>JALBCR010003096.1:0-595641 GCA_030710515.1 Abscondita cerata
TATACAGGGTAGCTTTTATGTATGGAACCAAGGCTCTGTAGCCAAAACAGTTGAAGGCATCATTCTGGAAATTTTAGGGATCAAATCTGAAGCTATTTCACATAATTTGACACAATCAAAAATTTCTTTGCTCGATAATTTTTGACACGGCCATCTCTTGAATTTTAAATAGCAAGATGGGTCATGTGATATATCATTTGAAAGCTTATTTTATTTACTTTGCTAACTGACTGAAACAAGTTGTATTTGGAGGAAATACCTAAAAATTTATTCTAATAATTATTTCTGCAATTATTTGTATTATCGCCTTTTTAATTTAGGTGGCGATGCTTTTGACACGTTACCTAGGTGACGTTACCTAGGTAACGTTATAACGTCAAAACATCAGTTATTCTCATTACTAGTTCATTATTATTCAATAATTAGAACCGTCTCGTAAAAATGAATCAGCTAACTGAATCAGAAAGATTACAAATTCTTATGATGGTTGGTTACGGCGATAGAAAACGCACGCATAAAGAAGTTTGCCAACTCTTCAATGCTGAAAACCCTGATAGGAATCCTATAGTGAGATCTACTGTGACCAAGACTTTACGACGGTATAATATCACTGGGAGTGTTAAGAACCGTCGCAGAAGTGGCCGACCAACAACAGTGGCTACAGAGGATAATTCACTGGCAGTATTAATGGATGTAGTTCATCAGCCCAAAACATCAGCATATCAGCTTGCACTAAACCATAATATGTCTCGATATTCAGTTCAGAAAATTCTAAAGCATCACAAATATCATCCTTACAAGGTACATTTAGTACAAGAATTATCGGAAGACGATTTTGATAGACGTGATCAGTTTTGCGAGAACATTATGGAAGCAATTGCGGAGAATAACAATTTTGCAAGTTCCATTTGTTCTCTGATGAGGCCACATTTACTCTCAATGGCGCCGTAAATAGACACAACTGCCGATATTATTCCGACACGAATCCACATTGGATGGAAACAGTGCACACCAGTATCCTCAAAAATAAATGTATGGTGTGGCATAATTGGAGGTAGAATTATTGGACCATTTTTCATAGAAGAATCTCAATGCCAACAGTTACCTCAACATCCTACAGGAGAATGTTATCCCTAGGATTGTGGAACTTTCCAAACGTGGACGACCCAAATGCTGTTAGGGGCGATATCTGGTTTCAGCAGGACGGTGCCCCACCCCATTATGGGATAAACGTTCGAAATTATCTAGATGAAACTTTTCCAAGACGCTGGATAGGGAGAAGGGGAACTCTCGAGTGGCCAGCCCGGTCACCTGACTTGACCCCTCTGGACTTTTCTTGTGGGGCCATTTGAAAAGCTGTGTATACAAGAACAGACCCTACGATTTAAATGAATTGAGAAACCGTATTGAAGCTGAGATTGCAGCTATTCCAGAAAATTGGTTGATAAATTCGATTAATTCTTTCTAAATCGTATACATTACTGTCAGGAGGTAAATGGTTCACATTTTGAGCATTTAATTCGCTAAAGTATTTCAGTTTTCTTAAGAACATTGACTTTCTACATACGATGTTATTTAAATCTAATGATTCTTGTTTCTCCATGTAAGTCTTATTGTTTCTTTTTTTCTCGATAATTATTTCGTGAGCAGTAAATTAATTTGTATTTTTTCTGAGCGTATTTTACCATCAATTCAAATATTCAAACTCAGTTACAAAGTAAATAAAATAAGCTTTCAAATGATATATCACATGACCCATCTTGCTATTTAAAAAAATTCAAGATGGCGGCCGTGTCAAAAATTATCGAGCAAAGAAATTTTTTGATTGTGTCACTATGTGAAATAGCTTCAGATTTGATCCCTAAAATTCCAGAATGATGACTTCAACCGTTTGGCTACAGAGCCTTGGTTCCATACATAAAAGCTACCCTGTATATTGAAATCATATTTCGTAATGCACTCAATTATTTTTTGGGTCAAATAATTGCCAGTATGACGTTCCTCAAGACAATAAAATCCAAAAGAAACTTTGAGCGTCTCCTTCTTCATCACATTGGTGAATAAATAAAGCAAACTTGATCCTCCTTAGATATATCTAGAGTCGAATCCACAATAACTGAGGAGAAGGTTTGCTCCTTAATAGATTTAACTATAAAATCTTTTACTCTATTTGCTAAAACTGTAATTATGTCTTCATATACGGTTTTTGAATGAGATACTACGACCAATTTGGCCCTTCCTTTTAAGATGCTCTTCCAAAAAAAGTATCAAATTTACTTATTAATTTTATAGTTTCTATAAAGAAACCACATTCAGTACTGTCACTGGCAGTGACACTGTTAAAGTTCTCACTGGCCCCTCTGAAGGATAAGTTATTCTTAGCTAGATATTTTACAACTTTGATGACTCTTTCTAATATTTTACGCCAACACATATTCTCAACTCGAAGAGTTTCTTCAATACTTTTGTCTATTCGGCCTTCACTTGTTTTACAGGAAAAAACTGTTCCCGCGAGCAAGTGGTCTTTGGTTTTTTCGTGAGCTGCATTAGACCAGTCCTTGCATCTCGTATTTGCCAAAGTGGATGGTGTTTTAGACAAAAGACGACAAAAAAGACAATACACGCAGCCTGTTTTTTGAGAATATAATATCCATTTTCTTTTAACTCTTTCTTTGTTTGGCATAGTAGAAGTTGTAGAATAAAATGAGGATATTGCCAAGCTTCTCTTTTTCCAAACAATATTCTCACTAATTATTTAAAATCAGCGTCTACGTTTTGAGTAGGGAGTTTATCCAATAATAATATGTAGTTACAAAAATCTTCTGTGATAATCCAATCAGAGGGATCTGACGAAAACTGCGTATCATTTTCATAATTATTGTTCTGACTATCTAAGTTTGAAGCTGTTGGTAATATTAATGCTGTATTGGTAATTTCGCTCCATCTCTGGAGGAGGTTGTTACTATTTGTTCTTGTTCGTTTATGGTTGCACTTGCATTAATGTCTTTTGATTTTAAATAAATTGATCTATTTTTGGTAACTTTTTGCTGGGTAGAGAGTAGACAAGTATAGATACTTAGGTTACAACATCAGATATGGTAACAAAGATGAGACCATATAAAAAGATGAAAATGAAAGGAAATAGAATAGTAGGACAAGTATGGGGGGTTAGGGAAAGGATATTTGGTAAAAATATAGAGATAAAAGGAGATGGATGTTTGAAAAGTTGGTAAGAAGTGTGGTACTGTATGAAGCGGAGATTTGGGGTTGGAGGGAATGGCAAGAGCTGGAGAAAATACAGGAGAAATACTGAAGTGGACGTTAGGACTAGAGAAAGAGACACCGGGGTATATAGTGGAAGAAGAGCTAGAAATAGAAAAACAAGGATACAAGCAGGAAGAATTGCAGTAAGGTATGAAGAAAAATGGGAAGTAGGAAGGAAAATGAAATACTTTATGAAGTTTGGAAAGAGATCGAGGCACAGAAGGTAAAATATGGGGAAGAAGAAAGAAAAAATACTATAAAAGAGTGGGATGCAAGAGAAGAGATAAAGAGATTAAGAGAGAGGGGAGAAAGATGGAAGAGGAAATAATTGCAAGAGATAAAGATACTCAGAAGCAGGAAAGAAGAGCAAAAAATAAAGGAAGGAAAATATAACGGGAAATACATAAAAATAATGACAGACAAGACACCAAGGTACATAACAGAAGGAAAAGGAATGAATGAAATAAGAATGATTGCAAGGTTCAGAATGGGTAATGAAGAAAATGAAAATAAATATTGGATGAGTGATGAGGAGAGAGTATGCAGGTTGTGTGGGGATGAATGGGAAAATATAATACATATAAAAAGAGGGATGCAGGGAAACAAGACATGAGGAAAAGGAATGGAAGTTACTACTAGGAGAGAAAGGGGAAGGAAAACAATGGATGAGGGGAAGTGTTGGAGAGGAGGAAAGGGATGGAGGAGAGGAAAAGAAAAATACTGAAAGTTTAGAGAAGAGAGGGATGGAAGGTTGAAGAAGGAAACAGGAATTAGTTGAATTCTAATTTAATGAAATATTATGTTGTTTTTTGTTTATTTTTTGTAAAGGAAAAAACTGAATCTTTTGTTATAGAAATTTTTGAAGACAAAATAAATATGAAATTGAATTGGTAACTTTTTTGCTTTTTCTAAATTTTCTCTATTGAGCTTTCTTTTTGCGCGCCCGATCTATATTTCGCGGACATTGCAAGCAAAATAAAATATAACAAACTTATAACATATCAATCCCTCCCTCTGTTCGTGCCTCAAGACAGTTAGTTAGTATTGTATGTTAAGAATAGTAGGTAATCCTATAGTTGAAGGTCTCGTTGTTGTAAAAACAAAGTGCATCTTTTTGTATTAGTGTAGTGATTACAAATATACGCAGTAAATAAAATTTTAAGAGCCGGCTTCGACTTAGATAATAAATGTTTTTTTTTGTGAAGAAGCAGATGAGAGAAAAGAAACGAAAAAACTTGTGCTGAGGAGACAAAAAATCTATCATGTACAAGAAGCCAATTTCAAAGAAAGCCTTCTAAAGCTACTGGCTTCCCAGAAATATGAAAAGTATAGTAAAATCTACATAAGAATTTCAGGCGAGAGAGATCTACAGGCTGTGAAGGCTAAATATCATCATGATTACCTACTTAGCTTTGATAAATTCTTTGAACGCAGCACAGTACGAGAAAAAGTTGATCCTCGGACTGTACTAGTGGACACAGCAGATTTATCAGTACATTGACGAAAATGGCGACTGTCAATTTTCAATCACAGAATTAAAAAATATATTAACAGCCAAAAATATTCCTAGTGATACGACAATAAAACAAAAATTAATTCAGTACATGAATATGATATTGTATTGTCAGAAGTAAATTTGGTTCCAATACTATAATGTGCTTTAGAAAAAAACACTATGATATACTGTCTGGATAACTGGGTACAAAGAAAGGTCCACTGATGAAAATGTAGAAGAATCTCGCATTTTAAAAGCTGCTGCAGAAATTTTACGACGACGTATCCAGACAGAAGTTTACGATAAAAATCTTACCCTGATAAAATGTTTAAAAGTTGTAATGACTCGATCCCAGCCAATATCATTAATTAACAATTAATCAATTAATTCTACATTCAAAGAAAATTAAAGATTAAATTTAGTATGAACAAAAATAAATATTTCCGATTCCGTTTGATTGAAGAAAGAATAATTGTTTAGTGTTATTTTATAGTGAAAATAATTTTTTTTCATTTTTGTTAATAATTTCACTGTAAATTTATCAAATCAAAAATCGGCAGAAAGGGATAACTTTAGACCAAGAACATTATCTTATGTACTATTTTACAATTTGTTGTAGAGGGCGCCACGTGAATGATTCCTGGTGATGAAATCGACTGGTAACTTTTTTTGTGAAACCTTTTTAGTGATTTTGATTAGAGAATATGACGTAAACATCATTTCTACACAATATTGGTACTCCTGTTTAAATACGATAATTTCATCTGTTTCCGAGAAAAACGCAGTTGAACAATTCGTAGTGTCAGAAGGAGATTTCAAATATTACTTCATTTATTAAGGGTACGTTTTGGGTTGTCAGATAATTATGCTTTTCTGTAGATTTTGATAGGAATTGATACATTTACTGAAATTATTAACAAAAATGAAGAAACAAAACGCTTTGTATGTTTTTCCACAGCAATATTTTATTAAAGCATATTGTGTCTTATGGTCATATTTTGGCCTAGATAACCCTGTATAAGTCATCTGTTTACTAGTAGTTGCGGTATTTTTAGCGCTACTACAGTGCAAATGTTAAAAGTGTACAGTTTCAGAAAAAATTAGACCAACTTGCTTTTTCCCCCTCGGAGAGAAGATTTTGTCGAAAAAATTTCTGACGCTAGATTTATTAAAGCCCATTACATTTTCCCCGTGGTCTAGAGATAAATTTGTGGGAATCAATTAACCCAGTCTCTTAGATCGTGTTGAATAGATGAGGAATATGTTGGTTTTATGTGACACTGCGAAATCATCTTTTTCGCTAAACGCTCTTCTATGTAGAGTGCCTTGCTTCGGTTGCATACACTTTGCCTGGTGCTGCACGTTTCTGCGCATATACTGCGTTCAATCCCAAAGGCTAAAGTGGAGATGTTATTCATGGCTGTATTGCATACACGCCAGCATTGCATGGTGGCAACACCTCCTGACGTACAATTAAAACAAACTTCATGTAGAACTGTTATAAGAATGACATGAAATTATTCGAGAAAATAAAATATATACAACATGGCGCAGTCGGTAGGATTTGAACAGGAACTCTCGCTGGTTTGCCATTGCCTTCAAGAGAGTGTGGTCTGAAAATTCGATGTTTTTAGCCGAACCCGCGATAGTTAACATCTAAACGTACTTAACCACTAAGCTAAGACCGCACTTCGGTGTCTTTAGGAACACCGTATGCTTTCATGGCGCATTATTAGTGCCACTTTTCACGTTCCTTACTGCCTTAAAAGAATTGCCGCTTTTGACCAGGTGTGCTGTGACTATATTTTTTTTCTTTTTTTAGACATTCTCTCCTAAAAAATATACAGGGTCATTCAGTTTGGTGTTCGCGGCCTTTTATTTTTATTAAATGAAAAGTACTATAACCGCAATTGATGAGCTACATAAATCAAAAGTAGCTCATCGGATGAGGTTTAACACGCCATTTACAAATATATATGGTTTAAAAAATTACACCGTGAACACCAAACTGAATCACCCCGTATAGCCAAAATCATATGGCGACTGTCAAAAAAAAAAAAATTTCTGCAAAATTTATAATGCAGAGAATTAAAATGGCGAAACAAGATATTTGTATAATTTGCATACGAAAACTACACTAAAATAAAATCTTACCTTTATGTACAAACATATGGAAGAAAAAAACGTCACTCCCTGTTTTAGTCAGTTTCGCTTTCTAGGTATAGAAAACACAAGTGTTTGTAGTGTTGACGCCTCTTCCCGAAAACACAATTAAGTTACAGACCTGGTTCACTTTATCTGCACGATCCACTTCAGTGACAGTTCGCTATTATGTTGCAACTGCCAATTTAAGTAACATCATAACTTATACACAATATGTCCATTTAGTATTTTCCGTTCCTCTGCGGAGATAGCGCTCGGGAAGTTCCCGCAGATCCCGTTCCGTGACGCACCTTCGCACCTCGACTACGACGCTCAACCCTTGTTCACGTGGCCGTAACGCACTTTTGTGTGTTACCTTCGTCTTGGGATAGACGTATTTTATTAGAATTGTACTGTACGTTACCTTGTTTTGTATCAGCGTATTTTTGTAAGGCTCTTACTGTAGTGGATCTATAAATGACGCTTATAATTTAGTTTAAAATGTTTTGATAAGAAAACCTGCTTCGTACGATTCAGGTAATAGCACCGGTAACAGTTAAATAGATGATTTTATTGGGGGAATTCAAATTTATGATCACGTGGTCCATTCAAAACATGTTAGACTTTGTTTTCTTGTAGAACGTTTATTTGATAAACACTTTTTTCAGTAATGTTCATCCTGTAGAAATTTTATTTGTTTTCAATGCAATAAACTTTTATAAATTTGATATTGTGACAAAGCCTTTCGTTTTTATTGCATTCGCGTATTTTTGTGCTAATGTTTCAAATCTTTCAAGGTAAGTTCCTAAGAAAAATTGAACCATAACCTGGATCAGATTCTGGAAACAACCATGAACTAAGGAATTCAAATTGTCTTCCTGCAACCCACCCTGCACGTTCTCAGTTAAAAATTTTGTTAAAGTCTGTTTTCCGATTAGTACACCCGCCGAAACCGCTTCTAATCCGAGTTCTCACCACCAAAGTCTACAACAGACCGTTGTTTTGTTTTCATTTACAAAAACCGGCCGAACCAGAAAGCTAGCGCAATAAAATAGCGCCCGAGCAGGGATCCAAGCGTCACAAAATTTGAACCCGAGCAGGAGCCCAAGTGTCACAACTCCACCAAACGTTGTCAAATTTTGTTTTCTCGACACCAGTAATGCATTCCTACTCAACTTGCATCAATTACACAGAAAACTTCATTCCGTAGTTTTATTGAACTACTCGTTATTCTCAACTGTGAGATACATTCAGAAACAATGATTTATTTGTATATTATTACAATTTTCCTCACAACCTATATCAGAATTAGGCTCTACAACTAAACGACGCCAAATAATAGGGAAGAAAACAGTGTTTGGAGAAGAAAACGCAAAGGAATTTTTTCACCGATCGCACATTTAACAATAGTGTTGCTTTTTAAATATATGTATGCATATATAGATGTAACGAACAATAATACAATATACTATCAATATAAATTACAAGAAAATCTAACATATCACAATATGTCAATGAGAATATTAATCTTCAAGTATTAGATTCGAGAAAGAAATGGGGCAGCGCTTTAACCACTATTGCTTTAAATATCACATTCGCCCTGACGTATTTTCCGTTTGATTGTCCTACTCAGATAAATGTAGGTCGATAATACTGTCTTCTCAACTAATAGCGCTGCAACATCTCTTCGAATTTATAACAATTATACATATATACACTACACGCTAGGTACCAATAGTAACTATTACTAGAACAGGAATGTTGGCTGTACAATTACAAAAATATTTTAAAATACTTAACGGTCAACAAAACCGCAATATCTTCTTCTTCTTCTTCTTTCGGTCGACTAGAAAAGCATTTGTATTCCTAACAGCCAGCGCTTCAAGTGCATAATAATAACGCACATTTATATAAAGCACATACAATTCATTTTCTTTTGGAATGTTTGCGGACGCAAAACAACGCTAACTAAAATAAAAATAATACTTGGGTAAATAGCAGAAAACAATGAAGAAGTTCTCAATGTGCATTCCACATTTATTTAAGAGATTCTAGTTCTATAATGGACATCAAATTGGAATAAGCAAAATACCTTCACGCGGTCCACAAAATGGAAAATTTTAACAACTTTTCGTTAATAATGTAATGCTGCAATAATAACCATATAAAAATATACGCATTTTTTTTTCTATGTAACGAATCGACCAGTTTGTTTCTCTTGTGAATTCACCAGTTATATACAAAAAATCAAAAACGCCTTATTGTTGTTACGTTTTGGATTGAATTGAGGAGATTCAATTAGTAAGTTTGCGGATCCTTCATCGCTTGAATCTAAAGTTGTGTTGAGCGTGGCAAGTAGTACTAATTATTTACAATGAAGCAACTACAACGAGTGAAAGCGTTTTTTTTTATTTAGCCGATTGAACTAATCCATATTTCTTATGTGATCGAAATCAGCCTGCTGGTGTTACTCGTGCGACCGAGACATGATTTCCAATTGTGGCAAGAGTGGGTCGCGAGTTGACACCGTCGTGTGCTTAAAGATCTTTCGATTAATCCTCCTTCGCCTGCAATTGGGTATGCTGTACCTTTTTTTGGTGTCTTGCTGCTGCAAGATAATTATTCGTTTGATTCGTTCTTTAAACGTGTATAAAACGCTACCTTCCAAGAAAACCAAATACGGTCACCACAATCGAATCACCTACCGAGAAGGTAATCGATGACTAAACTATTTTTGAGGCAGTTGTAACCCGATTACAACATAAAAGACCCGTAATTTAATTTTCTTGGACTTTTGTAGGACTAAGTATTCAATGACAACAAAATAACAACTAAGGCTTCTGTAATTGTACGGCTTAATTCTATAATTAAGTTTTTCGCAAAAAAACCTAAAATAACATTTTCAATTCAATTGTTTCAATTTATTGGGTTACTCGTACTTGGTATTTTTAAAGGAAAGGAGTTAGGGGAAATATTTGTGTTTGGACGACGTATTTGGTAGATGTCATAAGAATTTAAAAAAGATTGGTGGCACAACGGTCATCTTTTTAAATTCATAACGTCTACGAGATCACAAGAACCACCTCCGATGTTTGTTCAGAAAGAATAATTTTTTCAGAACCAGATGCTATATAATGCCGCCCATAACCTTTTTACTCCACATCTTATACATAAGATTGAGAGTTATGCGACGGTTTCCAAACCAAAAATTTTAATACCCCTTTTTTTAAATATTTAAAAAATTGAAAATCTGTGTAGGTTAATGGCCCTTTTGGCTACACAGAATATGCCCAAAATCTAATTAGATTTGCGGAATTATAAATAAGGTCCATGTTCAAAGTATCATAAAAATCGGACGGTTTTCTTGATATCTTGTTTACATATGGACGGACGGCCGGTCGCCCGACCGTCGGACATAAAGTAATAACCCTAATTCGTCGAAAAAAGTGAAAAAAAAAGATGTTTGGAAACCGTCCCCATCTTATTTATAAGATGTGAAGTAAAAAGTTGACTGGAATGGTCATGTAAATAAGATTCCGGACAAACTACCGGCTCGATTTTAATGAAAGTTCGTATATAGATCTTATTGGTAGTTGCAAAGGTCCGATTAGTTTTTGGCATAATCGGTCGAGCCAAAAGGGTACATAACCTACGCAGATTTTCCAATTTTTAGAATATTTTCGAAAATATTCATTTTTTCCAATTTTTCTTCAAGTCTTCAACTTTTGTTTAAGATATTATGGATCTAATTCCTGAAATGTGACTACTAAGTGACATAAATTGTTTTAACGATATCTCGAAAAGTATTAAGGAAAGTAATTATAAATTATATTATGTACAATTTTTATTTGAACAATTTTTTTCCTACAATACAATTTCCTCTTTTTGCTTTTTCGAGTGCGTCAAAGCGCACTTTCATATAACTTATTTTTACTTTTTGAGCAAGTTGTACATTTAATAGTATCAGAACGATGTGGAGTTCTGCACAAATGCTTGTGCAACTTTGTTGATATCGGCCACCTACGCTTAATTGGAAGGGTGTACGTTAACGCCTTTCACAAAGACCACTTTTTGATAATGGCCACAATAGATCTTCACGGCCACCATAATCGCAAAGACCACTTTATGAATTGGCTAGCAAACCTTAGTTATAAGAGTATATACCGACATCTTTTACTTCTCCCACTTTAAGGGCCGCCTCTCTCCCCAATCCATATTGCACAGTCATTCCATTAATTTTCAGGAATTTGTTACCCATATGATGTCTTCAACAGTTACTGGAAACTAATGCGGCTACCTTCGAAAATAGTATAGGTACCAGAATAAAAAACTTATGCTAGTCATTGTGGTGGGCGTTGTAAAAGCCTTCGGCATTTACTACGACGGTTATTCGAAAAGTAAAGTTCAATTTCTTATAACACATTTTTGTGTTGTGTTATTTTATTCCCTACATCTTGATCTATTTTCACATAACTTCCATTTTTGTTGACACATTTGTCATAACGTTCTACGCCTACTTCATAAAAGTCTGCGTCCTTCAAGTCTGTATTATATGGTACATGGTTAATCCGTTCCCATCCAGATGATCTGATCAGAACTCGACTAACAAGACTCAATGCCTATTCCAAAACACGGATGCCATAACCTTGCGTGTTGAGACTTGGCTTGGCCTTGACTTTGACTGGTGATGTCGTGTTACGTCATTCCATTTACTGACGTTTAAACTCTGGAGTTAAGTGACAAACCCACGTCTCGTTCCTTGTGACAATGTTTTCTAAAAATTGATCATCTTCTCTATGGTATCGGTTCAAAAAATCAACACCACAAGCCATTCTTTTCATCACATGTAATCACTGATGGTTAGCCTGATCGCGATTCATCATGCACATTTTGCCGTCCGTCCTTAAAAGCTCTCACCCACTACGAACTTTGCTGTCACTCATCGCATTGGAGTCCATACACCTTACTTATCTGTTGATGGATTTACGCAGCTGAAAAAATCGAATCACTGACCGCGTTTCGCAGTCGGCGGCTTGATCAATTATTTTAAACATTTTAAACTGACCCTGTAAACAGCAATTAAAATTATGTCGTTTGACGAGCAAGGCTTGACGGGAGTCCGTGCGCAAAAGCTTTTCCGTGATCTCATGACATTTGATTAGCTATGACGGCTCGGATCATACTTTCCGTATAATCTTCGTATTATCACCGATGTAAACAAAGTGGCCGTTAGGGTCATACTGAAAATTCTCTGAAGCGGCTGATATGAACAAAGTGGGCGTTGTTAAAGACGTCAATATAGAATCTTATGGCTGATATAGCAAGGTAACCTTTCTGATTAAACCTGTAAATGGCCGTATGATTTCAGTGGCTATAGTAGAAGTCGTTGTAAACAAGATATACGCTGTAAAAAAGTTGACAAAAACGTCAAAGACGGAGAGTGAAAAGTGGCAGATAATCAAATTAGTTGAAGTGTCTAAAAAAAATTTTCCTACGTAAGTATCGATATGGAAACCACGCCAACTCATACAGGTGTATGGTCAAAACGATCACTTGCGCTGCACATAATCACGTCACGGGAGATGTGATTCCAAGTTGGAAATGGAAAAGTTCCAAGAATCCTTCTCAATCATACAGTAGCAGGAAACTTTAGACCTGATCATCAGATTTTAGTCCCCAAGACAAGTTAAACACAACCAAATAACCTCATCATTCGGGGATTAAGTCACGTCATCCTCAAAAATCATGAATTAATCCTCAAAAACAACACTAAACTTGGGAATGGGAAAGTTGCATGAATCTTTGGGTAGCATGAGCGTAATAAGACATGTTCTGACAAGAAAACAAATTCAGGCCATATTTCCTGGCAGTTAGTAAACTCGAGAGCCGTTCTTAGATGGCAGTAGTTGTTCGAGTTTCATTTCAGATCCTGATTCATAATTTGTTTTCGTTTTCTATCGTGTGTTTTCTGTCTTTAACATCCAACAGTATCTTTTTGTGTAAGTAAAGTCAGTAGCGCATATTCTTATTCTTTCGCTTTAGCATTAAGATCCCTCACCGCGTCAGTATTTATTTTACTACATGAAAGCCACGCGCTTTCCACAACAATTTTCTTTATCTGAGCTTCCGGCAAAATCGTAACGAAAATATAATTTCTTTTTGTGTTCTTTTCCTATTACTCTGAACAAGTACGCCACTAAATTATGAAATCGTAACAACACAGGCTGTAAACCAATTGTAGAGGGTACTCAACCTATTCAACCGTAAATTTTGATTCAGACGCTGTTTGCAGTCGCTCATTTTGAGACAGATATTGCCTTTCACCATTATATGGCTAGTCTCACATAGTTTAGCAGTTTCCAGAGAGAGCGATGAGTGTGAGCTGGGGCTCTGTGAGGATAATTTGCAGGATACTTTTGAAATCCTTATAAAAGTGGGCCTTCCCTAACAAAATGTGCTACCTGTACAGCATTTCAATGTCAACGTTGATAATGGAAAAGTTTCAGGAATCTTTCTCAATCTATAAACAGTCATTCAGTAACAGTAAACTTTCGACCTAATCATCAGATTTTAGTCCCCAAAACAGGTTAAAATCAAACCATATGATCCCCTCATCCGAGGTTAAAACCACATTACTGTAACTATGTGATTATTAAACCTCCAAAACAACGCCAAACTTGGGAACAGAAAAGTTGCATGAGTTTTGGGTTGCACAAACGTAATAAAACAGGTAAACGCCTTGTGATGTTCTGGCAATGATTGCATATATGTGTTAATAGATGGCAGTAGTTGTTACAAGTTAATTCTCTCATTTTCCGCTTGGATAATAGTGTTGTCATTTCAGATTCGGATTCATAATCCGTTTTCCTCGCTATCGTGTATTTTCAGGCTTTAAAACCCGACCTGTGCAAGTAAAGACAGTGTTGGTATTAACGTCACTGCGTCAGTATTTATTTTATCTCTAAACGCCACGCGCTTTCCGTAACAATTTTCTTAATCCGAGCTTCGGCAAAATGGTAACATGGTACAATTATACTTTAATGTTTTTGTTTGTTATTTACCTATTCCCCTAACAACTACGCTACCGGATTGTATATCCCAACAACGCAGCCTATACCCTAATCGTAGAGTGGCGGCGCATTATCGGCGAACAAAAATGAAACATTAAATTTAAACAGAAAATACCTTTCCTGGAGCGTATTATTACAGTGATCATCACCATCTAGTCGCCAAAACCAGTTTAGAATCAATAAAGTTTATGTGCCTACCCCCCTCCCCCCAAGGGTTAAAGTTAGAAGAGGTAAAATCCTCTTTGTTTACTTGTTACTTAAATTGTTTTGATATCAAGAGGAAGATTAAATGGTTGTATTTAGAATAATTTAAGTCGAGTTTGTTGAAAATACCAATAATATATCGAATAAAGCCTTCGATGTTTACCTTAGTACCTACACCAAACAAAAACACTGTTGCCACAACAACAAAAGCAAAATCAAGCAAGCGCTTTATTATGTCTTCAAATTTGTTTAGTCAAGCTCGGCTTATTCATCACTAAGACAATTATTGTTGGTTATTGCACTATTAAAAGTTTGATTTAAACATGAGCTAGGGTAGTGCATGGTTAGTTTAAGTGACAGACGTGATTTTAAAACACAGCGATGCTGTAGTTCCAGTTGCACCCTCTCCCTCGCCCCACCCTCGATTAATGCAGCACACGCACACGCAACCAAAAAATCTTACCCATCATCGAGTAATGGTTACAGTAACCGGGGAGCAGTTTTTCCTTTGAGGTTGGAAACGTTAAACGTCAAAATTTTGTGCAGCAACATACCCAGACAAACACTGTTTATATTTAATTAACATTAACCGATCGTGTTTGTTAAAAAGCGCGTAAACTACCGCATCGCCATTGTTATTGTTGTTAATTTGATCACTACTATGTAACGTTGTGCAATAAGATAACAAATAGTTACCGTTACTAGTTAAGGTTACTAGCGAGTGCTACACGTGAGTAATGTAAACCTTTCGCTTCAGAAAGCCACTGCTTCGGGCCGGGGAAGACATCCCCGTGTCATTGCTGAAACAGGTACACCACTACAAACAAAACCGTAACGATCCAAAAAAAAAACAACGATAGTCGTTAAAAACAGACGCATGCTCTGCAACACACACTAATGCTAAAGGCACACACTATGTGTGATTGATTTGTCAAATCGAGTTTCGGTTTTAAATTAGCCACAATTTGGAAAATCTTGTTGTACCGTCACGCGAGTTGTACGGTTTTAGGATATTTCGCGTGCGCGGCGATCGCTCGTGTTAATTATTTTTAAGATTTTGCTCAAGTTTTAGTACGTGGACTTTATTGGCCGGTTTGTCAGTGGATTTTGAATTATTGAACTTAAAATTTAAAAAAACAGTTAACTTTTTTGATCTTTAATTTCGAATCAATCCTGAAGTGTTCTATTTTCCCTCTTTTCGAACAAAATTTTGAATGATACAAAAGTGCCGAAAAATCAATATTCTAAATGGCGTGGGCAATTTTTTATCATAAAAAAAACATGCAGAACCCCCTGATAATGAAAGATTCCTTTATCAATACGGAATCTATTTTGAATTTTAGCTCATGAAAAATTGATGCAATTGCCTCAAAAATTAAAACCCCATAAAAATCAAAAATCTCTTTATCACTATGAAATCTATTTCAAATTTTAGCTATTTATTTATTTATTCGTAACTAAACAAATAAAATAGCTCATAAAAATTGATACAATTGACTCAACACCTAAAATACCCATCAAAATGAAAAATTCCTTTATCATTACAATTTTGAATTTTGACTCATGAATGATTGATACAATTGACTCATAATCTAAGATCCCCTGAAAATTAAAGATTTGTTGGAAATTATATTAGGTTACGCTACTGCCTTAAAGTAGTTATTTTAGTATCTTTTTACATATATGTTGGTACTAAAGAGGCAATGTGCAATTCATTACGAAGTTGTATAGTATCTAAGAATAAATTCATTTCTGTGAGAATTAAATGTACGATTAAATAATAAACCCGAACAAGATTCCATTATCATTACTGGCTCTATTTCAAATTTTAACTCATGGAAAATTGATACAATTGATTCAACACCTAAAACCTCCTCAAAATGAAATATTCCTTTGTCATTACGGAATCTATTTTAAATTTTAACTCATGAAAAATTGATACAATTGACTCAAAATCTAAAACTCCCTTAAAACAAAAGATTCCTTTATCGTTACAGGATCTATTTGGAATTTTAGCTCATGAAAAATTAATAGAATTGACTCAACACCTAAAACCCCTCAAAACAAAAGGTTCCTTTATCATTACAGGATCTATTACGAATTTTAGCTCATACAAAATTGATACAATTGACTCAACACCTAAAACCCCATCAAAATGAAAATTCCTTTATCATTACAATTTTGAATTTTGACTCATGAATAATTGATACAATTGACTCATAATCTAAGACCCTGAAAATTAAAGATTCCTTTATCATTACTGGCTCTATTTCAAATTTTAACTCATGGAAAATTGATACAATTGATTCAACACCTAAACCTCCTCAAAATGAAATATTCCTTTGTCATTACGGAATCTATTTTAAATTTTAACTCATGAAAAATTAATACAATTGACTCAAAATCTAAAACTCCCTTAAAACAAAAGATTCCTTTATCGTTACGGGTTCTATTTGGAATTTTAGCTCATGAAAAATTAATAGAATTGACTCAACACCTAAAACCCCCTCAAAACAAAAGGTTCCTTTATCATTACGGGATCTATTTCGAATTTTAGCTCATAAAAAAATTGATACAATTGACTCAACACCTAAAAACCCCATCAAAATGAAAAATTCCTTTATCATTACAATTTTGAATTTTGACTCATGAATAATTGATACAATTGACTCATAATCTAAGACCCCCTGAAAATTAAAGATTCCTTTATCATTACTGGCTCTATTTCAAATTTTAACTCATGGAAAATTGATACAATTGATTCAACACCTAAAACCTCCTCAAAATGAAATATTCCTTTGTCATTACGGAATCTATTTTAAATTTTAACTCATGAAAAATTGATACAATTGACTCAAAATCTAAAACTCCCTTAAAACAAAAGATTCCTTTATCGTTACGGGTTCTATTTGGAATTTTAGCTCATGAAAATTAATAGAATTGACTCAACACCTAAAACCCCTCAAAACAAAAGGTTCCTTTATCATTACGGGATCTATTTCGAATTTTAGCTCATAAAAAATTGATACAATTGACTCAACACCTAAAAACCCCCATCAAAATGAAAAATTCCTTTATCATTACAATTTTGAATTTTGACTCATGAATAATTGATACAATTGACTCATAATCTAAGACCCCCTGAAAATTAAAGATTCCTTTATCATTACTGGCTCTATTTCAAATTTTTAACTCATGGAAAATTGATACAATTGATTCAACACCTAAAACCTCCTCAAAATGAAATATTCCTTTGTCATTACGGAATCTATTTTAAATTTTAACTCATGAAAAATTGATACAATTGACTCAAAATCTAAAACTCCCTTAAAACAAAAGATTCCTTTATCGTTACGGGTTCTATTTGGAATTTTAGCTCATGAAAATTAATAGAATTGACTCAACACCTAAAACCCCCTCAAAACAAAAGGTTCCTTTATCATTACGGGATCTATTTCGAATTTTAGCTCATAAAAAATTGATACAATTGACTCAACACCTAAAAACCCCATCAAAATGAAAATTCCTTTATCATTACAATTTTGAATTTTGACTCATGAATAATTGATACAATTGACTCATAATCTAAGACCCCTGAAAATTAAAGATTCCTTTATCATTACTGGCTCTATTTCAAATTTTAACTCATGGAAAATTGATACAATTGATTCAACACCTAAAACCTCCTCAAAATGAAATATTCCTTTGTCATTACGGAATCTATTTTAAATTTTAACTCATGAAAAATTGATACAATTGACTCAAAATCTAAAAACTCCCTTAAAACAAAAGATTCCTTTATCGTTACGGGATCTATTTGGAATTTTAGCTCATGAAAAATTAATAGAATTGACTCAACACCTAAAACCCCCTCAAAACAAAAAGGTTCCTTTATCATTACGGGATCTATTTCGAATTTTAGCTCATAAAAAATTGATACAATTGACTCAACACCTAAAAACCCCATCAAAATGAAAAATTCCTTTATCATTACAATTTTGAATTTTGACTCATGAATAATTGATACAATTGACTCATAATCTAAGACCCCCTGAAAATTAAAGATTCCTTTATCATTACTGGCTCTATTTCAAATTTTAACTCATGGAAAATTGATACAATTGATTCAACACCTAAAACCTCCTCAAAATGAAATATTCCTTTGTCATTACGGAATCTATTTTAAATTTTAACTCATGAAAAATTGATACAATTGACTCAAAATCTAAAACTCCCTTAAAACAAAAGATTCCTTTATCGTTACGGGATCTATTTGGAATTTTAGCTCATGAAAAATTAATAGAATTGACTCAACACCTAAAACCCCCTCAAAACAAAAGGTTCCTTTATCATTACGGGATCTATTTCGAATTTTAGCTCATAAAAAATTGATACAATTGACTCAACACCTAAAAACCCCATCAAAATGAAAAATTCCTTTATCATTACAATTTTGAATTTTGACTCATGAATAATTGATACAATTGACTCATAATCTAAGACCCCTGAAAATTAAAGATTCCTTTATCATTACTGGCTCTATTTCAAATTTTAACTCATGGAAAATTGATACAATTGATTCAACACCTAAAACCTCCTCAAAATGAAATATTCCTTTGTCATTACGGAATCTATTTTAAATTTTAACTCATGAAAAATTGATACAATTGACTCAAAATCTAAAACTCCCCTTAAAACAAAAGATTCCTTTATCGTTACGGGTTCTATTTGGAATTTTAGCTCATGAAAAATTAATAGAATTGACTCAACACCTAAACCCCCTCAAAACAAAAGGTTCCTTTATCATTACGGGATCTATTTCGAATTTTAGCTCATAAAAAATTGATACAATTGACTCAACACCTAAAAACCCCATCAAAATGAAAAATTCCTTTATCATTACAATTTTGAATTTTGACTCATGAATAATTGATACAATTGACTCATAATCTAAGACCCCTGAAAATTAAAGATTCCTTTATCATTACTGGCTCTATTTCAAATTTTAACTCATGGAAAATTGATACAATTGATTCAACACCTAAAACCTCCTCAAAATGAAATATTCCTTTGTCATTACGGAATCTATTTTAAATTTTAACTCATGAAAAATTGATACAATTGACTCAAAATCTAAAAACTCCCTTAAAACAAAAGATTCCTTTATCGTTACGGGTTCTATTTGGAATTTTAGCTCATGAAAAATTAATAGAATTGACTCAACACCTAAAACCCCTCAAAACAAAAGGTTCCTTTATCATTACGGGATCTATTTCGAATTTTAGCTCATAAAAAATTGATACAATTGACTCAACACCTAAAAACCCCATCAAAATGAAAAATTCCTTTATCATTACAATTTTGAATTTTGACTCATGAATAATTGATACAATTGACTCATAATCTAAGACCCCTAAAATTAAAGATTCCTTTATCATTACTGGCTCTATTTCAAATTTTAACTCATGGAAAATTGATACAATTGATTCAACACCTAAAACCTCCTCAAAATGAAATATTCCTTTGTCATTACGGAATCTATTTTAAATTTTAACTCATGAAAAATTGATACAATTGACTCAAAATCTAAAAACTCCCTTAAAACAAAAGATTCCTTTATCGTTACGGGATCTATTTGGAATTTTAGCTCATGAAAAATTAATAGAATTGACTCAACACCTAAAACCCCTCAAAACAAAAAGGTTCCTTTATCATTACGGGATCTATTTCGAATTTTAGCTCATAAAAAATTGATACAATTGACTCAACACCTAAAAACCCCATCAAAATGAAAAATTCCTTTATCATTACAATTTTGAATTTTGACTCATGAATAATTGATACAATTGACTCATAATCTAAGACCCCTGAAATTTAAAGATTCCTTTATCATTACTGGCTCTATTTCAAATTTTAACTCATGGAAAATTGATACAATTGATTCAACACCTAAAAACCTCCTCAAAATGAAATATTCCTTTGTCATTACGGAATCTATTTTAAATTTTAACTCATGAAAAATTGATACAATTGACTCAAAATCTAAAAACTCCCTTAAAACAAAAGATTCCTTTATCGTTACGGGATCTATTTGGAATTTTAGCTCATGAAAAATTAATAGAATTGACTCAACACCTAAAACCCCTCAAAAACAAAAAGGTTCCTTTATCATTACGGGATCTATTTCGAATTTTAGCTCATAAAATTGATGCAATTGATTCATAATCTAAAAACTCCCTGAAAACAAAAGATTCCTTTATCATTACGGGATCTATTTCAAATTTTAGCTCATGAACAATTGATAAAATTGACTCAAAATCTAAAACCCCCTGAAAACTAAAGATTCCTTTATCATTACGGGATCTATATTTTGAACTGTCAAATGATCAAAATCAATAATTTCAATTTTCTTCAACCCGAACAGGTTGCTCAAAAAAGGAGGTGGCGCCCATTATATTATATATTTCATTAATTCAATTTCAGACAAAAGGAGATAATTAAGCACAACATTTTTAATTCTTAATTCACCCCTTCGCCGACCTAAAGTACCAGTATTAACATTACCGACGAAATGAGTTTTGTTTTTGTGAAAGTGATCACATCGAGCACGAATCGTTGTCAAAGTCGCCCGATAATTTTGTGTATTCTTGTAACTCTTTTTCGACGAATTAGATGAATGATAAAATACTGACGAGAAAGTATAGTATACCTGTAATCAACAAATGAGACGAAACTTCACAGTCAGGGTTTTGATAAGATTTGTTATTTAAAACGTGGAAATTCTACACCCTTGACCCATTGTTCTATCTAGAAGAAGGTAGTTTTCAGTACTAAGACGAGTAGGTGAAAGTACAGTAAATCAGTGACTGAAGTATCCGATCAATTGGCAAAAAAATCAAAACCAAATAAGGTCTAAGACAAGTCTGAGGAAGAGAGCGCGGGGTGACCAAAAAGAAAGTATTAAAATAAACAATAATGGATGTAAAACAAGATGATCCATAATCCAGCTAGAAAAAAATTCCTGGTAGAAATGTAGTAATTACGGATTTGATGACCTCTGGCAAACTGATTTACCAGAACTTACGCAATACGACAAAGAAAATAAAACGTATAAATAAATCTTGTAGTCATAGATTGTTATTCAAAGTTTGTATGGACTTCGTGATAGTGGTGATGCGTTTCGCGCCCCTACGTACAGTAGATCAGTGACTAACCGTAAAGTTATTTTCTGACTTTAAGTGAAAAACCTCTTACTTCATTTATAGAGACCGTCTCAATCAATAAGTGAGATACACGCTGTTATTCTTTCAAATGTGGCTAATTTAAAAATATTATTTACAAAAACCTGCGCATACGTCGAGAATCTCAAATCAATCACATCGATTAAAAACAAAAATCCTTACCTTCTTCGCCGCGAATAACTCTGACCCGGAAGTCCAAAGTACCCCCTCGGAATAACCATACGCGCATTTCCTTGAGCCGGCCTCGACCCGCCGTGTGCCATTAAAATTGCTAAGTGCGCAGCATAACCTTCGATTAACAAACTCGCTTGATTCTGTTGCTTTTTTGAAGTTTTTCCCACAATGTAAATTTGTTTTGGTTTTAAACCTATACAGGTGTACACGCTGATGTCTTTACTGCTACCGTAAGCAGAATGGATGATGACACCGTGGTTCTAAAATAATAGAAAATTATTAATGTCACGCAAGTTGTCGCATCAACACGTACTTGGACCAAGTTGTTGAGATAAGCAGCCTTGTGACCGAGAGGATCTGTAGATAAACCGTCCGCAAAAGACACTAAACCGTGAGGAAAGTTATGCTGCGACAACCAAGAAACTACTTTTTGCTGTTGCATGTCGGGCCTTCCCGTGATATAAATTATAAGGTACCCTAACTCCTGCCAATGCCTAACCACGTCAACTGCCCCGGCTCTGACTTTAGGATCGCGTCCAGTCACCGACATGCTCGCTGTAAAGGAACCATCGATGCTAAAAACAATGCATTCGGTTTTAGGGGGAACCACGGCTAGAAAGAAGTCGACAGAAGTATGATCCCCTCTCACAACCATCTGTAACAGTATTTAATTACTACGAAGAGTCCGAAAAGTGTTCCAACTTACTTTGATCGGGTACAATCCATAACTCAATGACTTATCCTCCGGTATCGTGTAAGTAATTCTACCCGTTTTGTCGGTGACTTCGGTCGCGACCTGCAACCACTCGCCGCCCGTATCTTTCATTACATGAATGTCGATTTTTTCTCCAGCTAATGTGATCATATCTATTGGTCCGTACATGAAGCGAGCAATTAAAGTTTGGGAGGCGCCCTCTCGCACTATCACGTCGTTTGCACGATGATTGGCAGCAACGTTCTAGTGCATTAAAAGAAACTTAATTTCTGTACTACATTATTAAGAACTAAGAAGGTCTCGTGGCCAACACAAACAAGCACCACATTTTAACCCGCATACGTTTTAGTCACTGCATAACATATTATATAGTTCTTGTACCTATTTCCCGCCCAAATATCTAGAATAAAAGCATCAAGGCCGTCAAAAGTCAAATAATTTGGTTTTCGTCTTTGCTTAATATTTTTGAATTACTCGCTAACACTTAGGATAGTTTACTTTTCTAGCTCCTAGTGAGTTGTGCATCTTCCTAGAGGGGATTCAATGAACTATAGCCCTAAAAATTAGACAATTAACGATTGATCGGAAAATACCATGAACAATGTGAAAAAGAAAATAAGAAAATTTAAAAAACCAGAAGAGACCAATGAAAAAAGTCTGGACGAACATTACATATTAGAGTAATAAGTGAAACGAAATACGAATAAAGAAATAATAGATTGAGAAAGAAAGGCGAGATACAAAACGAAGAAGAAGAAAAAAGAGGAACATAAATCGAAAGGAACAGACGGAAGGTAGGAGACGTATCCGAGAATTGGCAAAAAAAACAAAACAAATAGGGCAGGACAAGTTTAGGGATTAAAAAAGAGGAAGAAGGGAGATAGTTTTTTGGGAAAAAAATACACGAAGTTGAGATGTGTGAATGGAAAGAGTGGGAAAACTGGTGAAGGTGTGTGAGAAATAAATTAGGGTTGGGTAGAGCAATAGAGAAAGGGAAATAATAAGGAGTGCTGGAATTAAATGAGGAGGAAAGAATAAAATTCGGACAAATTGGGTAATAGTACATGCTGATATTCCAAAAAGAAGAGTGTCACCTCTTTATGGTAAAAAATGTTTTTTTTTGTAAGCGCAGATGATTTTGGTCATATCTGTCGGGATGTTGTTTTGGTCATTTAATATTTTTTTAATTCAGTTGATTTGGGGAACAGCTTATCGTCACGTTTAAGCAATTAGGTTGTTGTGGAAGATACCGATTTCAAAGTTCTCACCAGTCGATTTCTTCACATGTCGCATTTAGTTGCTAGATCAGGGGTTTCTTTGTTTCTTTCTAGGAATTACAGTCGGTGTTGGCCGACGTTATCAGTTAAATTCGGTCTGAATTCTAGGTAAGCGGTTTTTGTCTGTTAATTCTAAGAAAATTGTAACGCAGTAATTTTTTGTAACGTTCGTTGTGTGGAAAAAAACCGATGAGAGGGGTGACGCTTTCTAACCCGATGTTAGTTTTTAGTTTTAGTTCTTAAGTAGATTCCGAACCAAAAAGATGGTTGGTTGTTAGCTAGTTACGCAACGACGAAGCGGATTTAAGTTGTTAAATTTTAACAATCGCGTCAGAACTCAAGTGTCGTAAATCATGTGCGTATGAATCGCGAGTGCGATATGTAAAATTAAAACTTAAGTGAACAATAACAAGAGAGGAACTTTTTTTTGTCTTCGATTCGATAATAACCGTAATACGGATAAGTACTAACTCAGAGGCGCCCGATTTCTTACGGCTGCAGTAAATGCAAGTGAAACGAATTCGTCGGATTAAATAATTGATTCCTATGGAAAAGACCCTCGTGTTAAGGAAAATTTCGCTGGTAACGGATTAGAAGAAAGAAGACAGTTAACGTAAGTACTTTTCGTTTCGTCAGAGACTTTCGCGATGGAGAAATTCGTGTGCGTGAATTTAAATTAGGGTAGGTCGCATAAGTAGGTTAAATTATGTAGCATATTGTAATAAGTTATCGGCGGTTCTACTTGTATGGACCCCATTTTGTAGTAGGTCTAGGTACGCGATAGCTGCATGATCGTTTAGTATTAGAGGCGTCGTATACAATTAGATTTAGGACCCCGGGCATTCACCCGTGTATTTGTTTGTTTCTTTTTTTTTTAAATTAATAGAGAGAACTGTTAGTAATGATTTTTCTCTTTTATTGCAGCAAGTGTTTGCTTTTCTCCCATTTCTTTAGTGAGCATTTGTCTGAACAATTAAAAGATTAGGGTGGCGCCTGACAACACCGACTGTGACCTATTGACCTTAGTCTTCAAAAGGTAAGTGAGAGACAAATCCTAACTCACCCCTTGCCGTTAGCTAGCCGGTTTGCTACAAATTTGATTTTCAAATTTCGTGGCGTAACAAGAGAACGAAAAGAAGAAAAAGTTTGGGAATTGAAAAAAAGAGCGATAGAGAAAAAGGAGGAAAAAAGAAAAAGTTTTTGTGAAAAGAACATAATAGTATTCGTAGTTGAGATATGCGGATGAAAAGAGTGGGGAAATTGGTGTAAGAGAAATATTGAGATAAATATTAGAGTTGGACAGAGCAATGAAGAAAATGCAATGTTGAAAAAGTGTTGGTAAGAAATCTCCGCATTTCGGACAAAAACCAAAATAAGATTTTATGAAAAAAGAATAAATGAAGATAAAGATTAAGGCAAAAGAATGAATGTGGTCATAAAGATAATGGAAACTAATATTGGTGGAAGAGGATGTCTGCGACACTGGCGTAGGAGTGCAAAAAGAAAGGAAGAGAAATGTGAACAATTTATTTAAGAGTTACGACTCCATTAGGAAGTCAACCAACTCAAAGATGGCATTCAAGATAAAATGGATAAGAGTAAGTAGTAGAGGAAAGGAGGATTAATAGTGGGGGTAAGAAAAGAATGGGAAATAGAAAAGGAAATAGAAGAAGAAAATGTAGAGGGGATGATTACGATCAGAGTAAAGACGGAAAAAGGGAAAAGTATAATATTTTTTACGATATATGGAAAGAAAATGGACACAACGAAAGCAATTATAGAAAAGGCAATAGAAGAAAGGGATGCAGGCAATTTGATTATAGGAGGAGATTTGAATGGGATAGGAGAGGAGGGAGAATAATGGTAAATGGAGAGATAAGAAATAGGATATCAATGGATAAGAAAATAAACGGACAAGGAAAAATTT
This sequence comes from Abscondita cerata, assembly GCA_030710515.1. Taxonomy (NCBI): domain Eukaryota; kingdom Metazoa; phylum Arthropoda; class Insecta; order Coleoptera; family Lampyridae; genus Abscondita; species Abscondita cerata. Next base: position 25,510 of record JALBCR010003096.1, read on the forward strand.
TGATAGAACTATGTGAAGAGAGAGGTTGGACAATAATGAACGGAAATTTGGAAGAAGAAGGAAAGGGAATTTACATATGTGCGAGAAAGAGGCCAGTCAGTAATAGATTATGTGATTATAAACGAAAAAGTAAGGAGGAGCATAGAAACACTAAGAATAGGAGAGGAGGTAGAATCGGACCATCAGCCGCTAGAAGTAGTCATGACGGATGAAGGAGAGAAAGAGGTACAAGAACAAGAAGAGGTATGGAGAGAAAAGAAAGTATGGACTGAAGAGAGTATAAAAAGGTATAAAGAGGAAATGGAAGAGGAAGTAAATACTAAAGGAAAGGTGGAGGAAGAGATGGAGAGAATTACAGCCAGGATGGAATTGGCAACAGAGAAGATAAAGTATAGATTAAGAAAACAAGAATTAGGAAAAGAAAAGATTGGTGGAACGGAGAATGCGAGAAGGGGAAAAAGAATTAAGAAAAGGAAGAAGGAAATGGAAAAAAGGAAAGATAGAGATAGATGAATACAAAAGGTTAAAAGTAAATTTTAAGGGAATATGTGTAAAAATAAAGAAGAACATAAAAACAAACCGAGATAAAGATTAGAGAAATTAAAAATGAAGGACAGGTATGAATTCATTAATAAAAGAGGAAAAAGGAGGAAGGATGGAAGCAAATATAGATGGGGAAAAATGGGGAAGAACACTGTAAGAAGTTAGTAGGGAGAGTGAAAAAAGCAAGAAATGAAGAAGTTGGAAAAAAGGATAAGACACAGAGAGGGTGGAATAGGAAAAGAAGAAATGGAGAGAGCAATAAATAAAGTAAAAAAGGAAAAGCAGAAAGGACGGATGGAATACAAGGAGAACAATGGAGGTACATCGGAGAAGGAATGAGAGAAAAGTAAGAGAAGTATTCGAGAGAATATGGAAAGGAGAAGGGTTTCCAGAAAATGGAGAGAGGCAATAATATGCCCAATTTACAAGGGGGAGATAGAAAGAAAGTGAACAACTATAGAGGAGTGAGTATAATGAATGCGGGCTATAAGATATATGCGGAAATAGTTAGAAAAAAATTGGAAAAAGAAATAGAAGAAAAGAATATAATACCGGATTGGCAAGCAGGATTTATGAAAGGAAGAGGAACGATAGACAATATATACATATTAAAGCACATCACTAGTAAAGAGTTAGCAAAGAAAGGAGGAAAGATGTACGCAATATTTCGGGTATTATGGAAAAGAAGAAATACCTAGAAAATAAAAAACTAGCAGCAAATGTCGGGAAAACAAAAATTATGGAATTTAAAAAAAGAAAAGGAAGACGAAAGGAGGTGAAATGGTGGTGGGGGGAGGAGAAGGTAGAGGAGTAGATAAGTATAGATACTTAGGTTACAACATCAGATATGATAACAAAGATGGAGACCATATAAAAGAGATGAAAATGAAAAGAAATAGAATAGTAGGACAAGTATGGGGGTTAGGGAAAGGATATTTGGTAAAGATATAGAGAAAAGGAGATGGATGTTTGAAAAGTTGGTAAGAAGTGTGGTACTGTATGGAGCGGAGATTTGGGGTTGGAGGGAATGGCAAGAGCTGGAGAAGATACAGGAGAAATACTGGAGGTGGACGTTAGGACTAGAGAAAGAGACACCGGGGTATATAGTGGAAGTAGAGCTAGAAATAGAAAAAATAAGGATACAAGCAGGAAGAATTGCAGTAAGGTATGAAGAAAAATGGGAAGTAGGAAGGAAAATGAAATACTTTATGAAGTTTGGAAGAGATCGAGGCACAGAAGGTAAAATATGGGGAAGAAGAAAGAAGAAAATACTATGAAAGAGTGGGATACGAGAGAAGAGATAAAGAGATTAAGAGAGGGGGGAGAAAGATGGAAGAGGAAATAATTGCAAGAGATAAAGATACTCAGAAGCAGGAAAGAAGAGCAAAATAAAGGAAGGAAAATATAACGAGAAATACATAAAAATAATGACAGACAAGACACCAAGGTACATAACAGAGGAAAAGGAATGAATGAAATAAGAATGATTGCAAGGTTCAGAATGGGTAATGAAGAAAATGAAAATAAATATTGGATGAGTGATGAGGAGAGAGTATGCAGGTTGTGTGGGATGAATGGGAAAATATAATACATATAAAAGAGGGATGCAGGGAACAAGACATGAGGAAAAGGAATGGAAGTTACTACTAGGAGAGAAAGGGAAGGAAAACAATGGATGAGGGAAGTGTTGAGAGGAGGAAAGGGATGGAGGAGAGGAAAAGAAAAATACTGAAAGTTTAGAGAAGAGAGGGATGGAAGATTGAAGAAGGAAACAGGAATTAGTTGAATTATAATTTAATGAAATATTATGTTGTTTTTTACTTATTATTTGAGATTGTAAAAGGACAAAACGAATCTTGTTATAAAAAAAAATTTTTAAGACAAAATAAATATTGAATTGAATTGAATTGAAGTAGTAGAGTTGCAAAAAATATTCACGATTCAGTTCAGGAAAATGACCTGGAAAATGAAGAAATGGACCAGGAGGGTGACCGTCGAAATTTAACGGATGAAGATGTGGTTGCTGAAGATCAGAAGATTGAACGTAAAGTGTTCTTTTTAAAATCCCTTTTAATGGAAAAAAGGTACAACCCTCCTTGAGATTTTCCCACTACCTAGTTCGTGTTGGTGGTGACGCGTTTCGCACTCCTAACACACCATCCATCAACCGTTCATGTAAACGTTTTGTACGTTTCCTTACCCTAGTTTTCGCACCCTAAATACGCCGTCCAGTTAACCACATTAAGAATGTTGAAGGGTAACCATTTATACGAACACATTTGGACGAACTGCATTATTTACAATACAACCAACAAGCAAGAGTGTACCTTTAACTTCACAGAAGTTCTTTTTCTAATCCATTTTTCTCTAGGCTGACCGGGTTTGAAGCAAAATTCGCGATCGTCGACCCCGCTGATCGGAACCAACTCCTGTCGGGCGACTTGTCTTAAAATAAACGCAATGACGTCGTAACTTTCCCAATAGCTGGCGTGGAACAGATGCGGCAGGGCGTTCGTTGGAAAGTTCGATAATCCCTCGGGACAATATAAAGCGTAATCCAGTCTTTTTCCTCCCCACCATTTTTGTTGCACTGTAAATAAAAGATCATTTAGAACTGGAAAGCTTTCGACTAGATTTAATAAGACACAAATTTTCAAATAAATCAGAATTTGAGTGATTGAAATAGCTTGGTAAAAATCTAATCGGGATTTAGTGGCGTTGGTTGCGAAGTCACCGTTATCAGTTGATTTTAGACATGTATATTTAAACGGATACAGCGCCATCTAACGCTAACTAAAACCAAATATCAGCGCAAGCAACGAACAATCCACAAAACTAATAAAATAATACAGTTTGAGAACCACACTCCACCAACGCAAAATCGTTAATAAAAAAAAAATTAAAAGAGAATGAAGAAAACTGCATGCCATGGACTGATACTCACAAGCGTTAACCGCCTGTAAAGGAATGCTGTCAATCATTCCTGAAACTGTGCTTTGAATCGAAACTTCCGACAATCGTCTAGGCTGAGCGCCTAATGATTCGTTAAACATCTGAGGGTTAGTTTGGAGAATCTCGACTAGAAAGGAAAGTTAACGGCCATTCATCGATGTATGCAAAAGACTTACGTAAATGATACGGTTGCCCATCGCCCAAAGGATACTTGGCGTAACGAGCAACGTTCACCGGTGGCATGATGGAGAACCTCGCAGATAGGAGCGGTTCAACGCGCGCCGCAACCGGATCGGTAGGATGAAACAGGTTGTATACTTGAAGGCAATTTGGACGAGTAATGTTACCTTAAAGCAGAACAAATGTAGTGCATCTATCCTAACCGATTTGGGTAACTTACCGTTCTTGTCATCGGTGGCCGAAATTTTCCTGTAAGCAAGAACGAGTGCCAAAGGGCTTCCAAACATGAAGAAGTCGGACACTTCAAATTCGAATTTAGGATAACAACCTTGATCACTGGTTGAAGAAGATCTGCGACGAGGAGTCGGTGCCACTAAGTGGCCGGTTTCATTCACCTGCACTTCGTCTGCGGGCAAAAAAAAGTTAAACCGTAAAAAAAACAGCGACGCACCAAAACCTTTCATCACAACGATTTCCGTGTCCAAAATGCTGTTTTCGCTCCCGTGTCTGGACTGATACCGAGTCGGCCGGCATAGTGCGTCATAAGCAAGTATGGAGCCGACCGAGTCCGCGATCAAACACACTTGACCGGCAAAACCTTGACCTTCCTCACTTTTCAGAAACTCTTGATAAACCGCGTTAGCACCGTTCACACACCGAGTTACTGCGTCTTGATAATCGGCAGTCGAGCTCGCTAGTAAAGGTATGGCACCGATTGGAATAGAGTCATGCGTTACAGGAGGAATTACGGTGCTAGATGGCGACACATCAAAACTATAAGGACTAAGGCTCGATAAAATCCCCAACCCTTCCGTACAAATCGATGGACACGAAATAAGCTTTATGGCAATGTGACCAACCAAAGCGTGGTAGTGCTGGCGCATCACGGATTCGAATGCGCCACGGAATGTCGTTACGTCAGACTTTTTCGCCGCTATGTCGACGTTTGCATCTAAAACGCTACCCGCGTGCATAACCAGAACTAAAACCGTCGTTGAGCACGGTAAATGCGCCGGGGAAGCGCAAGGCGAATCGGGACACGAAGCGTCCAGCGAACTTCCCGTCCCACGCTGAAGCACTTTACGATTACCCCTTTCGCTTGCAACTCGTTGGAGAAAAGCGGGCGAAAAAATACTGTCATCTGCAAATTTAACCAGTTAATGCTTGCAAAGATGCTTGTCGATGTAAGCAACCTCCGTGCTTGTCCGTGCTCACGTTCGGCGAAGCCAAATCCTGCTCTTCTTCTGTCAGTAAATCCAAAGAGCTCCATTTGGCCAATGACGTTACGCACATGTCATCTGTCAAAACAACCGTTAACCCAGCGCGCCAGTTTTTATTACAATCTGAACCCACCTTGACAATCGAAAAATTCTTCGTCCGACGCCGAGTCGGAATCCCTACCCAGGCTTTCGATCCTCCAGTTCGCCATTTGCAAATCGAAGCTTTTGATCGAAGACGAGCTGGGCGAGTGCAATCCGCGCGACTGCCACCTCTCATCGTTCCTACAAAGCAACAATACAGTATATAAAAACAACGGAGTCATTGAAGCAAACCAACGTTTCGTCCACAGTCGTAAAGAGCTTTAAAACAAAGAAAGGTAGTGCGCTAAAATCCAGGTATCCACGTAATCAACTTGTCAAGATTCTAGAAGTCTTCTTACAGTGTAGGATCTGGCTTGGTTGACAAGTAGATTACCTGACTGTTAGCGGTCTACCTTAAATTTTCATGTGCTTGTTTCTAGTTTGTTTACCAAAAGAAGCCCATTAGAATAGTAGGCAAAACGTTGGCAATATTATTTAAGGACTGGCCGAAGAAACAGCCTAGGGACGATATCGCAAAAAAAACGCCATTCATGGAGTGGGATACTTAAAAGAAAAAAGAAAAGTAGATGCTTGAGAAAAAATACATACAAAAAAACAAATACATTACAATCAAAAATTTAAAAATAAAAAATATGAACATGAAACGCAAACCGAAACCATAAAAGCAGATACCAACAATACAAGAAAAGCAGCGCAATTTATACTTAAAGAAAAACAAGAAAGATTCACCTGAAAAAGAAACAAAACAAATGATATGAAACTAAAAATAAAGCTAAAGAGAAAATGAGAAGAAGTTAGACGCTAAAAAGTCTATATTTAATGATGAAGTGAAACAAATACATACAAGAAAAGAATAAAACAATAAAAGAAAGGAAAATAACCGGCAGAATATCTAACAAAAATGATATAAGTATGTAACCAAAACCTCACAAATAAAACAACAGATAAATAGAAAATAAAGAAAAAAACGTGCCAGATAGTTACGAACAAAACAAAATATAAAAAAAATTAAACGAAGAAAGAAATAATAGAAAAACTATTTCAAAAAAGTATATAATAGAAAACGAAAAACAAAGACGAAGAAATAATAATAGAAGAAAGTTAAAAGCAGTGAAAGAAATAAAAACAAAAATGCATCAGAAATCAGAACCAGACGCACTTAGACCTGAGGTAAACCGATCGCCAATGATTGCAGACAATTTACTGAAAAAATCAAAAAAAGGCAAAAAACATACAGAAGATCTGCCTGATTAATGTGTTGGGAAACCTACTGGAGAAAATAATTACCAATACAACAATACAAAAAAATTAATTCGTAAAAAATAATAGAGATATACCAAAAAAAGAATATAATAGATGCAATAGAAAAATCCAGGAAATACCATTGCAAATTAAAAAGAAAGAGTGAGATAAACTACTGAGGACAATCAAAGATGTAATGACAGACCATACACAGCAAACAATACAAATTACTAGCGGGGTACCTCAAGAGTCTGTTGTCGGGCCTACGCTATAGAACAATAGAATTCTAACGAAAAACCTGAGAGAAAAAATTGAACTGATTTTCCTGACGATCTCGCAATGGTGATATGGGATATAACAGAAAGAGATCGCAAATAGAGGAGAGACTACAAAATAAAAAGTTAGAATGTAGACTGGAAAAGATGGGAGCCTACAACATCAAAGACCATCAGAACAAGTAGAAGAAAAAATAAAGGAATAAACAAACACATATTAGAAACGCGCAAAAAGACAGAGAACAAAAAACAGCAATTTCTAAAATAATGTAACAAAGGGAGAGACTATTTGGAGGAAAAATATAATAGTAGCAAACAACCCACCTATAGAGCTACAAATTAAACAAAGAAACAAAACATAATCAAGAAGAAACCAAAATCAGACAAAGAAGGATGGGAAAACTACAAATAACGGACAAAATAATAATAAAAAAAGAAGACTAATATTAAAGAAACAAAGAAAGAAAAAGAAGCCAGCCACCTGCTCGACAAATTGTCAATATGGCGGCTCCGCATCCTAATCCCTACAAGAGTTTTTTAGTCGGTCGACAGTAACATCCAACAAGCCCAAAACTACCGGTGCCTCTTAAGCAAATATTCCCCTCACAACAAAAAAAAACTCTAAACTTTTTTTTTACCTACCGTTGCAGAGTTAAGTTCATATCGTTAATTGGTTCGTCCGGTGATAAATCGATGTCGGATGTATCAGTTTGAACAGTAGGAATGTTTGAATTAGTTTTAGAAAGCAATATTCCCGGCACGTCCTCGGTCTTTTCTATGCTACCGAAAGTCGAGGCCAAACTCTTCGCAGAAGAATCTTGCGAGTTGTTTAGGTTGTCTTCGTCTGCAAAGATTGAAGTAGAAAAAACAAATTAACGCGATAGAAATTGTGTACCAAAATCTTCTCCGTTCGCTTGAGCCATCTTGCGCTTCAACGCCAGTTGCGTTTGCCTTTCGATTTCGCGTATGTCTTCCATGGTTAAGCCGCACCACTCGTCTTGCCAAGCCCACGCTTGCCGATGCGCTCGAACCATAGTTTTTCTGAGAGCTACAAAACACGTTTACTTTTACACTCACAAGAAGGTCAGTGAGCTTACCAACATCATGTATAAATCGTTCAATTTTGGTCTGCATACCCCAATACCTAAATTCGACCCTACACAATTTATAGGCACACATAAGCGATTTTCCATTCGGGAGCGGTTGCGGTTTCCTTCAACCTACATAAAAAAAGTAGAAAAAATATTTTGAAATAACACCGGTACTAACTTCACGCCAGTAATCGTCGAGCCACGTTTCGGAAAGCGGACCACGACCTGTCTTCTCGGATTGGAATAGTTTTGGATCTTCCTCTTTGATGTAATCGGCGCCATACAGTTGATCTTTCACCACGTCGATCAAATCTGCAATGAAAAGCCGTGAAAATTGTAGAAAGACAAGAGGAGCGAGTACGCACCGACTAGTCTGTTGCGTAGTTCGCTTCCAGCCAGTTTGAATACGTTTTCTTGATGACCATTGTCGCCGAAATAATAAGTTTCGATTTCTAAATAAAATTTTTCTACGAATGGACATGTATATCTTGTTTTTGTGTACGGGTACGCGTTCCACGCTTCTTCGTCGACCATTAAGGCCGTTTTTGGTAGTATGCCTTTCAGCCATCCTACGTGAAGAATTAATTATTTGAAACAATACAAATTAAATACCAATGAGTCAATCAAGAAAAAAACTTTGTCCAATAGACAAAGGAAATAGTATAAGATAGTTTATAAAATCGGCTGAAGCATTACATCCCGTGCATTGACAGGTATTTTCTAATATGTTTGTGAAGGGCTGGGTCGTGCGACATCATCCACGCTACTTCGATCCTCCACTGTCAACCCTGTATAATCTTTGTCATTACCGCACTCTAATGATGACACACCTCATCCATGCAACAATTGGCGCCCAACGTAGGGCTCGGTAAAAAAACTGTTTCTCCTGGTTTGCCTGCGACGCGACGTCACAATGTCGAACAAACTATGACATCATTTTTACAAAACCTAAATTACTTCAGTGTTTAATAAACACCGCGCATTTTCTAATGTGTTTGTGAAGGGGTCTGTCGTGGGGCATCCTCCACCTACTTCGATCCGCTGCTGCCAATCTCGCGTCCAACAATTAGCGCCCAATGTCGGGCTCGGTAATAACTATCGCAACACTCGCGCTAATACCGGTAGCCAGTTCCACTGGCGCCCAATGATATTATGTCGTCACAAAAGACAAAGCAAAAACAAGATGCGCTGCCTACCCGGAAATTCCGAAATAATTTCGAAGACCATTTCGATGCTGAAGAAACAAGACCAACGACAACTTAAAATTGTTCAAAATATAAGAAGGATACATAATGATGAACAAGATTATAAAACTGTGCAATAAAATTTTATGGAATAAAGGTAAAATGATTGCTGTTAAGACATAATAACCATTAAACTATTCTTTTAGTTTACACAATTCCTTGGTACGATAAACGAACGCAAGAAGTTCGGCAAAGCATTGACGTTGATGAATTCGCTAGTTGAAATAATTTGCGAGAAAGATAATGCAAGGTACCATTAGAAGAAGACGATTGATTTAAAAAAGGATATGAAAAATGTAACGATATAAAACAATTATAAAATAATAGTTTCTTATAAAACAAAGTCTTTGATAAAAATCATAAATTAAAAATAAATAAACAAGATACAGAAAAACTTTTTTCACAACGTGTAGAGATAATGCTGTGAGAAGCTCATTCGAGGTAAGAAAATTCAGCTCTCGCACGTAGGGACGAATTAATCACCCGATTTTTATGTTCAAACTGTACCAAAAGAAATGTCATAAATGCCTATAAATAAAAATTAATTCAATAAAACAAGTTGGTGAGTCAACCTACAAAATTAAAGTTTCTTTTGCAATTCAACGAATTTACCAAAATCGCGTAGTTTGAAATGTATTTTTTTCTTTTTAACAACAAAGAGAGCATCTTTCATTTGAAATACACTATTGTATTAAAATTCACATAAAGATCACACAACTCGTCTATGTAACAATTGGCGCCCAACGTGGGGCTCAAAAAGTAAAAACCATAGATAAATTTTTGGGAGCGACTGCCGTTGTTCGCCGAGTTGACGTTTCCAGCACTTTCTGGTCCATCAAAAACCGACAACGATGTGGGAAGTTTTACAACTGCTTGAAACTGGAAACACCCACATGCCAATTCCATAATTTTTCTGTCCGAAGCAACACGTAACTCCCCAAACCACCGACATCCAAACCGTTTCTATACGCGACAAACAAACAAACTCATCTGGTACTATCAATCACTCATGGCTTCACAACCAAGATGCCGTGATTGATTATGAATGTGGATACAGCAGACCCTCTGCCTATCAAACACAACTTTTTCCAAGCAGTTGTTCAACAAGTCAACAAACTTTTCTATTTTTCAACAGCCCGACCAACAACCACTCACACGATACGCCTCAGGAACAGAACCTCCTTCGGGCTACTACTTTACCATCAGAATACTGATTCGAAGGAACTCGCCGGTTTCACCACTCTAAACTGGGCGGTTAAGGTTGATGAAGTCTCCCTCCATATTGTCAAAATGATTCACTTTTCGTAACTAGTTGTAAAAAAAATTTTTTTCGTCATCAATGATGAAACTTAAAGCTTTTCGTCACACTCAATTAAAGTTTGAATTCCCAACACGTTTAATTCCAGTGCTATGCTTTTTTTCCACATTAGAAAAAAACCTAGTATTTATTTCATATAATCGATCCGCTCATCCCGCAATTATCAAAATCGTTACAAACCTATGAATTTCATCAATTTCAAGTGAAGTGTAAATGTTATCAAATCTAATATATTTATGTAACCCGTAAAATCTTGGTTCTCAAAATTTGTTTTTGAGTACCTTCTAGTAGAGAAAAGACTTGATGAGTCAATTGGTGGGACGTAGGGTCGTCTCGGATATTTCTTCAATAGCGTGTAACTTGATTAAGAGGTCTGAAAACAGGCCAGAACATCGTCATTCTATCAGCTGATAAAAACCGAAGACTACAAGCGAAAAATTATTGAACTCCTAGATCCGGCAAGCTTCAGACCGCTAAAGAAAAATCCGGCACAAACGAGATAACGATTCATCAAGTCATCTTCACTACCAGAAGAAACTCAAAAACAAATTTGGAGAACCGAAGCTGTTTCTTCAAGTAGCCAAGAACCACAAAGCAGATGTCAAAATCACCTATATAGTACTTGGTAAAGGCCAACAGTTACAGTAACTTTGTGCGCAAAATTCGGAACATCAACGTCGAACCCGAAGACGTCCTTGTAAGCTTTGAGTGTTTACCAAAGTTTACTCAACTGACATCAACAAATTTGTCTCCCAGGAAGCTACTTTGTTTGGAAAGGACAGTCTTTCGAACAGGTGGATGAAGTGGCAATGGGAAGCCCAGTGTGTCTCAATCACCTCGTAAAGAATTTTGAAAAGAAAATCATCGAGACCACGAAATACAAGCAAGCGAGTGATTCCGGTACGTATATTATACTCTTGTCATTTGGAGATACGGCATGAGGAGCTTAACGGGATCTGAAGAAGAACGCCCCAGTATGTATGTTCATCTATGTATTTTTTTTTTTGTTCTTTTACAAATTAACAAAATGATTCGGATTCAAAATTCAATAAACTTATAAACAAAATAAAAAAAAAAATTTTACACTCCTTCCCCTATTAAAAACCATCACTATATAAAATTACTGTCTTTTCCAATCCTCCTCTCTATCACCGCCTTCATCCAATTCACCCCTTCTCCTCCCTCCCCCAATAGTACCTCAACTTCTCCTTCTTCTCCCCTTAATTACCCACACTCTTCGCTTAGATATCTTATATTTTTCCAACTCAGCTACCTTTCTCGTCTGCATTCTTATTTTCTCAATCTTCATTTCTTCCTCCACTATATATCCGGGTGTCTCCCTGTCCAGCCCCATTGTCCATTTCAATATTTTTCTTGTATTTTCTCAAGTTTTTCCCACTCTTTCCATACCCATATTTTGCTCCGTAAATCATAACACTTCTGATCAATTTATCAAAATCCACCTTCTCTTCTCTATATTGTTTTCAAAGACTCTATCTTTCATTCCCCATACCTGTTCTACTATACCATTACCTTTTTTCGCTAGCTCTCTTATATGACTGTTGTCCTTGTTATCGTATCTTAACTTATATCCTAAATATCTCCATTCGTCTACGCTTTCCTAATTCCTTCTCTCCCCACCATCATTTTACCTTCTTCTTCCTCCCTCTTCTTTTTTGAAAAATCATTATTTTTGTTTTGTCCACATTTACATATAGATTCTTTTTTTCCAAATATTTTCTTCTGATACCCCTTTCATTTCTTGTTCGCTTTTTGCTAGAACCACTATGTCATCCGCGTATGCCAATATCGTCACCTTTATCTTCCCTATCACTACTCCTTTCTTTTGATGCCTTCGTATTTCTTCCTCCATGCCCTGTATGTATATCGCAAAGAGACTTGGAATTAATGGACAGCCCTATCTCAGCCCTTTTTTCGCCCAGAAACCGTCCCCCAATTTTCCCTCCACTCTTGTTCTACTTTTAGTTTCCTCGTATATATCTTCTATTACTTGCACTAACTCTTCTCTTACCATTTGCTCTCTCAGTGTCTTCCATAATTTATTCCTATATACATTATCAAATGCTGCTTTTATATCTAAAAACAAAACATTACTTTTCCTCCTTTCTTTTTCAGTTCCTTATTAACTATTTGTTACAGTATATACAGGGTGTCCCGTAATTAATGCCCAAGATTTTACCAGGTTATACTGTAGGTCGAGACAAACAATTTTTATTATATAATGGATAGTCCCATCTTGCTTGGTTTGTCGGTCTATCTGTCTGTATGTGATTTTTAGAAAATAATTTCCTTCTCCGTAATGGTTGAAGTCATGAAACCCAAACGTTGCAGGTGTATTGGTTGTACTAGTGTCAGTAAAAAATAAAAATTTCAAAATAATACCATTACCCGTAGCAAAATGGCGGCTATTTGAAGATTTCAAAGTTAAATAACTTTTAAACCAGTAGTTTTATTGAAAAATTATAAATACAAGAAAAGATAGCCCTGTTCTAGACAAACAATAAAAAAACCACTGGTTTAAAAGTTATTTAACTTCAAAATCAATCAAAATCAAATAGCCGCCATTTTGCTACGGGTAATGGTATTATTTTGAAATTTTTATTTTTTACTGACACTAGTACAACCAATACACCTACGAAGTTTGGGTTTCATGTCTTCAACCATTAAGGAAAGGGAAATTATTTTTTAAAATCACACAGACAGATAGACGGACAACCAAGCAAGATGGGACTATCCATTATATAATAAAAATTGTTTTTCTTGACCTACAGTATAACCTGGTAAAGTCTTGGGCATTTATTACGGGACACCCTGTATATATTATCCATAGTTCTTCTCCCCTTTCTAAAACCTGCCTGCCAGTCCGATAATATCTTTTTTTCTTCTATCTCTTTTTCCAATCTGTTTCTTATAATCTCTGCATAAATTTTGTATCCTGGATTCTTCTTTACTTCTCTCTTGTCTCCTCCTTTATATATCGGACATATTATAACTTCTTTCCATTCCTCTGGCAATCCCTCTCCTTTCCATGTTTTATTAAATATTTTTCTTAACCTTTCTCTCATCTTCTCACCTGTATACTTCCACTGTACCTTCTGCTTTTCCCTTTTAACATTTTTTAATGCTTTATCTAATTCTTCTTTTGTTATTTCTCCATTTCTTCTCTTTCTGATTCGCCTTTTGTCTTCATTTGGTTTTCATGTTCTCCTTCTAATAGTTCTATATTTTATATTCTTCAATTTCTATTTTTCCTTTTTTCAATTTTTCCTTCCTCTTCGCATTTCTTTTTTCGTCATTTCACATCCTCTATTCCAGCACTCTTTGTTGTTTCCTACCTCTATACTGCTTATTTTATACCTTCTCCTTTCCACTGCTTCTTCCATTTTTTACTACTATTTTTATTTCTTCTTGCACTTCTTCTTCCGTTTCCTGATCTTCCTCCAACTTTAATTTGTATACTTTTATACTTTCCTCTGTCCTTTGTTTTTAATTACTCTTTCCTCCTCTATTTCTTCCTTTTCTCCATTAAATATAAAAACTTCCAGTGGTTGATGATCGGATTCTTCTTCATCCCCTACCCTAAATTTCTCGACACTCTCTATTCCCTCTCATTTGCTATCACGTAGTCTATCACAGATTCTCCCCTCGCACTTATAAACGTAAATTCTGCCCTTCCCCCTTCTATATTCCCATTTAAGATTGTCCACCCTCTATCTTCACACATTTCTATTAATATTGTTCCTTGGTCATTTATCTTCTTATCCATTGATTTCCTCCTAATCATCTCTCCATATAATTGTTTTTCTTTCCTCTTCTTTACATATCATCTCCTCTATATCTTTTTGGTTTTTTTCCATTTCTTTTCCGTATACTGTTACTATTTCATATTTTTCCCCCTCTTTCAGTTTTTATGCTTCTTTTTATCATTCCATGCACGTTTCCTTTCTACTTCTTCATTCTTCCATTCCATTTTCACTTCAGTAATTATTCCCCCTTTTGCTCTACCTTTTCTCTCTCCTCTCACTGCAAATTGTACTTTCCATTCGAACTCTTCTGATATCGTTTCTTTCCATCTTTCCCAGTCTTTTTCCTCCATCCACGTTTCAATCAACCCTCACCATTTTAAACTCATGCATATATTTCCTAAAAAACTTCCCTTTGTTTTTTATACCCGCTATGTGCCAAAACAAAATTTTATTTTTCTTTTCATTGACCCATATTTTCCCCTTTCCTTGTGTTGATGTCCTTTATTTCTTTATTCCCCTCCCTACACATTATGCTTAGTTTTTTAGATCATTTTTTCATTTTCCTCCCTTTCACACCATCTTCTTTCCTCCCCATCTACCCACATTTTCATATACCCTAGACGCACTCTTTTTAGCCTCAATCCTTATGTTTCCCTATATATCTCTTTCTTTCTTTGTCATGTCATCAGTTATACAGGGTGTCACAAGCAAGCGTGGGTCTTCAATAACTCATTTGCGGTTGGAGATATCGAAAAATGTTTCAAATAAAAGTTCCACCAATTCAACTTCTCTATACCATAAAATTATTTTCGAATATACAGGGTGTCCCGTTTTTCCTGTACGCAACCTAACTTAATTTTTTTAAATGGAATGCCCCATTTATTATTGCTTTATTAGATTTCTCGCTTAATTTAAAGGCCACTTCGTTAACCATACATTATGGCTGAAATGCACCGTTCCTCAGAAAATTAGCGCTAAAGGAAGAAAATGCCGTTTCGGTACCCTGCGCCATTTTTCATATCTCCGAAACAAAAGAACTTAGAGGAATGCGGTTTTCACAGATCGCTTCTAAGAGAAATGACCTACCATTTGCACTATTTACACAAACATGTTTCTGTTAAATTCATTCAAAGCTACCGCTTCAAAAATAAATTGTTTCAAACCGGCAAAACTTGTTTTTTCAAATAGAACACTATTATTTTTCAGCGCATCATATGCAGAATTTTATTTCCTTTCGTCTGATATAAGGTTGTTGCTATCAGTTCCTAACAGTTTTGAGAAAATTGCAGTTATATTCTAAATTTTAATTAAATCGGATCATCGCGTGCGCCCTGGTCGGTGATTAGCTGCTTTTCCGCTTTTGTTTTCTACCTTAGGAATGAAAACTATTTCAATTGAAAAACCAGAGTGTTGTATTTTAGTTCAGACGTTTTAAATCACAAAAATAATTTTCAAGATGTCCACACAGAGCAGTGACTTTGCCTCAGGCCAGTTCTTGATGTTTAACTTTTACAAAAGCTGCTCGAAATGTCTGCCATTTTCTTGAATACACATCCTCATTCGACGTTTGAAGTTATTGTCAACGTTGACCAGAATGTCCGGGGTAATTTCTCTGAAAGCGTTAGTTATCCTCTCCCGCATATCTTCGGCAGTGGTAGGTGAAGAGGTGTACATTTTGTTTTTAACGAATCCCCACAAAAAGAAGTCACATTTTGTGAGATCAGGCGACCTAGCGGGCCAGTTAATTGCCCCTCCCTATCCAGCGGTTTGGGAAATTCGCATTTAAGTAGTTCCGAATTTCTTGGGTGCAATGAGATGGGGCACCGTCTTGTTGTAGCCGCATACGTCGAAGAAATTCTAAAGGAACCTCCTCCAACATTTCTTGGAAACCATTTTGCAAGAACTGCAAATAGGCCCTTCCTGTTAAGTGTCCATCAAAAAGTACGGTCCGAAAACACGATCACCAAAAACACCTCCCCACACATTCAGTGACCATCGGTATTGAGAAAACGTCCGGAAGTTAGGAGAATTTGCCGTATCGTAATAATGGAAGTTATGCCTGTTTACAAAACCATTTTTGTGAAAGGTAGACTCGTCAGTAAACAGGACATATTTGAAGAAGTCTTCGTCTTCGGCTATTCTTTCGATGGCCCACTGACAAAATTCCGTTCTTGCTGCAAAATCCCTTGGAAGTAGTTCCTGATGTAGCTGAACGTGGTACGGATGGTACTTATGCTGTTTCAGGACTCTTTGTACAGACATTCTACCAATTTCGGTTTCTCGGGCGATGTCTCTTTGACTGACATTCGGATTTTCCACCACAGACGCCAAAACACTCCACTGATCCTCTAGTAAGAAACCGCTCCAGAACCCTGCTGAACGATTCCACTCTAGGATGTCGTCTATTTGGATAACGCTGGGCATACACCCTCGATGCCCTTCTTTATTCAACGCCATAGCGGAACAGTTCGGAAAATGAACACAAAGTTACAATGAAACAAACACAACGATACAATGAAACTTTACTGAACACCTTATGAAGTTCACAAATATGACATTGTAGAAAACAAAAGCTAATCACCGACCAAGGCGTACATGATGATCCGATTCAATTAAAATTTAGAATATAACTGCAATTTTCTCAAAAACTGTTAGGAACTGATAGCAACAACCTTATATCAGACGAAAGGAAATAAAATTCTGCATATGATGGGCTGAAAAAATAATAGTGTTCTATTTGAAAAAAACAAGTTTTGCCGGTTTGAAACAATTTATTTTTGAAGCGGTAGCTTTGAATGAATTTAACAGAAACATGTTTGTGTAAATAGTGCAAATGGTAGGTCATTTCTCTTAGAAGCGATCTGTGAAAACCGCATTCCTCTAAGTTCTTTTGTTTCGGAGATATGAAAAATGGCGCAGGGTACCGAAACGGCATTTTTCTTCCTTTAGCGCTAATTTTCTGAGGAACGGTGCATTTCAGCCATAATGTATGGTTAACGAAGTGGCCTTTAAATTAAGCGAGAAATCTAATAAAGCAATAATAAATGGGGCATTCCATTTAAAAAAATTAAGTTAGGTTGCGTACAGGAAAAACGGGACACCCTGTATATTCGAAAATAATTTTATGGTATAGAGAAGTTGAATTGGTGGAACTTTTATTTGAAACATTTTCGATATCTCCAACCGCAAATGAGTTATTGAAGACCCACGCTTGCTTGTGACACCCTGTATATATTTTTGTCACTAACAGCTTTCTTTTTTCCTTTAAAATTCCCAGTTTCTTCTCCATATTTCCCACATTTACTATTATTACTCCTTTTCTTATTTCTGTAGCATCCTCCAACTTTTTTTCCACCCCTATTTTATTTTTCAACATTTCTTCCACTTGTCTCAATATTTCCCTTTTTCCTCCGTTTACTTCTAATCCTTTTATTACCAAGTTCTTTCTTCTTTTCTCTCATTCCATGTTTTCTATTCTTCTCTCTAACTTGTCTATCGTTTCCTCCATTCCCTTAAGTTTTAATTCCGATTTCATTTATTTTTACAATTTCTGACCTTATTTCATCCGTTTTTCTTGGCTTCCATTTATCGATCTTATTTCCTTTAACATTTCGTGACAAAGTTCTCTTATTCCAACCTATTCCTGTGTACCTTTAGTTTTTGGTGCTCTTCCCGTCTTCTTACTTCTTCTAAATATATGATACATTTCATAATGTGAATTTCATTTTCGTGCTTCTGACCCTGTTCCTTCCGATTCTGACATTCCTTAATTTTATTGTACTCTGTATATTATTTTTATTCAATAATAAATACTATTTATGTACGTAATCACAATCGAACTTTTACTTCGCAAAAGCGTACGTTCTGTTATCACGTTTTCATATGCTTTATCGTCACGTGCGTAATATTCTTATAACTCTAACTTTGTATGCACGTAATCGCTATCACTAGCGTTTCATATATACTTCTGTATTAACTGTTCACTATTCGCTCACTTTAAAAACACGTCCTCACACCTTCGCTTCTAAACACCAAATGAACGCCCCAGTATCCAGTTCATCATAGAGGCGGAAGATGAACAACAAGTGTCTTTATTTATTGGACGTGCTCGTGAAAAAATCAAAAAGAATACTAGGCCACACACTATACAGAAAAACTTCACACACGAACAAGTATGTGAATGCCATATCGAAACACCACCTAGACCAAAGGTTCGGAATCGTCAAGCTCGAAGAATTTATCAACTGGAGAATCAAGCTTAACCCGAACACCTAAAAACTGCCTCCAGGAAGGAGATCAAAATATCAATGAGGTCCAAAGATCGAGAATATCTTCGCTGAATCCGATCCTCAAGAACACCCAAAAGGCATCTTACGAAGATCCGCGCTTGACCGGGCGATGCTAACCCCACCCCTTTAAAATCCAACATCAGATGTGGAAGAAACTCTGAAGAAGTTGGCCAGTCGCCAAAAAGTTTCGTGCAATCGTTAAATTGTTATTTATGTCTAACAAAACATAGTAAGTACCAAGTACACATTAGTCGAAACATATTATAGCTCGTAAACTCCTAGTATTAACGTATGTATCAACAAGTCAATTATATTGAAATGTTTTGAGACATAAATTCTCACCGGGTAGATGACTTCCTATGTGATAAATTTTATGTGTGTATTGTCCGTGTCCGCCAGGCCCATCGGTGTACGGCTCGTTGACCAAAAATTCGACACCACTCCCAGCGCCGCTGCTTTCGTCGCGACTCTTTTTCTAAAAACACAAAACTCTACAACATCTAACGCTCACTCTGACCCAAGCACTTACCGCTATCATGTAAAGCTGAGCGATGCGGTATTCTTCCACCGTCAGCGGTAGTGGTATCCTATATTCTTTGATGAGCATGACTGACGAGGACTATCTTCAGTCACTTGTGTCTTTTTTTAAAGGTCTCCTCTTTGGATCCGCCCATGATCACTGCAACAAGTATTAATGGCGTAAGATTTCGAGTGTGACTCCATAAAAAACATAAATTTCACATGCACGCTACTTAATTACGTAAAACTTTGGCGCACGTTCAATATCGAACCAAAACATAAATCGTGTTACTAATTAACGCACTTCTTTATAGTCCACTTACAAGCTAATCTAATGAACGTTAAATGGTCGTTTCCGTTTATGGTTTACTTATCATTTTGAAAGTTAAAGATGACCTTCGTCGCATAGGTGGGAAAACACTACTAAATGGTATTAACGTTATTAGATTTTCTCACAATATTCCAACATCGTTGTATTATTTAATTAACTTAAAGAGGGGATGAACAATGCTGACCGTGAACTAACATCGATCTATCGAAATACTGATCACATCAAACTCCAGATCACCGGAAAATTTAAACACAATTTCTAAAAATAATTTTGCACCGATAATTCTATTTCGGTTTCGATACGTTTATTTTAATTATACAGGAAAAACGTTTCGTTTATTGATATACCTTGTATACTAAAATCGTGCCAAAACTAAACAATTTTGCAACAAAGTAGATTCAACGGAAGGTCGCGGTCGCACGTGGTTATTTTCGTTGAATGTTGCAAAACTATAAAGTAATCCGCACATGTTACGATTTATCTTCTCAATTAACAAAACACAAAAAGTTTTTAATTGGGTTGTTGTACAACGAAGTGTAAATCGTAACGTAATTGTTACGTAACGAATGGGGTTAAAGAGTTACATAAATTTAACGAGGGTTAGAAGCAAATGTATTTACATACTAGACATCTAATTGAAATTACAAATATGTTTATTACTCGTTTTTTATTAAGATGGTATCTTTAAAAAATAAAGAAGCAGATTTATCTATTTATCCGTTTGGTCCTTTATCTTATTCTTTTTGGGTTTTCCAATTAATCGGATCAGTTATCACTCCACCCCATTTTCTAAGCATATGCAATGTAATTGGACTTTCAAAACTTTAGTCGAATGAATCTTATTTGTTTTGTTTTATACAAATTTTAACAAATAATTCGGTTTACTATAAAAAAAAACTAACAATACCATTATTTGACAAAATTAAATTAACTTAAACTTTCCCCCATCTTCTTCATCCAATCTACTCCTTCTCCTCTTTCTCCTCATAACACTCTCATTCCCCTTTCTCCCATTTTCAATGCATCACACTCCTCCCTCATGTAATTGAGATTTTCCCACCCATTTCCACACATTCTGCATCTTCTTTTTCATCTTCCCATCATCTTTCCTTCATTTCCACATTATTCTTTTATCCATTAAATGTTTTGGTATTTCTCGAGTTATTCATTTCCGTTATCTTTGATCTCTCTCTTGTATCTGATTATCCTTATCGCTCCTAACTACTTCGTCTTCCATATTTCTTCCTCCCTCTTTTAACTTGTCCACCTCATCACTTGCATGCCCTCCTATTTCATAATATAACTTCATGTCTTCTTGTCCCAGTTTTATTCTTTTCTTCGTTATCTTTTTCCAGCATTTTCTTTCTATTCTTTCTTCGTACCTCATTTCCCTCTTCGCTGAATAAATTCTTATTTTCTCTAATTTACATTTTTCTTCTACCAATATCTCCCTCTAATTCATCACATTCTTCCATCCCCAAAAATGCACCTTCTTTTTCCATATCATTCCCAAATATTCTTCCTCTTAACCCCCACGCTTCCCTTACAATCATATTTCCCCTGTACGCTAATTCCTTTACATGCCCTTCATATATCCCAATTATCTACACTCATCCACACTTTCGATCTCCTCTTCTCCCCATCCCCAACTTTCTTTTTTTCTTCTTCCTCTCCTTTTTTTTTTGAAAACCATTACTTTTGTTTCTTACATTTTGCCATAAGTTTTTTCTGTAATTTTCCCTTCATTACTTTAATTACACATCTCATTTTATTCTATATCATCTTCATTCGATAATGACCAAACTTTTATATTACCGATCACCACTCCCCTCTTTAATATTCTTCCAAATCTCCAATGTAAATTGAAAATAGACTTGGGCTCAACAGACATCCCTGCTTACGCCCTTTGATTGTCCAAAATTCCTCACTTAAATTTCCATTAACTTTAGTTCTAGTTTTTGTTTCTGAAGGTTTCTACCAAATCTACGTGTACATTTTTCTTTCCTTCCCTCCTTTTTATTTCTATTTCTTTATTGCCTATTTGTTTTAGTACCTATATAAATATTATTAACTGCTCTCCTTCCACTTTTAAACCCAGCCTGTTAATCAAATAGTGCCTCTTTTTCTTCCATCTCCTTCCCCAGACGTTTTCTTAAAATATTTGTATATACCGCATTTGTTATGCTTATACGTCTATCATTTTTAATTATTTTTTTTCTCCTCATACTATAATGGAGATATTATCGGCTATCTCCACTGTTCTGGAAAACCTTCACCTTTCCATATTTTATTAAATCTTTCCCTTATTGTCTCTCTTGTATACTTCCACTCTACTCCTTGAGTTCCATCTGTGCCTTTCGCTTTTCCTTTTTTAACTTTTCTTATTGCTTCTTCTTTATATACTTATCCATCTCTTCATTTTCTTCATTGTTTACATTTTTATGTATTTGTTATTCATCTAGCAGTTTCATACAATATTCCGTCCATTTCTTTTTATCAATACTTGATCTTTCACCCTTTCTTCTTTGCCACTTGCCCCTCAAAACTTTAGTCTCGTCAGTTTAGTTTCGGTCCAAACTTACTCGGAGCGGAGAAACCGTTTGAAATAATTTTTTTTCTGCAGACTAAGAACGTGAACATCTAATATAGTGTTGGTGGTTAAAGTAGGTTTGAAGAAGAAAGACGGATAATAAACATGAGTATTAATGCTCCCTAGTAACCATATAGTATCACTACGAGATTATGACTATCAATGTTCAGCAGCTTCAGTAGTAGGTCGCAACGTTGCGCATGGTTTGCACTTCTGTCCATTGCGAATTAACATATACAGAGTGATTCACGTGCCCCGTCGGTTAGAAAGTTAACCTGAAATTCCATCAATATGAAATTTGGTATATGGCCGTAATCGACTACTCTAAATCTAACTAAAATACGTGAATCACCCTGTATAATTTTATTATGTTTTTAAGAGACCTGCTCGGTCTGTTGCACATCGAAGAAATACGATTAATAATCGAATGGATTTTATAATAACGTAACCGTAACATAACTGTTACGTATCTAGTGTGATTGAAAACTTACATAAACATAACTAATGTTGCACGTAAATTTATCATCATAATTTTTGTACGAAAAATTAGAGATTTCTGATCAGGATTCGATGCTCAGTTTATTTTAAAAATATAAAGAAACAAACCTAGCTTATCTTTCCCTGTTCTTTGGTTTATCAATCCGTATTTTCTTCGTTCCCTTTCTTCCAATCATTTGGTCCTTTTTCTTATTCTTCTTTTGGGTTTTCGATTTATGAGATGCTTTAGTAAACACTTGACTACCTTCTCTAAGCAAATGCAACTCAACTTCTCGTTTTCTTTTATACAATTTAATAATATTCCATCTTCCTTTGTACTTCACTCAGTTTATTAAGTTTATTTTTCTTAACTTTACATGTTCACCTTAAAATTACCATAATTTCAGTTCTTGTATATTTTCATCATCTGTCTGTTTCTTCTAACATCTGTCATTCACAATATTTACAAGAAATATTTTTTTCCTGCAAATTAAGGACATAATAATATACAGTGTGTCCACGGATGGAGTATCCTATAAGTAAAAAATTTTTAAATTTTTGAATACAGAGTAATCATGTAAGAAAAACTAACAGTAAACAAAGAACATCTATTCAACATATCCTTATTATTTTATTATTATTATTATTTTATTCTTTATTATTATTATTATTATTATTACTTTACTCTTTATTATTACATCGTAAACGTCACTCAGTAGATTAATACATTACTTTCAAACTATAAACTTAGTGTCGACTCGTGTTAGCGATCACGTACGCAAATGGTTCGCATTAAGCAACTTTGTCGACAAACCAACTAAGTGTTAGCAAAAATAAAAATCTCCAATCGCCAGCATTAAGTTCGCAAGAGGTTGTACAACAGCAAAGAAACACCGAGAATCACTCGACAGCTGTTTCGTCTTTTTAGGATTCTTCAGGAGTTTATTTTCAAAGTTAGTGCTAAAATTCATACGGTTTTCATAAAACTGACAATGAAATGAGACAGATTTTGAAAAACTTGAAGTTTATTTCTTTTTATGGGGTTTCAGAACAAGCAAAACTTTTGATCAAGAATGACATTTTTCGCTAAAACTAAAATTTAATAATTTTTCACCTATAGGATACTCCATCCGTGGACACAGTGTATAAAATTTGGCCGTCGAAGCCGGTTTGAAGGAGGAAGAAGACGCATAATAACCGTGAAAAGTTATAGAAAGTTTTTCAACAGGATTCGATGCGATGAAAATAGAAAGAATCAGTTTAATTTTTAATTTTTTTTTTTAATTTTTTTTTTTTTTTTTTTATCCGTTTCTAAGCATACGCAATTTAATTTCTTCAACTAAATCAAATAACGTTCCTTCACTCTTTAAGTCTTTTTTGCCACTTCTACTAACTATTCTTCCTATTTTTCTTCCCCGTATATATTTATTTTTCTTTCTTGACTACCATACACAACATACATTGCAGTTCACCTATAATGCAATACTTACTTTAATTTCATCTTCAGCCTGTTGACTGTAGCACAACAAAGAAATTCGATGAATAATCGAATGGACTTTTCAATTAGTATCCGTAACGTAAATGTTACGTATTAATTGGAGTTGAGATTTACATAATCAGCAAATTTCCCTTCTTCTCTTATACAATCAATCAGTTTAGTTCTTTCTCTTCAGTTTAAATAATTCAATGAAATTCTGTCTTCCTTTGGTTTCCTTAATTCATCTTAGTTCTTCACTCAGAAAAAAAAGTTGAGAAAAAACACGTTTTTTGCATATAAATGTTAATTAACTATATAATCACAATTTATTTTCGGTATAAAACATGAATACAAGGTACTTTATATATTTAATTAAATGGCGTAGGTGGTATCCTACTATTATTTTTGTCAAAAATATATCTCTATTTACTGCACTAATCGCAGTTTCACTACTATACCCACTGCACACCATGCATTTCCATTAATCAAAATTTCTTGTTACTGATATACAATCGTCATTTCTTCTGAAACGCATCCTTTGCGATTATTAATGACTTATTACTTTAACTTCATCTTCATCTCTCATCATTTACCTACAGTTCCCACTCCTTTAATCCTTCCACTACACTCTTTTTTCTCCCAACAATGACACACAATCAAACCTTTTTTTTCCAAACATCCCTTGTTCGGATTACTTTTCTAAACACACATTCACAAGTCTTCAGTTCAGTACCCTCAATAAACTTCAACTTTATGGTAATGTGATCCCTTTCTTTTTTTTTGTGAAAGAAATCGTTTTACTTTTTGCAAATGCCTTAGGCGTTTTTTATCCCAATAAATACATTCCAATTTTTTTAATTTAATAAGCATTTTATTAACTCCCCTGGCAAACCATCGGTTCCTGGGTAACCATCCCATCTTTCACTGCTTTAAGAACACACAACACCCCCTCTCCAAAACTATCCTGTTTATCTCTTATATCATTTTTAATTTGACTTCACTCCATATAATGATTTCTGCTTCTATTTCTTCACATTTATCTTCAAATACCTCGTTCTTGGCTCATCTGTAACTTTCTATTTACTTACTTGTGTTTTTGTTTTTAAACTTTCTTCTTTCTTCAATAGTTTCAACCATTTTTATTTTTCAGATGCTGGGGTTATTCCCAGGATAATTGCATTGCTTTCCTCTCTTGTCTCTGATATTTTTTTATCTTCTTGAATCTTCCGTGTTATTTCTTCTTGATTCATGATTTTTAAATTTTCCAAGTCTCACTTCTCCTTAATAAACCTTGGGCATTTTAGTCTTTTCATTCCTATTTTAATTTCAAGATTTTCCCTAAAAACACACATTCATTTCATCTTCAGTTCAGCCGTCAAATATATGATTTTCAATACCAGTAATTATATCCTTTTTTTTATTAACTGGTTCCAGAGTAATCATCTAACACCCTTCTCCAAAAATGTTGGCTCCAGGACGTTTATCACTTTTCTCAACTTCCTATTTACATTCGTTTAAGGTCTACCAAATTTTCATTTTAAATTTTCTTCAATCTCTTCAACCATTTCACTGAGATGCACAGCCCGGAAACCATTCTCAAATTAGCTGGTGTACAGAGTCCCGGTTTATTCGGTATCTCAAGTATCAAATGTATCTCGGTCAACCCTCTGAGGCTGAACACTCATTTCAGGCTGTCTTACAGGTAGAGGCCGCTGCAAATAAATTTGCTATTTCGGTCGGACAAATATTTATTGGGTACGATTCTGGCCTTGTTTGATGCACTGGAAGTCATTAGATGTTTCAATTGTTGCGGATTCCATCATTTGTCTCGCCACTGTCGTAAGCTGTTGGTATGCCCTAAGTGTACTGAACAACATTCTGTCGATGACCTTACAGTGCTTTAATGCTATAGTATCAACAAGATCCTCAACGACATTAATTCTGATCATGCCGACATTATGTCTAATCCTAATCGATTCTGGTCTTACATCAATCTAGTCCGTAATTCGTCTGGTATACCTTCAGATGTGACTTATCTTGGCGTTCTCAGTGACAGCCAACATAATGTTGTCAATTTTTTTGCTTCTTTCTTTAATAGCTGCTTCAGTGACTTACCTGCTCGGCACTCGTTTGTGACTCCACATCAAGCTGTTGACGTGATCTCTCTGCCTAAGTACTTCGTCGGTCTGATTTGCTGTCCGCTATAAAAAAGATTAAACCCACATTTAACGCAGGCACTGATCTCATCCCTGCCTTCTTCTTGCGGGACTGTATTTCTCTGCTGTTAACGCCATTACTACACATATTTAATCTGATCCTTCAATAGGGACACTTTCCTGTTTGTTGAAATCTGCTTGGATCGTTCCCGTTCATAAAAAAGGCGACAGATCATAACTATCATCCCATTGCGCTTCTCTGTAACTTTTCAAAACTTATCGAATTGTGCTTACATAACCACATTGCAGAATCTTGCAAAAAATTTATAGCTGTCAGCATGGGTTTATTAGAGGACGTTCTACAACTACCAATTTAACTGCCATGCGCCAGTTTTTAGCTGAATCCTTGTATTATGATTTCCAGGTCGACGTCGTGACTTCAGCAGGCATTCGACCGCCTGAAGCATAAGATTGTCATTTCAAAGCTGCATGCTTTCGGTTTGTGTAACAACCTAGTAAAACTACTCAAGAGTTACCTGTGTAGTAGAATCCAGTTTGTTGAGCTGCTCGGCTTCCGAAGATATTTCAGGTAATACGTTGTATGTGTGATGTTCTTGTTCTTCAGAGAAGGCTTGATCTTTTTCATGAATGGTGTAGGTCTAACCACTTACTTCTAAACGTTCCTAAATTCCATGTCGTTTGTTATACTAGATCAAAGTCTCCAATTCTTTTTAATTATTCTTTTTTGGACATCACCATTACCCGCTCTAGCTTTTTTTAAAGATCTGGATTTCACTGTCCTTTGGCTTGCACATTCAGTCCATTGTTTCCTCTTCACATAAGACTCTTGGTTTTATTATCAGAAACTCTAGAGATTTTTTAAATGCTGACTTACCTCTTTTGTTCTACAAGACCCTTATTCGATCTCGGCTTGGGTATGCCTCGGTAGTATGAAACCCTACGTTTCAGGTTCTCATTCGCTCTCTGGAGAACATTCAGCGCAAATTCTTAAAATTTCTTGCTTATTACGTTGACGGAATTTACCCTCCTAGAGGTTTCCGCATTCTGATCTTTTGGCTAGGTTCAACCTTTTTGACTTAAGCAGTTGTCGTGCTACCTCTTCTCTTTCTATACAAACTTATTCACTACCTTGTCGATTGCCCCGAACTGTTGGGTAAATTATCTTTTTCATTTTTCGGCCTGGGCCTCGTTTTCTCACCACAGTTCTCTACGTAAAAATTGATATCTTTCATACTTGTACTGCAGAGATAAAATCACTCTGCAGTGATTTCCTAGATGGTTGACCTATTTATCTCATCTGCTTCGTCTTCTACCGTTTCATAACATTTTTTGTATTGTATTATATATGCATTATAGTTTCTGTATTACTTGATCGTAACACCAAAGTGTAACTACTTTCGCATTTATATTGTCTGTCTCTCTATGTGGTCATTTTTACTATTGTTGTATTCCGCTGTTCCCACCCATAATTGGCTTTTAAAGCTGTGATGCAGTTGTATCTAAATAAATAAATAAATGTTCCAAAGAATTTAATCATTTATTCTTATTTTTCGGATACGGAGCTTATTCCCAGTATAATTGCATAGGTGTTCTCTTCAATACTATCTTTAGCCTCTAATCTTTTTATTTCTTCTTCAATGTTTTCAAGTCACGCTTCTCGTTAAAACTTTTAAGTCTTATCTTAATTTCTGCTGGTAGTATATGATCGCCATAAATATCAACCCCAACTCCAACTGTTATTCTTATCTCATTTTCAAGACAAATAAAATCTATCTGTTTTCTAAGTACAAATAGTAAATTGTTCCCATAGAACCTCATCATTTTTTTATGTGGTTTTCCCCGCTCTCATTGAACTACCAAACTCGTGTCTTTAAAACTGTACTGATTGTCTAAAAAGGAGCTTACGTGTCCAAGAGAGTTCGAACAGATAAACCAAATGAAACATGAGGTTAATATCTTCTTTACTCATTTTCCTTTACAGATATAGGCGATCGTCAGTTGAGGTCGTGGTGACGCGTTTCGCAATTGGAGTACGCCGATCACAATCTGGCGCCCAAGATTCACTCATAACGAGAAGCATACTATCAGACCTAATTTGTATTTTCTCGTTACTGGACCAATCGTACATAGCGGTCATCGTTTAGGTGAAAACGAGAGACCAGATTTTGCTAAAAATGCCATTTGTAAACCATCTCGTTCATGTACGACCTTGGCCGATACAATAACGATTGCGCCTATTTTCACGTCAAGCAACAGTTTGTTTTGTTTAAATCAGCTATTTGGTGCAACATTATCATGTTATGTATTGTTAAAAAAACTGGTCGTTTATGTTAGTAATTCTTCCTGCATCAGGTAATTTGCAAGGAAAAATGTTGTTAAGGTCTTAATAAATAATGTGTATAGAATGTAAGACAAAAAAAAAAGCGCCAAAACCACTAGACAACAGTATTCTTTACTCATCGAGGAATTACAAACCAACAAGGAATTTAGGAATAACAAGTATAACCCTGAGAAGCCTGATGTCCTTCGTTAAGACATGGGAACAATTGACGAACAATTTAAACGCAGCTGGAGGTCCACAACACTCTATAAAGCAATAGAAAACCACCACAAGTAATAAAATTTTGTTTCCATTTCTGAAGTCCTCTTGTTAGTTTGTAGATCTTTTCGGACTGAAAGTCAGGTGTAAGGAAGAAAGCTCGGGGAATCGAACATCAATAAAAAAAAAAAAAAAAAAAAAAAAAAAAAAAAAAAAAAAAAAAAAAAAAAAAAAAAAAAAAAAAAAAAAAAAAAAAAAAAAAAAAAAAAAAAAAAAAAAAAAAAAAAAAAAAAAAAAAAAAAAAAAAAAAAAAAAAAAAAAAAAAAAAAAAAAAAAAAAAAAAAAAAAAAAAAAAAAAAAAAAAAAAAAAAAAAAAAAAAAAAAAAAAAAAAAAAAAAAAAAAAAAAAAAAAAAAAAAAAAAAAAAAAAAAAAAAAAAAAAAAAAAAAAAAAAAAAAAAAAAAAAAAAAAAAAAAAAAAAAAAAAAAAAAAAAAAAAAAAAAAAAAAAAAAAAAAAAAAAAAAAAAAAAAAAAAAAAAAAAAAAAAAAAAAAAAAAAAAATTCGAAGTCAGAACCATATACGATTTGACAATTAATAGAATGTGAGCCATGTCTATCAATGTATACACGACCTGGAAATATATTGTGATCGGCTGATGGTGGATCAAATCTTATATGGGTTCCATCCACACACAATCATTGGAATTGGAATCTATTAAAAAATCCAGCTTTCACTCTTATAATTTCTTTTATGGTCTGAGGAAATCTGATATATTGGTCGGTTATATTGAGAAGAAAGATGTCTACGATTTCACGAAGACTCTGACTTACTGAAGCTTGTGATATGCTGCATACCCACAGATTTTTGGTAACTGCCATAAGCAAAAAAGTTTAGAGCCGTTATTACAGCAGGAATTTTCGTACTTCTTCGCGGAACATTCATAAAGGATAGTAACTCCATAAATACATTTCTTGCCACTTCCCTCGTCAATGTGTAATGTTTTCTAAACCTTTCGTCTAGGAAAAGAAATGGGTCGTTAACGTCTCTCAAATGTCTGTTGAGTTGTCTTGAGCGGTTTCTAACAATGAAATTTCATAGTGTTTTTTTTTTTATATATATTACAAGATTTACTTGTTACCTCCTTTCCGATTCCGCCAAAACTTCAATCAGAACATTTCTTTCCATGACAAATACTATGCAAACTTTGTGACAACTAAAAATACTTTACCTATATGACAAAACCCATTCGTTCAAATTTTAACGAAAACGTAGTCCAATAACGACTAACGATTCGTACAAAATAACCTCTCTCCTTATTCCAACGAAAACTCGGTAAATTAACGAAAATCGGTATTAACGGTGTGGTTTAGAGTTACAAAATAGGGCCGTGTAACACTGTTTCTTGAACCTTTCTATTTGCAAAAATAATCCCAACAAAAACTTTTTGATTTATTTTTTTTTAGCTAAACAATCCATTTTTTTAGCTTTGGATGAAAAAAAAACTAATCTTCACAACAACCTCTGTCAATACCTACCAAATGATTGAATGGGTGCGGGTCCCACAACATTCAATAATTTCCGCAGTAGTTCAATTCAATTCAATTTATTTGTCATATAATATATTAACAAATGATTCGACTTTTCTGTACAATTCTTATAATAACAAAACAAACCGAAAAACAACAACAAAAAATAACTCTCCATAATTTTGTTCACTCTGCTCTCATTATTTCTCTTTCTCTTTCTTTCATCCATTTTCCTATTCCACCACATTCTTCATCCATTCAATACCCTCCCCTTTCTCTCCCAGCAACACTGTTCTCCCTCTTTCCTCAGCTCTTATTTCACTACACTCTTTCAAATGTTCTATATTTTCCCACCCATCCCTACACATTCTACACCTTCTATCTTCGTTCTTCCACCAGTACTTGTTTTCATTTTCCTCATTTCCAACTCTCAGTCTTGCGATTAATACTTTGGTTTTCCTTCCGCTATTAACTGTTCATACTTTGCGTTATATTTCCCTTCTCTAATTTTTGCTCTTCTGTGTATCCATATCGCTCCGTACTATTTCTTCTTCCATAGTTCTTCCTCCAACTCTTATCTTCTTTATTTCCTCTCTTGCATATCCTCCTCTTTCATAATATCTTTTTCTCCCATCTTCACAAAATTTTATTGATTGCGCCTCATCTCCTTCCAACACTCATACAACAAAAAAAAAAGAAAAAAACAGATTTAAATTAAGTCTTCTCATAAGTGCAGCTTCTTTAAATAAAAAATATCCCCCTTAGAGTTAGCAGTGTAGCAGACGCGTACTAATGGGGTAGACATCCTCTGATTAGTTCTACAGCGCTCTACGTGGAATGTGTTGGCATTTCTCAGGGTTCTCGGAGGCACCGTAAATCCTATCAAGGCAAGCAGATCACAGCAATCAATTTCATTGCGGACGATTTTAAATAAGAATGATAATTCAAGTGTCTCTCGTCGCACAGACAGGCTTGGTAACGAGAGTAGGTTTTGCATCTCTGTAAAGTTCACATGATCCGCTGGAATGCCAAATCGAAATCCAATGTATCGAAAGTATCTTCTCTGGACTTTCTCTAGAGTGTCGCATAACATTGCTTGTGCAGGTGACTACACCACTGAACAGTACTCAAGCATGGACCGTACTAACGAACAGTAAAGGATATTGATTGACCTGATGTTCTGGAAGTCACGCGTATTTCGCGTGATGAAACCAAGCTGTCTGTATTTTCTGTCTTGCTCACCATCTTTTCTTCATACCTTATTGCCCTTTTTCCTATCTGTATCCTTATTTTTTCCAGTTTCAGTTCCTCTTGTACTGTATAACCTGGTGTTTCCTTCTCCAATCCTAATGTCCACTTCCAATACTGTTCTTGAATTTTCTCTAGTTTCTCCCACTCTCTCCATCCCCACACTTCCGCTCCATACATCAACACACTTTTCACTATTTTTTCAACTATCCACCTTCTTTTATCTAAGTCTTTCCCAAATACTCTTTCTCCTATACCCCATACCTTCATTATAATTTTATTTCCCTTCTGCTCTAATTCCTTAATCTGTTCATCATCCTTATTATCGTACCTCTCCGTATATCCGAGATACTTATATTTGTCCACCACTTCTATTTCTTCTTCTCCCAACTTCCATTCCTTTTTTCTTCTTAAGTTCCATGTTTGTTGTCTTTTTCTACATTTACTTCTAATTTTTTTTAAGTATTTATTCATCACCTTTATCATTCCTTTCATCTCCTCCTCTGTTGCTATGGCCACCATGTCATCTGCGTAGGCTAAAACCCACACTTTTCTTCCTCCAACCACAATTCGTCCAACCTGTTGTCCTTTAATTTCTTCCTCTAAATTTCTCAAATATAAAGAAAATAAACAAGGACTCAGTGGGCATCCCTGTCTTAGTCCTTTTTCTATCCAAAACTCACTTCACAGCTTTCACCCCTACTCTCGTTCTGCACCTTGTCTATGTCTCTCCTTCATCTTCCCCCCGGTGTATCTCCACTGCTCCCCAGGGTCCCGTCAGTGCCTCCAGCTTTTCCTTTTTAATTTTATTTATCGCTTCTTCCATATCCTCCTTTTCAATTCCTCCTTCTCTAATTCTTTTGTTTTGCTTCTTATCTCTTCTTTCTCTTGATTTTTGTCTGCTCCCTCTAATAGATTTTTACAATGTTGCTCCCATTTTTCTCCTTCTTTCCGCAGTAGTTTATTAAACACACCCGATTATTCCGCGAGGAAGGTGAGAAATCAAATGTTGGCCCTCTCAAATTTTCATTAACTTGCACACTAGCGATTGTCATTGTTTGTGGTAAAGAATGTGTATGGTGTTTCCCGTTACGTCAAGAGTGTTTTCCTCTATGTGCAAGGGAGATTTTGGTACTTAGAATCGAATTCAGAGAACTCCCTAATTCCCCATTCACACTCATATCATACTTATCTTACCTTAACCTAACTGAACGTCAAGTTGCTGTTTAGTATAATTTTCTCCCCCAAACAATATTTTTAACATATTCGATACTCAAGACTAACTCAATTTACGTAAGACGTCAACTTGACGTTCATTTGGGTTAGAGTAGGATAAGTATGGTATGAGCGTGAGTGGAGAATTAGGAAGCTCTTTGAATTCGAACCTAAAAGTCAAAATACAATCAAACAGTCCATATACACTTAACCGATAACTGCTCTATGTTGTGGTATTTTGTAAGTAGATAAAAAAAATTCTAAACTACCTTCAATACTTACAAAATTATCCAATTCTATATAAAACTGAATCCTTACATAGTATTCGGAATTCAAATGTCAAATTTGTCGGGATTAACGTTCAATTCCAGATACCTATATTTCATACAAATAGTATTAGTGTCCCATTTCTCAAGTGTTAGTTCGTTTTATTCAACACAATTGAGTTGAAACTCTAGAAATGATATTTCGTCAAAAAACTTGTTGCCATGGACAGGAAGTACCTTTAATAATAACAGAGTGTCTAACCCTCTAGGCGTCCAGTTTCTTATCCAATGAGTTTAAGAATCAATGTCTTATTTTTAAAATTAAATTTGAAACAATTTCAAGCGAATGAATGCGAACCATCAGAAATAGAACGAAAAATCCTTTGATTCCATTATTTATTTAATTTATTCAAAAGTCGTAGAGCCGTAGCCAAAAACCAAAATAAATTTCAACAACAATATACAGAGCGCAATTTAAATATTTACATGTAATGTATGAAAAACATTTCATTATTTTCACAAAAAACCTCAAACTCGATTGATACACATAAATATTTGTATTCAAACGTCCTTGGTATTTTAATAAATCCGAAAAGTAATTTGAAAAATAAATTGAAATGTAATCGATATTTAACATAATTGAATTACTATTACGCTGACATGCAATCAACCCGACTCTGTCATTATGATGATACTTTCGGTAATCGTAGTCGTAACAGTGGAAAAGAACGCACCATCGCCCTACCTAGTCATAATAATAACAACAAACAGAACTTACCCATAAAAGTCAACCCTCGACTACAACGATTTTAACATTCCGCGTATGCCAGAAGAAGAGTCTTCGAAAAAAACTCTTCCAGAGTTAGTGTCACTGCAATATAGATCCAAATTTCAAAATTGTAATGCATCTCATTTTAAAACTGAGGATCCACCTGCACCGAAAACGTTATTAGCATCGTTCCCGTCGCGAAGATGGCCGAACGGCACCTTATTGATCAGTGGACGAAAGCCTAACCAACGTAACAAGGCTTATCTTGAGAATTTATTAAATTTATTTAAGTCTGCACACACACGTGCCTATATAAGAAACACCTGTTATTCCAATCGCCTTAACAGAAAACACGATACCCCATCGATCTGACGGGTAAACCGTCCGGAGGTACTCCACGGAGTATCGTTCAGTTTGTAAAAGGGGCAATAATAAACACGACGATAGCTTCGGGATTGTAGAACGAACCCGAAACGAAATACATATACGAGTTACCTTTGACATTTAACCAGCTCCAACCGGGTCACTCTCAACAGCTCTACAATTTCAGGGCTGATATTGGATTTATTTGTTCACTTATCTCGGCAACTACAAACAATTACTAAAAAAAACATAAGACGTCAAGGTTCATGCTGAGCATCTGGTGGATTAAAGTTAAATCGAATTAAGCTCTAGACTTACAATTAACATTTGGCGCACGAGTTGCAATTAACACGGTACAATAATTACATAGTCAAGTATTTAATCAACATAGGGCTTATGTAACAAGACATAATGCAGATAAAGGTTAAACAAGACCGTTAAATAAACTCTTTAAACCTACTAGAATGTCGTAACCAAGACGTAGTAGTGATACAAGATCAAACCCTTTGGAATAATATTTTTCAACTACTTTTCATTAAATTTTAATGTGAAAAAAAGCTACAATAACAACTGAATCCGTTAACATCCTATTACGAGGATGTATTGATATCTAGTTAGCCTAGACCAGTTCCTTGCATAAACAAAATATTGCGTTACCATAGCAACGAACAATAACTTATTAGAAGTGTCAGTGTAAAGTTTGACGTCAAAAAAAGTAAACCAGAGTCACGCAATAAATTAAATGAAAAAAGATGTCCACCGAAATTGTGAAAATCGAAAAATTGGAGTATCGAGCCATCATCAAGTACCTGTATTTAAAAGGGTTAAGAGGTAAGCAGATTTACGAAGATATGCTTAATACCCTTGGTGATCAAAAATTGGAATGCAAGGTTCAAAAGAGGTAAATTTTCCATTGAAGATGATGACCGATCGGGAAGGCCAGTTTCTGTGTCAGTCCCCGAAAATGTCGATGCAGTTCATGACATGATTTTATCAGACCGTCGAATTGGGCTAAAACGGGATATCTGAAGCACTGAATATTTCATACGAACGCGTTCATCATATGGTTGACGTCAATTTGGACATGAGAAAATTGCTGCAAAATGGATCCCCAAATGTTTGAATGTTGACCAAAAGCGTGCAAGGGTAGAAGCATCGCGTTCGATCTGTGCTCGATTTGAAAACGATGTAGACTTCTTAAACCGAATTGTTACTATGGATGAGACTTGGGTACATTTCTACGATCCAGAAACAAAGCAACAATCGATGGAATGGCGACACTCTGGTTCTCCAAGACCTAAGAGTTTCGTGTCCAAAAATCTGCTGGAAAAGTTCTTGCTTCAGTTTTTGGGATTGCCATGGAGTAATCATGATTGATTTTTGGATAAGGGTAGAACAATAACTGGAGATTACTATTCGACATTACTGACCCTCTACGGGAAAATATTAAAGAGAAAAGACGCGGAAAGCTATCCAAAGGTGTTTTGTTTTTGCAGGACAACGCCCCTGCACACAAATCTTATGTTGCCATGCAAAAATTCGTGATTTAGGGTTTGAATTACTAAGAACACCCCCTTATTCACCCGATTTGGCTCCGTCCGACTATCACCTCTTTCCTCAACTGAAAAAAGTTTAAAAGGTCGTACATTTTCTTCCAACAAGGAGGTAATAGAAGCTGTGGAGGTCTGGTTTGCAGAGCAAGAAGAAACATTTTTTTTTAAAGGTCTAGAGACGTTGCAGGTTCGCTGTAATAAATGTATCCAATTAAGAGGAGAATATGTTGAGTAATAAAATATTTTGACATTGAAATTTTGTTTGGTTCTATAGTAGGCTAAGAATTTTTCAATGTATCCTCGTATTAGCATTGACAGAAAAAAAAGTGTAGTCACTAGATAGTACTCAGGAAATTTCTGAAACTGTTGCTTTTATGAATAACAATCCGACATTTTATTTCGAAAGAAATTGCAGTCTCTATTGCAATCTCAACCAAATCTTACTTCAGCAAGATAAAAATGACAGAGATAAAAAGTTTAAGAAACAACCAGTTCCAGTTTGTTGTATTAAAAAGAAACAAAAAAAACAAAAAGAACAATGGAAATTTACGAGGGAAAGGATGAGAGGGAAGGTGAGAAGGTTAATAAGCAGAATTTGCAGTGAGGAAGGAATTCCAAACATAGAAAGAACTGCTAATATGTCGGGTATACAAAGGAAAAAAAAAGTTTTTGGTGCAGTTTTGGTGTTTTTCTGTTGGTTACAAAGGAGGTAATAAAAAAGAAATAAAAAACTATAGAGGAGTGAGCGTGGCAAATATAGGTTACAAGATATACGCAGAAATATTGAGAAGAAGAGTGGATAAAGTGATAGAGGAAGAGAAATTGGTTGGAGAATGGCAGACGGGTTTTAGGAAAGGGAGGAGGGCAGTAGACAATATATATATACAGGGTGTCTCTAAAAGGTCTGTACAAAATCCTACCACATATTCCTGAGGTCGAAATAAGCCGATTTAAGCAAACTTACCTTATTCCAAAATTGCTTTGTTTTCTAGATACAGGGTGGTAAAGTTTAAAAATAAAAATCCTTTATATTTTGTGGAATTTGTGTGAAGTGTTTGAGAGTTGCTAGGCATTAATAACTTTAAATTGTTTGAATTTATTTCAGTTGTCTGTCAAAATGACTGAAATGTTTACCTCTGCAGAAATGACGGATATGCTGTTAGTTTTTGGGTATTGTTCAGAAATGGCCGCAAAAGTGTTAGGGTATACAGAGAGAAATTTCCAAATCGGCGCATACCAAACCATCAAACATTTGCTGCGATTGAGAGACGCCTTCGCGAAACCGGTAGATTTATCCCTGTAACTGCTAATTATGGACGGCAACGTACGATTATGACTCCTGAAGTTGAAGAAGAAATTTTGGAAAGAATTGCTGAGAATCCAAAATTAAGCACCAAACGCATAGGTTTAGAGGTAGGAGTATCCAAGGATGTAGTTCAGAGGACACTGAAAGAACAACTGCTTCATCCATACCATATCCAAAAGGTACAAGACCTTTTACCTGCGGGTCTCGATCAACGATTGGGTTTTTGTCGCTTCATTACAGAACACCGACATCAGAATGTGAATTTTGCTAAACAAATTTTATTTACAGACGA
Organism: Abscondita cerata; assembly: GCA_030710515.1. NCBI lineage: Eukaryota > Metazoa > Arthropoda > Insecta > Coleoptera > Lampyridae > Abscondita > Abscondita cerata. The sequence continues at coordinate 62,381 of JALBCR010003096.1, forward strand.
AGCATGTTTTACAAGAAGTGGTGTAACCAATTTACATAATGAACATTTTTATGCTGAAGAAAATCCACATGCCATAAAAGTAACTCATCATCAACATGAGTTTCGAATCAATGTGTGGGCAGGAATCATTGACAATTTTATTATCGGCCCTGTTATTTTACCGCCACGACTAAATGGTGTGGATTACCTAGAACATTTACAAAATACGCTGCCAGATTTATTAGACGATTTACCACTACAACTTCGACAAGTTATGTGGTTTATGCACGACGGTGCTCCACCACATTTTACATTAAATGTTCGCAATTATTTGCATCAAGCATATCCAAATAGATGGATTGGTAGAGGAAATGACGCTCCTTTAAAATGGCCACCACGTTCACCGGATATGACTCCAATGGATTGTTTTTTATAGGGATCTGTAAAAACCATGGTTTATTCAAGGCCTATTTATATTGAAGAGGAACTGTGGAGAAGAATTCAGGATGCAGTCGACGTATTAAAGAATGACGCGGAAATGCTAAGAAGAGTAAATTTGAACTTTTTACGTCGTATTAATCTCTGTACTTATGTTGACGGAGGTCATTTTGAACAGTTACTAAAAGTTTATGATAATTAAATTTAAGTAGTATTTTTATTAGATAAATTGTTCACCATTGAATTTTCAAAAATCTTTTCTTAAAATCTTACAAAAACACTTGCCCATACATTTCGCATCCCAAAAAACCTCCAGACATAAATTTTTGAAGTAATTCTTTGAAAATGTTCATACATTTAAAAATAAACGATTTTTATTTTTAAACTTTACCACCCTGTATCTAGGAAACAAAGCAATTTTGGAATAAGGTAAGTTTGCTTAAATCGGCTTATTTCGACCTCAGGAATATGTGGTAGGATTTTGTACAGACCTTTTAGAGACACCCTGTATATATTAGCAATGTTACATACCTGTCGGCAAAGTTGCTAACATTTTCGTATGTGAACGCTTTCACGAGTCGACACTAGATGTCGAAAACTTATCATTTATATATATATATACTAAGGCAATTAATAAATAAGAAGTTGGGGAAGAAAGGGGGGGGGGTGTACGAAATTTTTCTGGATCTGAAGGCAGCATTTGACACAGTAAATATGGAATACTTGTGGGAGGCGTTAAAAGGAAGAAATATAAACGGGGATCTAGTGGACGCATTAACTGAAATATACGAAGACACAAGGAATACAAGAAGAAGAAATGATAATTTGGGGAGATGTTTTGGACGACTAAAGGGTTGAGGCAGGAATGCCCTCTAAGTCCAAGTTTGTTTTCTTTGTATATATGAGATTTGGAAGAAGAAATGAGAAAACATCAAAAAGGGAGTAGTAATTGGAGCAAAAAAGTTTGGGTGGTGGCGTACGCAGATGAGATTGTAGTGGTGGCGAATAAAGAGAGTGAAATGAAGGGAGCAATGGAAGTGATAAACAAATATTTAGATAGAAAAGAGCTAAAAGTGAAAACAAAAAAGAAGAGGGAGAAATAAAAAGGTGGTATGGAAATGGGGGGAAGAAATAGTAGAATGTGTGGATGAGTGAAAATATTTAGAGTAAAACCTGAGGTACGACAACAGAGATGTAAGACATGTTAGAGAATTGGCGAAAAAGGGAAACAGGGTCGTTGAGCAAGTGTGGGGACTGGGGGGAGACAGTATTTGGAAGCGACATAGAGAAAAGGAGATGGTTATTTGAAAAATTGGTAAAGAGCGTAATGGTTTATGGGGATGAGGTATGGGGATGGAAGGAGTGGGGAAAGTTGGAAAAAGTTCAAGAAAAATATTGAAAGTGGGTTAGACAGAGAGACACCGGGCTACATAATTCGAGAAGAAGCAAAATAGAAAAATAAGGATATATGCGGGGAAGATAGCGATGAGATGTGAAGAAAGAATGAAAGAGAGGTGTAAAATGAAATATTAAGTGCGTGGAAAGAAGTGAAGAGAAACAAAATAGGATACGGGCAGGAAGAGAGGAAAATGTACTATGAAAGGGGAGGGTATTCAGGTGGGTATGGAGGTAGAAAGGATAAGGACAGGGGGTGGAATATGGAAGATGAAATAGTGCAAAGAGACAAGAATACGCAAATACAGGAAAGGAGGGGAGAAAATAAAAGAGGGAAATATAATGAGGGATATAAGGAGATAGTAACACAGGAAAAAGCCAAATACCTGCTTGGGAGGAAAAGTATAAAAACTAAAAGAATTATAGCAAGGTTTAGATGCGGTAACTAGGAGAGGGAAAATAAATATTGGATGGAAGATGAAAAGAGAAAATGTAGGCTGTGTGGAGAAGAGTGGGAGAATGTGAATCACATGTTAAAGGAGTGTCTGGAGATGAGGGAAGAAAGAAGTGATTGATAAGAGGAAACGAGCAGAGGGAATGAAAGAAGGTTAATATTTAATATGTGAGGTGTAATTTTAAGTTTAAAGTTTATATTAATTTGGTTGAATATTTAAGGCCAAATCTTTTGTTAATTTTTAAATAACAAATAAATACATACAATACAACAAGAAGTTTAAAAAAAAACAGTAAAGAAAAACTTTGACTCTTTTCTTCATTGTGTCCTTATTATTTCTCTTTTGATTCTTCTATCCATTTGTTGTTCACCACCATCCTCATTCACTCAATACCCCAACTTTTCGCTCCCACCAACTCTTTTCTTGCTCTTTCCTTCGCTCTTATTCATTGCATTCAAATGCTCTGTATATTCCCACCGTCCCTACACATTCTACACCTCCTAATATTCCAAACTTCCGGTTATGTGCTTCGGTTTTGGTTCTGCTATTAACTCTTCATACTTCGTGTTGTATTTTCCTTCTTTAATTCTCTGTACCATTTCTTCTCTCTCTATCTCTTATCTTCTATATTTCCTTTAGCATATGCGCCTCTTTCATATCTTCTTCTCCCATCTTCACCATATTTTATCTTTTGCCCTCTACCTCCTTCCAACATTCATACAATATCTTATTTTCTTTTTAGCTTTCCATCTATTCTTCGCACCTTTTCACTATTCTCTCAAATATACACCTTCTTTTCTTGAAATTTTTTCTCCTATACCCTTATTATTTTATTTCCTTTTGCTCTAATTCCTTAATCTGCTCTTCATCCTTATTGTCGTACGTCCCTGTATATCCTAGGAATTTATACTTCTCCACCACCTCTATCTTTTCCTCTTCCCACTTCCATTCCCCTTCATTTAGTTTACCTTTTTTTCTTAAACTCCATAATTTTTGTCTTTACTACATTTACTATTATCTGCGTAGGCTAGAACCCACACTATTCTTCTTCCCACCACTATTCCTTTTACATGCTGCCGTTTAATTTCTTCATCTAAGTCTCTTAAATATAAAGAAAATAAACAAGGGCATCCCTGTCTCACCCCTTTTCCTATCCAAAATTCTCTTCCCAGCTTTTCTCATATTCTCGTTCTGCACCTTGTTTCTTGATATATTTCTTCTATTGCGCCTATTAAATTTTCATTTTTCTTCGTTTTCCACAACAATCCCCTTTCTATCTTATCAAAGGTTGATCTTAAATCTACTAATATTGTAAACATTTTTCATCTTTTCTTTCCTACTTCCTATATTAACAACATATTTTAATATACGTCGTCTACTGTTCCTCTTCTTCTCCTAAAAATCATTTGTCAATCTGGTATCAACTTTTTTTCTTCTACTTTTTTCTAGAGCCATTTTCTTATTATTTCACCGTAAATCTTATACCCGGCATTCAGAAGGATATTATCACACACGATACTGTGATAACTTCATAATAAATAAAACATGTAATACTAATTTAGTACTAAATTTTGAACAATTTCAAACACAAGTTGAAACAGCACATATTAGATAGGTAATATATGATTGATAGAAAATTATTTGTTTATTTACTTGTACTTTTATATTATTTAATTTTTTAGTTTTTGTTTATTGGGTAAACAATTATACAATTGTTTTTCTGTAAGTACCTTTTACTAATAAATAAATATTATTATTATTATTATTAACTCCTCTGTAATTTTTTCTGTTGAATTTTGTCTACTCCCTCTAATAACTTTTTACATGTTGCTTCCATACTACCCCCTACTATTTTTGCCTCTGTCCTTTTACCTTTCTCCTTTTCTCATAAACTTCCAAACTGGTCCTCGGTGTCTTATTATCAATCTCTCTTTCTAACCTTATTTTGTATTATTTTTTCTTTCTCTACATTCGTCTTTGAATTTCTATTTTTCCATTTTCTTTTACTTCTCCTCATTACTATTTTTGATTTCTGTAACTCTCCATTCCACCATTCATTTCGTTTTCCGAATTCTTCTGTTCTCACTCTATACTTTCTCTTTTGTGTTGCTTCCTTTATCTCCTCCTATGTTCCTCCTTCTGAGCTTTGTTTTCTCTCCATATTTTCCTCGTACCTCCCTATACTTTTATCCGTCCATACCTACCTTATTCTTTTTCTTCTATACCTACTTCTCCCTTTCCCACCAAGGTCACTTCTAACGGTTGATGGTCAGAATCTTCACTTTCGCCAATTTTAAACTTTTCTACGTCTTCCATACTTCTTTCATTTGTAATTACATAGCCTAGTACCGACTTTAGAATTTTTCTCATTCGATTGCCAACAAAAGTGCCCCACTCATCATTTCTTCCTATACATGCCAAAGCTGTGGATGAGTCACTCCGTAAATTGTTGGAACGTCTTCATATCCTAAAGCTCTTTTCACATAGTTCACAAGTTGAGTTCGAATAAGACAAGCCATCAATTCCATCCACGGAATTGTGATTCTTTCCTTTGGTGTTATCCTTGACTTTGCCATCAGAAGGTATACAGAGTAGTTTTTCCTTATTATTCATCTACCTCCTTCCAACATTTATTCAATACCTTATTTTCTTTCTAGCTTTCCATCTATTCTTCATACCCTTATTGCCTCTTTTCCTGGCTGTATCCTTATTTTTTCTAGTTTTAGTTAAAATATCCTGGTCTTTCCTTCTCAATCGTAGTGTCTGCTTTCAATAATTTTCTTATATTTTCTCCAATTTCTCCCTACAACTCCGTTCCATACATCTACACACTTTTCACTATTCTCTCAAAATCACCTTCTTTTATCGAAATCTTTTCCAAATATTCTTTCTCATATTACCCCATACCTACCTTATTATTTTTATTTCTTTTTGCTCTAATTCCTTAATCTGTCCTTCATCCTTATTGTCGTACCTCACTGTATATCCTAAGAAATTATACTTATTCACCATCTATACCTCTTCCCACTTCCATTCCGCTTCATTTAGTTTACCTTTTTCTTCTTAAATAATATTTGTCTTTTCTACATTTACTATTATCTGCGTAGGATAAAACCCAAACTTTTCTTCTTCCCACCACTATTCCTTTTAACCGCTGCCGTTTAATTTCTTCATCTAAGTCTCTTAAATATAAAGAAAATAAACAAGGGCTCAGTGGGCATCCCTGCCTTAGCCTACTTCCTATCCAAAATTATCTTTCCAGCTTTTCTCATATTCTCGTTCTGCACCTTATTTCTTTATATATTTCTTCTATTGCGCCTATTAAATCTTCATTTACCCCAGTCTGGTTGACCTTAAATCTACTAATATTGCAAACATTTTTCCACTTTTCTTTCCTAGTTCCCTATAATAACAACATATTTTAATATATGTCGTCTACTGTTCCTCTTCTTCTCCTAAAACTTATTTGCAATTAACCTCTTTTCTTCTACTTTTTCTAGAGCCATTTTCTTATTATTTCACCGTAAATCTTACACTCGGCAGTCAGAAGGCTAACTCCTCTGTAATTTTTCTGTTGAATTGAATTTTTGTCTACTCCTTTTACTAATAAATAAATATTATTAACTCCTCTGTAATTTGTTTCTGTTCAATTTTGTCTACTCCCTCTAATAACTTTTTACAATGTTGTTCCCATACTACCCCTTCCATTTTGCCTCTGTTCTTTTCCGTTTCTACCTTTTTCTCATGAACTTCCAAACTCGTCCTTCGTTTTTTATGTTCTCAACCTCTCTTTCTTACCATATTTTGTATTTCTCTACATTCTTCTTTGAATTTATATTTTTCCATTTTCTTTTCCCTCTCCTTGCTTTCTGGCACTCTCCATTCCACCATTCATTTCGTTTTGCGAATTCTTCTGTTCTCACTTTCTATACTTTCTCTTTTCTGTTGCTTCCTTTATCTCCGCTTCTATTCCTCCTTCTGAGCTTAGTTTTCTCTCCATCTTTTTCCTCGTACCTCTCTACACTTTTTCCGTCCATACCTTTCTCTCCACTCGTCTCATTTTTCTTCTATATCTTCTTCTCACTTTACCATCAAGTTCTCGTCTAATGGTTGATGGTCAGAATCTTCATTTTCACCAATTTTAAACTTTTCTACAGCTTCAATACTTCTTTCATTTGTAATTACATAGTCTAGTACCGACTCTCTTCTTCCTTCAACAAACGTGTATTCCTCTTTCCCTTGATCCTCCATGTTTCCGTTTAATACTATTCATCCTTTTCCTAACAAAATTCTACCAATTTGCTTCCTTGTCCATTTATTATTTTATCAGATTCTATCTTAAAATTGTCTATTTCTTCTATATAAGAAAATTACTAAACTACCGAAGAACTGGGTGAAGGCAATTCTATGCAAATAACAAAAGGAGTGGAAGAAGAAGATACAGAGATAAAAAGGTCCAATTAATTAATTAATTCTATGGAATTTCGGGTAGCATCTCAATAGTTCTTATGCTGTAAAAGCACAAACGATATAAAAAAAAAAACACAAGCCGTTTTTTAAAAAGTTCTAGCCATCTTAACTTATATTTTTCTTATCACCTTGGTTCTCTGTTTACGTTGCTAGGAGAGGGGAACAAGCATACCCAGTACTGGGTCAATGTCAAGTATATCGCGGCGTGCAGTTGAATTGGTAGGATAGCACTTGAGGGAACGGTGCATCTCAAGAGTTCTTATGCTCTAAGGGCATAAACCGACATAAAATAAAGTTTTTCATATGTACTTGCAAAATTTCTAGATCCCGATGCATACAAAATGTTTCTAGTTGATGTATGATTTTCTATAGAATTTTGGCTAGCACCTCATGAGTTCCTATCCTTTAAGAGTACAACCCGATATAAAAAAAAATACAAATCGACATCTAAAAAGTTCTCGTCATTCTTCATACAACTACTTGAAAAATATCTAGGTCCCGATGGATGAAAAATGTTTATAGTTTGTATGAATTTCTACAAAATTTCGGGTAGCATCTCAAGAGTTCTTATCCTCTAAGGGCACAAACCGATATGAAAAAAAAAGTACACAAACCGATATTTAAAAAATTCTCACCGTTTTCATACTGCTACTAGCAAAATTTCTAGATCCCGATGGATCAACAATCTTTCTAGTTGATATATAATTATCGATACAATTTTGGGTAGCACCTTCAGAGTTCTTATGCTCTAAGATTGCAACCCGGTAAGAAAAAATACAAATCGATATTTAACAAGTTCTCGCCATTCTTCATACAACTACTTGGAAAATTTATAGGTCCCGATGGATGAAAAATGTTTCTAGCTGATGTATGAATTTCTATGAAATTTTGGGTAGCATCTCAAGAGTTCTTATCCTCTAATAGCACAAACCGATATTTAAAAAGTTCTCTGCGTTTTCCATACAACTACTTAGAAAATAGGTCCCGAAGAATAAATAATGTTTCTAGTTGATGTATAAATTTCTATGGAATCTTAGTTAGCATCTCAAGAGTTCTTATCCTCTAAGGGCACAAACTGATATGAAAAAAAAAGAACACAAACCGATATTTAAAAAATTCTCGCCGTTTTTCATACAACTACTTAGAAAATTAGGTCCCGATGGATAAAAAATACTTCTAGTTTATGTATGAATTTCAATAGATTTGTGAGTAGCATCTCAATAGTTATTATGGACTAAGAGCACAAACAAAAATAAAAGAGAACACAAGCCGATATTTTAAAAGTTCTTGTCGTTTTTCATACAACTACTTGGAAAATTAGGTCCCGATGGATGAAAACTGATTCTAGTTGATGTATGAATTTCTATGGAATCTTAGATAGCGTCTCAAGAGTCCTTATGCTCTAAGAGCACAAACTGATATAAAAAAAGAAGAAAAACAAATATTTAAAAAATTCTCGCCGTTTTTCGTACATCTACTTGCAAAAATTCTAGATCCCGATGCATAAAAAATGTTTCTAGTTGATACATGATTTTCTATAGAATTTAGGGTAGCACCTCAAGAGTTCCTAGCCTTTAAGAGTACAACCCGATATAAAAAAAAATACAAATCGACATCTAAAAAGTTCTCGTCATTCTTCATACAACTACTTGGAAAATTTCTAGGTCCCGATGGATAAAAAATGTTTCTAGTTTGTATGAATTTCTATAGAATTTTGGGTAGCATCTCAAGAGTTCTTATCCTCGAAGGGCACAAACCGATATGAAAAAAAATAACACAAACCGATAGTTAAAAAGATCTCGCCGTTTTCCATACAACTACTTAAAAAATTAGGTCCCGATGCATAAATAATGTTTCTAGTTGATGTATGAATTTCTATGAAATCTTAGTTAGCATCTCAAGAGTCCTTATGCTCTAAGAGCACAAACTGATATTAAAAAAAAGAACAAAAACAAATATTTAAAAAGTTCTCGCCGTTTTTCATACTGCTACTAGCAAAATTTCTAGATCCCGATGGATAAACAATCTAGTTGATAGATAATTATCTATACAATTTTGGGTAGCACCTTCAGAGTTCTTATGCTCTAAGAGTACAACCCGGTATGAAAAAATACAAATCGATATTTAAAAAGTTCTCGCCATTATTCATAAAACTACTTGGAAAATTTCTAGGTCCCGATGGATGAAAAAAGTTTCTAGTTTGTATGAATTTATATGGAATTTTGGGTAGCATTTCAAGAGTTCTTATCCTCGAAGGGCACAAACCGATATGAAAAAAAAGAACACAAACCAATATTTAAAAAGTTCTCACCTTTTTCCATACAACTACTTGGAAAATTAAGTCTCAATGGATGAAAACTGATTCGAGTTGATGTATGAATTTCTATGGTCAAGAGTCCTTATGCTCATAGATCACAAAGTGATATTTACAAAAGTTCTCGTCGTTTTTTCCGATAAACAAAAATGTTTCAAAGTGAATAATTTTGAGGGTTCTAAGTAGCACGTCAAGAGTTTTAAAGAAAACTGATTATGTGGTGAATATACAATAGCTCTAATTTTGTACTTTGGTTTTTATTAATCAAATTAATTTTTCGAAAGATGAGTGCTAGCTTCTTATCTTTCCTAGTGGAAAAACTTTGGAGACTAATACAAAAACATTGTCATTAAAAATAAACGTGAAGCACACCATTATCGGTAGGACAAACATTGTAAACACTCGAGTTCTTATAAGGATAACATTAATGTAATCGACGTGTAAAAACCCTTCACATAATTCATTCGAAAACAAGTTGTACGAAACCGTAGGCGGTAAAGATGCGAATTGAAAAAAAAAGGTCAATAAACGCAAATGTCGCCAAGTTAAATGATTGAAAATACAACAAGAATAGGACTTCGATCCGTGACGTCAATAGAGTCCTGACGTCGAATGAAGACGTCATTAGAAATTGAAATGTAAAATTGTCCCGCTGTGGAAGTCTATTAATAAATTTACATTTAAACTTTATTGATCATAAGCTATTAAATAAATTGGTTTTTATGATTACCGCTAATGATAAAAGTGTCTTGGAAAGGAATTTATTATTATTTGTTGTTGCTATTATTGTAGTGGTGTATGTGAATGACAACAATCCCTACAAGGAAAAAATCGCAATTTTTTTATGCGTGTTTTTGAACCAAAAAGAAGTGCGTGAAGCTCAAATCAGAGCGACAATAACAAATTCATTAATTGCCGAGAGTAGGCTAGGCCGGATCTGATAATCATAACAATTACAACCACAAGTAATTAAAAAAAAACACGTACACAAACAATCCCACTAAAGATTAGGTACACAAATTAAATGAAAAGTTCAACGTACTTTAAAAAAAATAACTGTTTTTTTCACATTTTGGAAAAAAGTTGCTTAAAAGTAAGAATCGTCGTTTATCTTCGACGTCAACTGTAAGAAATTATCGAAAAAAACGCTTACCATCCTAGTTGTAATAAAAATAAAGAGAAAATTCACCATTCACTAATTGTTTATACTCGATCGATTTATTTAAAAACCGCACCAAACGCACCTTATGTAATCTCCCGAGCAACTGAATGCAATATCGGGAACAGCTGACTGACAGCCGGGATGTTAGGAACATTTGACAATTTTCACGCACAATTCGTATCATATTCGGAACGCAATCCGTAACGATTAGAAGATTAAATTTAAATACGTTTTTTAAACAATAATTCGGATAATTCGTTACAATTAGTTGGAAAAAAGAATTGAGATTGGCCGATACAATAAACACCACTGCGTTTAAAATATTTTGCCGCTTTAGAAATTGTGCGACGTTGCCGAGTCGTCTTTGTACAGTAAAACCTGGTTCACGAATTTTATAAACGATTTACTTAGAGAAAGATAGTAATAGGGTAGTGTGGGTAACTAAATCAGTAAAGGGCTTAGCAGTTTCGCGGCGACACAATTTCCATAAGAAATGTATTGCGCGGAGATGTTTTTAATTTAAAACTGTGAAGATACCACACTCATTAATGCCATCTGCAAACATGTTCGCTTTAGATAATTTCCTAAATTGTATAAATATGCTAAAGTTCTGGAGAAAACTTACACAATTGCTTCTAAAGAAATATTTAAAAGTATGACATACGCTAACTTCAGTTTACTGCAGTTCTTCGTTTGTGATTTCATTCGTAAATACCTTGTCTCGCAAATTCTAATTATGTGTTGAAAACACATACATACAAATGCAATTTTAGTATAATTTATATTGATGAACTATTTATGTATTTGTAATGGGACATTCAACTTATACAGTATTATCATTTTTCCTAAAGAAAGAGGATGTTTGGGCATGGTAAATGGTGAGTCCGTGCTATTTGCACTAATTTTGGTTATGTTGTAGCCATTGACCTCCCGAACAACTTTGCTGAAGGATCCAGGTGAGGCAACTATTCCTGTGACCTCCAGAGGTCAGCAAAGGTCAAGTATTTGAACTTCATAAAAATTGGTCATGCGGGGTGTCGGTGGAATCGGGAGGCTAAAAGGAAAATTTTCCAACCAATTTTTGAGGTCATCCGATAACTTCGTGACCTCTAGAGGTCACCAAAGGTCAACATAAACTTCACAACAATGGGTCGTATGGGATATCAATGGAATTCAAAAGTTGAACGGAATATCTCTGGCCAATTTTGCGGTCTTCTAATGAGGCTCCATGACCTGTGGAGGTCATCAAAGGTCATTAATATGAACTTCACTAGAATAAGACATGTGAGGTATCAATGAAATTTGGAGGTTGAAAGGAAAGCTTATGAATAATTTGGAGGTCATCCATTACTTCTGTGACCTCAAAAAGTCAGCAACGGTCGTTATTGAGAACACTAAAAAGTTTATCACTAAAATTAGCACGTCTCTGATCCATTTAGGAGACGATAAAATAATTCGTATGCTCGGAAGAATGCAGCAATGGCAATTAAAATCTTCGCAATGACTATATTGAGAAACAAATAATTATCGTATTTCACCTCGATAATTATTTTTACGATATCCCAGATATTCATGACGCTATTTTATTAGCTTCCACAATTTAGGCATAGATTTGTTTAAATACGCTACCACAAATAGCACCCGGCCCATTTAATGGTGCGCTCTTTTCTTTCTCTTGACCTCGAACGATGCTTGGTCCGATTCGTGGTATCCATTCTATCAACAGTAGCTCATAACTTGTTCCAGTTGGTTTGTGGCCAACTGGGGTTTTATTTACAGCACTGGGGTCCCAGAAATCATGGCGAGATGGTAAAGGGTCGTTTGACCCTTTAACGGGGATTGTGAAGAATATCGTGAGGCAAAGATATTACTAGCATTTTGTCTCTGCATTTGAATAGGAATTTTCCTACCACCCTTCCCCCTACACCCCCCCCCCCCCTCATAGGATTGGGATTGCTACCTAGCTACTTACATCTCTCTGGCCAGCTAGCTACCCTTCGGGCATGCCTACCACCAGCTGAGGAGGCCTGGGAATTTAAGGGGTTCCCTACTCCCTTTTAACTTTGAGTGGTATTTAGGAGCCACCCGCTCTCCTTACTATCTAATATGCGCTTATTGTAATGTGAACTTTGGTGACATCTAAAAATTAATAAACATAGTATCGGAAATATGAACATTATGAAGAAATGACTTTAGAATCTCTCAAGGTCATCAAGAGATAATCAGGACAAGGTAGATGATTGTTCCACTGTAAAGGGTCGACCAACTTTTTCCAATGAGCAACCATACTTTAGATAAAATAAATAAAGGCTGCTATTGATTTGTATTGTATTTTTATTTTCGTACTGAGCTCGTATATTTAAATTACATTGGGAGCCAGGCTTTATTAACTGTTGACATTCTCTTCTTTTATCAATAGAGCCACTTGTTCATACTAGTAGAAGTAGATAAAAGAGCTAACTCATTTAAGGTAACTACGCCTAGTTAGCTTAAGGCTACGATTGCTTACAAGTTTCGGCCAGATGGTACTACTATAAAAATCTTACTATTCATTAACCTTGCATTTACCAGGATCTCTAGGTTTCTATTGTATTTTCTGACCCTACAGGCAACAGAAGTCATCGGATGACCTCCGAAATTATTCAGAGGCTTTCCTTTCAACCTCCGAATTTCATTGATACCCCACATGTCTTATTCTAATGAAGTTCATATTAATGACCTTTGATGACCTCCACAGGTCATGGACCTCATTAGATGACCACAAAAATTGGCCAGAGATATTCCGTTTAACTTTTGAATTCCATTGATATCCCATACGACCCATTGTTGTGAAGTTTATGTTAGTGACATTTGGTGACTTCTAGAGGTCACAGAATTCATCGGATGACCTCAAAAATTGGTTGGACACTTTCGTTTTAGTCTCCCGATTCCACCGACACCCCGCATGACCAATTTTTATGAAGTTCAAATACTTGACCTTTGCTGAGCTCTGGAGGTCACAGGATTGTTGCTCCACCTTGACTTTTCAGCAAAGTTGTTCGGGAGGTCAATGGCTACAACATATCCAAAATTGGTGCAAACAGCACGGACCCACCATTTCCCATGCCTAAACATCCTCCTTCTTTCAAATTCACTCCCGTGATTTGTTACATTTAAATATATGGAAGTATTACTCGCGCCAAACCATAACGCGACTTCTCTATTTGATGACGTCACATGAAGTGACAATGACCAACTTAAGTAAAACGTCTATAAAAACCGCATCTCAATATCTTTATCCTATACTAAAGTAAATGAATAAAAGAACTTAACAGTTTGGATTTTGGAAAGAATTTCCACTTTACGGTTTGTTATTAATGTATTATTATGCCTAGTTTACGAAATAACACGCTAATTTATTATTTATAATGTCCCACTACTTTGCTTTCAGAGAAAGCAAAAAGCATTTAAGAAAAAAGATTTCAATTGGTCTCAGCTTTAAAGCAGCATTTACTGTCTAACAAAAAAAAATTTTAGAAAACCTGTTTTTAATTCTAAGATGGCAATTACACCCCTGGTGGCCATTTTAGAAACACAAACAAACACAACCGCTTACCCCGCCCTATACAGTTACCTTGATTCTATATAATTTTATGCTTGTCGAAGGACCATCCACAACAAAAATAAAAAATGATGTATTGAAGAACTGTATTTTAATTAAATTATATTTTGGGACTTAATGCCCGATGTGATATGTTTGTTTTTCTTAAATTCAATAACAATAGTAACAAAAATAACAGTAACTATTAGAAATAAATTAATATACAACCTGTCCGTGTAGTACGCGGATTGTCTTCAAAAAGTAGATTTGATCAAAATCGGTTTTTCGATTATTTTAGGTTTCTCAGTGGCTACAATTTAAAAATACTTTTCCAATTATACAGGGTGTCTCATTTTCATGGAGCACCTGTCAACTTTGATAGTTTAATTAGAAACATAACGAAACTGTTACAGTAAGATAAATGAAATAAAGGTAACGTTTAATATAACCAAAAAAGTTATGAAAATGTTTCATATTTTATGTGATTCTTTCTTTTCTTTTGGTTTTGTAATAATCATACGCCTTCAATTCTGTTTTGGCTGTTGGAAATCGAAACTGTTTTCATTCTTTAAAAACAGTTTTTTACATAAAATTGAAACAGTTTCGTTTCTTCATAATCAGTTCTATAGTTTGCTTTTGTTTCAATTGCTTGAATTTAATTCTGATTCAATTTACAAAAATCGAAACAGTTTTCTTTCTTCAAAAACGGTTTTATACGGTTTGCTTTTGTTTCAATATTTTCTTGTTTCGACTTACAAAAACCGAAAATGATTTGCTTCTTCAAAAACAGTTTGTTTTACAAGCAAATAACTTGGAGCTGTTACCCTGGCCAGCAAAAAGCCCAGATTTTAACATTATCGAAAATGTTTGGGCTCGAATACTTGCTGTTATCCAAAGACAACAAGGGCCAAATTTTATACCAGTAAACCGTAATGCACTAATTGCAGCCATTGATACCGCATGGGAAACGATTAATATTAATTATATTGATACCTTGATAGCGTCAATGAGCAGACGCCTCCAAGAATGTATCAATAATAATGGAGGTCACACCCATTATTGATTTCTTATATTTATTTATATAGTAATACCTTTATTTAAAAAAAACGTTTTCATTTAATTTTAAACTATAACTTGGTATCTTAATTATAATTATGTAATAAATTCTTGTCAAAAACTAAATATATACGTTGACAATAAGAATTGCCTTAGTTTTTATTTTCACTTTTATATTAACTACAGAAAAAATGAAACGTCATAAAATATACATTTTGTAAGGACTAAATATTATGAATAAAGAGTTTAATGATTTTTTTAATAACTTACAATAATTAGTAGGTTAGATTTATTTAAAAATAAGTAATAATCAGTCAACCCAAATAACCATGTTTAGTTTTTGATTTAATTTAAAAGTTATTGCTTGTAGACGTTTTTTAAATCAAAATTATTTCTAATTTTATTTTGTAAACATTTCCTAAACAAAATTTTGATTCGATAATTAATCGAGCTATGGTGTTTAATTAGCGATACCTTCAAATATATTCTTTAAAGAAAAAAATTAAGTAAGCAACGTAAATTACCTATTTTCTAAAACGTGCTTAGTGTAATGATTCATTCTACAGTCCTTCTATAAGATAACCCCTGCTGAGGCTACCTGCTGTTAGAATTGTAAATGATACCCTTAAGCCCGCTTCACAATGTGCAAACTTTTGTTAACAGAAATTGTGGTGTCCAAGTTTTAAATTTCATTAGTGTACTTCATGATTAATAAATACGGAGTAAGTAATGATAATCATTTTAATTGTGTCATATGCAAAAAGCTATGAATGTTGAACAAAAATACTGTACTGTAATTCGTGATGACGTTGCAGGATCAGCATTCTCAGTGTTTCACTAAAATAAACATGCAACAAGCCAAATTGCAAAATCGGTGAGTAGTGAAAATATGTTTACATTATATATCTTTGTTTTAAGCTGGGGTTGTATTCTTACTACTATATTGATAGCTTACTTTGTTCTCCGTAGGAAAGAAGTTTTTTTAGCATGGAGCCAGAGGGAAGATAACGTGAAGAGGCCTACAATATCGTAAAAGCATGTTAAACCGTTTGACATTTTATGTCATTTTATTTGTTATCAGTTAGTTACAATTATTATTATTGGAATGTAATTGTATAATTCTATAGTTTGTTTCTTTGTGTGTAATAAATGTAGTCTGAGTATGTTTTGAAACATAATCAAATATTCTGATTCGAAATAAATCATAGTAGTTAAACTGAAGTTTTTTTCATTAATAAACAATCAAAACAAAACTAAAACAACATAAACACTACAGTTCCATTTAAAAAGGATCGGTTACATACAGGGGCGGAGAGTTCTGGTATTACCATATTGGGTGCACGAACTTTTCTTATGTATATATGTGTGTGTTTACATATTAATAACTGAGAATGTGTTTCGACGTGTAGTTGTGCGATTTATAAATTCATTAGCAACAACATTTTAATCAATTTCGTCATTAAAATCTTTATGAATGTGTAGCATCACAGTATCATTTAACCGCTTTTTTGACATACTTGCCCTAAGGTATGTATGCAGCCTTCGCAATGCCGGAAATGACTTTTCTGCAGTAGACAAAGATACTGGGATTGTCATTGCAATTTTTATGAACTTATTAAGTTCTGGAATTAGTTCTATTAAATATGTAATTGTTTTCATAATGTTCACTACATCACTAAAACAATTACATATCAAGTTTTTCTGTCTACAGAAATCTAAAAACATATTGCGATGCAATATCAGACGATCCATCTCAAAGCCGGTCTTGTAAAAATCAATTATAGCTTGCCCATCACATTTTCCTAAAATGAACATCTCTATTTCTTTTAGGTGATTCATTGAAGTTGTATCAAACCTGTCTTGTAAACGATGTATTGCCTGATCAAGAATTTCTAAAAACAGTGTACGATACATGTCTTCCGGTGTTTCGTGGAAATGTGGTAAACTTCCTTGATCATAACGCCTTGAAACTTTCTTTGGTCATGGTAAAACAGGTTCTTCAATTCCAGTTTTGAGGATGTCTTTCCAAAGTGTAGGTAACTGGCTTTCTCTTTTGATTTTTAAAACATTAGTTACAGTATCTAGAAGTGTAGCTTTGCCAAACTGCAAGGAAACCTTTGCAAAGAAGCGTTTAAAATTTCTATTTTTTCGAAAATAATTATATGCGTTTTAATTACAAATACGGTCTCAAAATGCATAAGGTATTTTAAATATGCATTTGCTTTAGCACCAACATCGTTCGTTGATTTGCTATTGAGATCCTCCAAAAACTCCAGTAGAACAGCATAATTGGTCATCACTGTTTTTAAGGATTTTACTCGAACACACCATCTGGTTGAACAAAATGGTTTAAATGTCGTGGTGTTAAAATTACCATCGTTTGATTCCGTATCCTTCTAGAATGATTTGAACCAACTTAAACGTTTAGGTGATTTACGAATCAAATTAATTAAATCTTTAACATTAGTCAAAAAATCTCGAACTTTGCTATTTTCTCGCATGGAATCCTGCACAACCAAGTTCAAATTATGCGCTAAACAATGCACATATAGGGCTCGTGGTTCTTCTTCCTGAATTTTCGTTTGAAGTCTACTGTTGTGTCCACTCATATTTCTAGGGCCGTCATAAAACTGACCTCTAAAGTCTGTATACTATTGGCGCGGAGTAATAAATCATAATTGCTTGAAATAATTCTTTATTTTCTTGTGAAAGCGGTACTTCTACGGTTAAGTAAAAACCAATAAATTCTAACCAAAATACGATCATTGTGCCGCTCTTGCAGCATATCGACCCATCTAGGGTCTGAGAACAATAGTTTAATCTGTGTAAACACGTTGCCATCAGCCCAGGTACTGACGAAACGAGAATCATAGCCGTAGATGTGGGTATTATACCAAGATACAAAATAATGGTATATAATACGTAAGTAAAATTTGTAATGTGATCTACTATACAAATAAAATAAATAACATATAAATAATATATGACATAAATATAAAATAAAATAGTAATGCAGATATCGTCAGTACATTTATTACAATTACAATTAATTTGCGGGGACCGATTTTTAGGCATCAAAAAGTAAATTTGGCTCAATTATAAAATTATGTGGTTGTCATGGAAACTTATCAAAATGAATAGATAAAAGTAACAGGCATAAAAATGTTCATTTAAATAACAAGACATTAGTAGGTAAAATAGGTATATTTAAAAATAACTGACAATACTCACTCATGGTTACAATAAATGGTGTTTAGAGAGTAGAACACTGTTTCAGGCACATTACGCTTGGTCATTTAACTTTCTTCCTCGTCTGAAATTTCCATTTCGGAATCAGAATCGCTGTCTTGTGTGTTTACTGATATAATAATTGGCTCCAATGTTATCTCTACTAAATTATCCAGTTGCCAACATTTGTCTTCTTCCTTAACGACATGAGATACACAGTTCTTCCATCTTTCAGGTGTTACTTTGTTTAATGCATTTTCCAGAAGTTTTTCACGTCGTCGAGTTTAAAAGTGGTATTGTTACGAGCGACGTCACCTTTTACTTGAGCCCAAACCAACTCTATAGGATTCAGCTCACAATGGTAAGGTGGTAAACGCAGTACTTCAATGACCCGATTCTTTGCCATTTCGTCAATAACATGACGTATATACTTATTCTTATTCTTATGAACTTTAACAATATCCAATAATTCTCTTTTCACCATGTCATCCTCAAAAGTTATATTCTTAACAGATAACCAATCTATAATTTCTGCTTTCCTCCAAGCGCTGGTAGGTAAATTTAGTGGTAGCTGGCGTTGTCCATAACTATTATAGATCCTTGGGGTATCATATCTAGCATCTGCTCAAAATATTCTTCAAACACATTAGCATTCATGTCTTCGTGGTAGTCGCCAGTTTTCTTTGATTCGAATTCTAACAAACCACCATCTACAAAGCCATCTTCATTGCCAATATGAGTAATAATTAACCGTGTTTCTTTCCCAGAAGGCGGTCGAAATCCTGTCGATAGCCCTTCTATAAATCCTTGTCGACCACTCGTAACGGTATTATCATGCCATGTTTTTTTACGGTATGTCCTGCATTGATCCAGGTTTCATCCAAATAGAATATACGCCTGCCTTCACGCCTATATTTTCTTATTTCCCGAAGATAATTTCTCCTCCATGTAATAATCTCTTGTTTTTCAATTAAAACGGATCTTCTATTTATCTTCTCCCAAGTAAACTTCAACTTGCGAAGAAGTTTCCACAGTGTTCTACGACTCATTTGGGGTAGATTTTCATCCTCATTTACTGCTAGTAAAATCTTATCGATTGTAGGAATCTCTTTCCGTAAGTAGAACGAGTGAACCTTTCTACGGACAGAATTCCTCATTGCATCATCTAATTCCATCGGGCGCCGACCAGGAGATGGAAGTGGGTGAAGCATTTGTCCCAAATTTTTCTTTCCCTCACTAGTTTATAAATGGTGGATTTTGATATTCCCGTCATTGCAGAACATAATCCTACAATATCATCGACACTTTTTGCAGGGTGTTGACATCGAACAGCGTCATGCACATTTAAAATTATAATTTTTTTATTAGCAGATAACGCACCACTTTTAACACGTTTTGCTGGTGAAAAGTTTTCCATTTCAAAATTATTTGCACTAACACACAAACAAACAAACAAGCCGATTCATTGCTAATAACAAACTAAACATATTTTTCATTTAGAAAGTATACAAAGCCCTTCGGTCAAACAACTAATTATCTGTAATCTTTCGCAGAAATTACAACCCGTCTGCCGTAATGACTGCGCTAACGACCCTACTTTACCTGATGATAGATAATCCAACACACATTTTGACGCTAAAGAATAATTGTTTTAAAATTACTTTATTTAGCTATATCGATTCTTAATTGTAATAATAAGAAACAAACCACATAATAGTAAATAATTTTTTTGAAATATTCCACAGTTTAATAAGATACAAATAGATTCATAACTTTTGTAAAACTCAGTATACGTACCTATATAAAATTAAAATTTAAAATAGACAAATTGAGAAACGACACATTTGTCATTTATCGATTTTAGAGTTTAATTTTATATTCAAATACTGTGTTTACAAAAGTTTTGTATCTATTTATATCTTATTAAACGGTGGAATATTGCTGAATTAAATTATTTACTATGAAAAATAGATTCCACAAAGTAAGGATTGAAACAATAAAAGAAACCACATAATAATTCATATCAAGGTAGATTTTACTATTATAATATATTTACCTACTAAAAATATGATTTTGCAAACGTATTAGGTACCTACGCCACTGCAATACGGGAGATTCGATAATTCTGACAGGTTTATTACTCCGCGCCAATAGTATACTGAGTATACAATGATTAACGTCTATCTATCTAATCTAATTAAAATGTCTTTAACTATATTAAATAATGCGGCTGAAGTCGTTGACGCCGTTTCATAAAACCCCATAAAATATTCACGTATATTCAGGTCTCGACCGACTATTCGAAAACAAACAGAAACTTGTTCGCGAATATTACTATCAGTTGTTTCGTCTAAAATCAATGCAAAAAACTTAGCGTTCTTAATTTGTGTCGAAAGTTTTTTTTGGACCATATGTTAGCCATAATATTAAATAACTCGTTTGCTATGTCTTTTGACAGCCATTTGTATTTCTTCCTTTCTAACCAGTTGCGAAGTTCTAGTATGTCTTCAGATCTAGTCCTCAGGAGTCTAAAGTAATTAGAACCTTCATCTGAGTGTCCTCTAATTGCGAGTCCTTGAGTCTTTGCGATGTCAGGTACTGTAGAGTGGAAATAAATGCCAACAAAGCGATTCTCAAATATTTCATTTGTTTTTCTTTTTCTGTATTAATGCTGGAAAAGACGTTAACACCCCGTTTGGTAGAAACTACAACATTAAGTGACGCCGCATGAAAACTAGTGTGTTCGTGATCTCTAAATCTTTCTAATGCATTATTCCAAGACGAAAATCTATCTACACAAAAACTTTTATAGGAATTTTTAGTTGCGGTAGTCATTGTATCAACATCGCGTCTTTTAATGCCTACAGCTTTCACGCATATTTTGCAAAACAGTTTATTTTTATGAGAATCGTAATTTAACTAAGTGAACTGGTCGCACCATTTGTATAAAAATTTTCTTCCAGATGATTTGTTTGTTACATCTGACTCGAGAGTACAATTGCTTTCTTCGGCCCAAATCCCTAGTAAATAGTATAAAAGTTACTTTCTTACTTGCAATAACATAATAACATCACAAAATAAAAATTAAGGGACCGAAGTATTATATCACTACATGTACACGTACCATTTTTGTTAAAAGCACCATTCTGAGAATTTGATTCTTCAGTAGTATTTACGTCTTTTGATTTAATTGTAGTATCACTTGATATGTTAATTGCACCTCTAGTTTTATTTAACTTAATTAAAAAACTTATCCATTTTCACTTTGAGGAAGCAAAATTTTAAAAACGTAGGTACGCGACAAGGGATAAAAAATCTTTCGCGATTTTGAAGTTTAAATTGAAAAAAAATAAAAAAAAAATATATATTTTCAATTCGACAAAATTGTTATTCGTCAACTAAAGGAAAGTGAAAAAACCCAAGCAAACACAACACCTAAGCAAGACAAAACTAACGACTAATGTAATAACAACTTCCGAGAAAATCGTGTTAGCTAATGCATTTAGAATCACCAAGGAAAGGATGTTTACCTGTAATATGCTAAAAAAACTTTTCCGAACTTACTTTAATCCCGTCATTGTTTAGCTGTCACAGCCACAGATACAAGATTTACCGTTTTATTAGATTTAAGGGTGTATTGTGTTTTTTCGTGCAACAGTAAAAAGGAGTTATTATACCTAATTATACAAACGTAGATTGCATTTTTTTGTATTATATCCGTTCAATTTAGTTATCATCACATCGGGTGCTATGCACCCGTGGATAAATTTGTTGGGGTGAAATTGCTCCTTTGCACCCATGTAGTCGCCGCCCCTGGTTACATATATCAGCAATGTAACGAAACAAAACCGAAATTTAGGAATCGAAACAATATTGAAACAAAATAAGCACTACAGTTTTGTTTAAAATGAAACGGTAAAAAATTATCAGAAATGTAATGAAACAAAATGATCGAAACCGTGCTTGACAATTATCACCTAGCTAGGTTGAACTTAAGAATTGAAATACAAACGAAACATGAAATTCATATGACGATAAGATTGATTTTGTGTTTATTGGGATGTATTTTTTATTCTGAATCTACTTGAAAAAGTATGATGACTTTATATGTATACGAGTCTTACTCAAAAAATGATATCAATTTTTAAACATTTAATTGGGTCAATATCGACCTTCAGATATTTCACGTTTTTTAGGTTATTATTTGAAATATCAAATTCAAATTTTATTCGCACTTAGGGCGTTAACGACCACTAACTGTCCATAATGTAAATGTTGACATCAATTATACAAGGTATGAAAAAAAATATCAAACTTTGTTATCATCACAAATGATGAATAACTTAATAAAATCAAATAGAATACCCAGATCGAGGTAAAATTAAATTCTCTACAATTTTGTTATACATGTTTGTCTACCAAAAATCCACTGTTAGCCGTGAAACTCGTTTTTATCGAAAATTATCATCAGAACATTAAGTAGGCGATGAATTGCGAACGTCAAAAATTTATTGTTGTCATGGTTGTGTTAGTAATTGTTCAATCTATCACGATTTTATTGAATCTTTAAATTATTAGTAATAGTTGTTGTTGCGTATGATGCAGGACTGCGGATTTAAAAACTGCAATCACATTTTTTTCACTAGATTTTGCAGCATCTAGTTGCTTAAACAAACATTGATGGCACTTTGCGGTGGCCAACAAACCAAACAAAAAAAAAGAGTAGAAACACCCAAAACATAATTTAATTTGCTATAAGTTTTGTAATAAAAATAGAGTGAGTGTGTCTTGCGGGTTTTAACACAGCAACAGTCTTTGTGTTCTGCGAGGGTGAGCGTTGCACCCAGGTACAAGTATTCGGAATAAACGGAAAACCAGCGACACTTTACAAACTGTAAATATAAAAACTGTCGTTCTTAACATGCCCCAGCCTTGAAGGCAAGACTTTAAAAAAGAGAGGGCTAACTAAAACTAATAACTATACACAATCTTAGAGTACGAAAGTTATACAGATAAAGTCTGTACTAAAACTAAACAATTGCCACTTGTCAGCACTAACTTTAACTTATTGGTAACGGGCAAATTTTGGGAAAGGTTTGGCGCACTTCACCCGACACTGTGTGTCTGGACGCCACTCTGTTACACTATCACCCCCATGTATAGTTTTAAATTAGTTCAAGTTTCCAGTAGTGGAGGAAGATTATCTTCTTTAAGAAGCACTAGCTTATAGATCCGATGAGTTGGCTTTCTACTTTGTGCGTAGTTGAAGCGTGCAACTGTTGGATACGTTGGTATCACGTGAGTCTCGACTCCTTCAGTTCGCTGACGTCCGGATCCGGTAGGGATGTTAGAGATTCCCCAATGAGAAAATGAGATGGAGTTAGAGAAGAGAGAAGAGAGAGTAGGCGGGAGTTAAGAGTTGCCTCGACTTGAACAAGCAAAGTGACAAACTCTTCATACGTTAAAATTTCATTGCCCACGGTTCGCTTAATGTGATGTTTAGCCGATTTAATTCCGGCCTCACATAAGCCTCCAAAATGAGGACTATGTGCGGGGATAAAATGCCATTCAGTGCCCTCACTAACAAAGGCGTCACATAGTAACGACACATTTTAATTAAAAAAAGTTGCTAACTCTTTAAGTTCCAACTACAACTGTTGAAGAAGAATGTTTGCACCAATTGTGCAAGGAGCAGCCCCAACGGATCAAATATCTGGAGCAATCTCATATAGCATAGACCTTTTTGTTATTTTCTTAGCAGTTGATGGATGTATTGTAAAGATGAAAGTATCAGACTGGAAACACCAACTGAGGCCAATAGTGTTAGTGCGGTCATGCAATTCAAATTTTAAAATTCCTGGATGCAGTTCTGAATTAGGTAAGCCGGTAAGAACATTGGGGTCATTGGAGGTCGACTTACGAAGATGGAAACAACCTTTTTGTAAAACATGTGCAATTTCCGAACATATTTCCCAAGCGTCGCCCAAATTGTCTGCCCCAGTCAGGAGGTCATCAACATAGAAGTCGAACTTGATTATTTGAGAAATTGATGGCTTGCATCTTTTCAATATCGGCGGTTAAAACAAATACGTGCTTGCAAAAGCGAGTCAAGATAGAAAATAGATCTTGTTGAATGGTTGGACCAACCATCTGTATGTCATTTAATGACTGACCTGTTGAAGTTTGAGAAGAGCAATTGAAGACGACACAAACTTTCGTTGTCAAGCTTTCCTCTTTAATTATTCCGTGATGAGGAAGATAATATGATCTCCCCAAGATTTGGAGTTTGAGATGGATTGATATTCTTGCATGAATGAAACATACTGATTTAAAAACTCTGAATTGCAGTAAAGTCGACGCTCAAGAGATAAGAATCTTTTCTGGGCAGTACAAAATGAATCTCCAAAAAACGTCACTTGGTTGCTTCAAAAGAATGGAGAGATAAAATTTGGCATCTGTTTTATATGTTCCGATTCTTCTGATGAGGGCACCTTCTCTACAGGATAATTTTCAAGCTCCCAGAATTTCAAAAGACGATCGGAAAGATCATCTTTAATGCTAATGTTGCATCTAATTTGGGTAGATACTGGAAGGTTTACAGGACCAGATAGAACCCATACAAATTTAGTTTTTTTAGAATCGGTAGATTGGGACCTAATTGTATTTGACCGACACATAATAAATTAAAAAACTGTAAGCAACCAATTAAAAGATCGTCTATATAAGCAGGCTTTGCAAAGTGGAGGTCTGATAACTGAATATTGGATAAAATTTGAAATTTATTGCGATCTAAATGCAAGCGGGGTGAGACGCCGGTTATTTCATCAAAAACCAAGCACGATATTTAAAAATTGGGGTAATGTGAGGGTACCTACTACTACTTCACATTTTGAGTTGATGCGAGCTGCAGAATTGCTTATTCCAGCAACCATAATGTTGGTATCATAGATACGGACCTTAAGTTTTTTGCAAAGAGATGAATTAAGCAAAATGCGAACAGAATTTAGATTGCCGTCGGAATCAAAGATTTGACCAGACGCTGTTGGTAGCAAAACTTGAGATGAACTTGAACAGAACGGTAAAGGTGTAGCGTGTAAAAGAGAGTGATGCCTTCTTCCACAAAGACGACAAGAATACCTGGATGCACACTGCGGCAGAAAATGACTCCTGTAAAGACAATTGATGCAGAGTCTTAATTCTTTAGTTTTGTCTAACCTTTGTTGAGGAGACAATTTTTAAAAAACATCACAGGAGCTTAAAGGGTGTGAATCCTTGCAAAGCGCACATGGGGGTGTGTTTACAACAAATGATTTAGAGAGGATTGGCTTTGATTTTTCTTATGTGAACTTAGTTGGCGGATTGGAAGGCAAACTGTCTAAGAGATTGGCTGTATTCGTCAAAAAATCCTTGAATTCAGTAAGAGATGGCAAATAAGAACTTGAGTTATTTCTTAGAGTTTTCCATTCGCGAGACGTAGTTGAATCCAGTTTGCCAGACATGATATGAATAATAACAATTTCAAATAACTGTTCCGCATTTGCAATAGATTTTAACGCTGTTATATGTTTGAATAGCGCATCAGAAAAATTACGTAATTTTTTAGCGGACTCTTTGATCCAAGGAGGTAAATCTAAAATAGACTTTAAATGTTTTCTTATTAACATACGCGGTTGATCGTATCTAGCACAAATTGATTCCCACGCAATTTTGTAATTGCAAGCAGAGAATTGCAGGGATTGAACAACTTGAGATGCGGCTCCAACTAAGCTGGACATATCGTTAAGATCATCATTTGTGTGGATCAAGCTATTGAATATTTCTCAAAACTCAAGCCAATTCTCTAATTCCCCAGAGAATTTTGGAATAGAGATTTTTGGTAGGTTAAAATAACATCTGTTCGAAAAATCTGACTGAGCAGCTTGAGAAGATACCTATAAGATCAATAGTATTTGACTTGGGTTGCAATTTTTCCAGTAAACTTTGAGGTTTATTTTTCTGTGCTTTGGGCCTTGGAAACAGCTGAATGATAATCATCCTCAAATTCGATATGATATTTGTTTTCAGAATTTTCGTCGGAAGCATCAATATCAATGATAATTTTAGATCGAATCTGTTCGAATTCAGATAAAGGCAGAAGGTTAATCTCCAATACGACCTCGAGAGTAAAATTTAAAACCGGAAATGTAATCTGATACCGTAAATGAAATCAGACACCGGAAAAGAAAGACGCCGGAAATTAAAGGCACCGGAAATAAAATCCGATACCGAAAGTGCAATTTAAAACTAGAACTGAAATATGACACCGGAACTGAAATTGGACACCGAAAGTGGAATTGGGCATCGGAAGTAAAATCTGACACCAGGAGTGAAATCTAACACCCGAAATAAAATTTGACACCTAAAAAAATGTAACCTAAAACCGGAAGTGAAATTTGATACTCCAAAAGTAAAAATTGTCAACACACAAATGTAATTTAAAACCGTAAGTTAAATATGACACCTAATAAAATATGAAACCGGAACTTAAATTTGACACTTTAAAAACTAAGAAACTAAATTTGAAAGCAGTAACATTTTTCAGAGTATGACGTTTTTTTTATTGATAAAATATGCACATATGCCATAAACATTACAAGGTATTGACCAAGTACAATTGCACACTATACAAAATTTTCTAAACCAACTTAAAAACGATTTTTACAGAGAATAACTTTTTAGAAGCTTGTTTACTAGATAGATGCATATGATGTATTCAAGATCAAATTTTAACATATTCAGATTTTTAACTGCGCCGTTCTTGTTTAGAGTGGTGAACTACTGATAGGGTTACTCGTAGCTCATATTTTAGCATATTCAGTTTTAATTCATTTTCTTAATAGGACGTGCTAAATTAAATAGAAAAACGAAAACAGTCTAAATTTTTATTTTATTTCATATTATTTAATATATAACATTTCATTTTTGGCTACGGCACCATAGAAAGGTGGATCGTCTTCCCAGATTTCAAACGGCTGTAGAAGGTCACCACTGCAAGAGGCGATGGGGTGATTGAGAGCCGTTCTTGTTTTTTCAAATTGCTCCAATTCTTCTAATTTTCTTTGGATGTTGTTTTCACTCGCTTTCTTCGCCTCTTGCGGGTGACTCTTCCACATACGTATTGATAATCGGTGCCGCAGCATAACATGAAACGGGTCTATGGGGCACTAGACCATATCTTTAAAACATATCAAAGGATTATTATTAATTTATTATTCAAATTTTTATATTACCTCTCGGCAGTTCGTGATTGTAAGAGTTCATCTTTAGTATGTTATCAGATAATAATAATAATCCTCTTAGTTTCTATCATTTCATTTTCATTAAAACTTGGTTATAAAATAATTGGTAAGGATTTTTAAAAAAGTAGATCAAGTACGCTGATACGTAAAAATAATTCTTTACTGTTTACACAATACTTTCTTGGTTCATATTAAACCTCTGATATCAAATTCCTTGTGATTCACCTCAATCTAAGTCAATAAACGTGATTGAGGTCGACAATCATTATCCTCTTTTTAGATCAATGTCCTACATATTTTCTAGTGTACAGTTTCACTTCCCGTATTACATTACAATTTTGTTGTAAATATATAAGTACATCTATTAGGTATCATGTTATTTTTAAACATTTCTAGTCTAACCGATTTTTAATTTCTTTAATTTATTCGTCCGACACTTCATTTATGCCAAGATTAACCATTTTTGCTAAGAATGTTTGAAATCGAGTCAATTTTGATTTTAATTGAAAGCGCTGCTTTTTTGCAAGTTTGGCCATTGTTTTAATAAATGTATTTAAGCGATAAAATCAAGCAAAATAAGATTTTTGTAACTATAGCAAGACATAGCCACCGAATTAGTCGCAAGTAAAAACAATAATACAAAATTAATTATGCCCTAATTGCTTACGACATTAAACAACAGAAAAAAATGAATTTAAATCGCTTGAATGAAACGATTTTTTTAATTATAAACGAAAACACAAAAGACACTATAGAACAATAGGATCAAGGTCAACTCTTTCAAGTCAACCTGTAAGCAAAGCATCCCAAATAGCATTTGCAGTGTGGTGAAAATATTTTGTAAAAACTTTAATAGTACCTAGAAAACATGCAAAACATGTATTCAGAAATATTAAGCAACTTCGGGTGTTCAAACAAAGGCAGTCAGGTATAAGGGACGTTTACCGTTATGTTTTAAAAAGAATAAACTTGCGATGTATAAGAAAATTTCTCAAATTGTTCTAAATAAATAATTTGTTCATTCAAACCTACGTTTTTCTTGATTTATTGGAACAATTCAAATCAATTAAGCTCGTAGTTTGTAGTTTATTCTGCTGCACGAAGGACCATGTTACGTATGATGTAGGGACTGCGGATCTTCAAAAACTGCAATCACACTTTTTTCACTAGATTTTGCAGTATCTAGTTGCTTAAACAAAAATTGATGGCACTTTGCGGTGGCCAACAAACCAAACAAAAAAGAGTAGAAACACTCAAAACATGATTTAATTTGCACATAAGTTATTGTACATAAAAAGAAAAGTGAGTGTGTCTTGCGGGTTTTAACACAGCAACAGTCTTTTGGGTTCCCGCGAGGGGTGAGCGTTGCACCCCTAGGTGCAAGGATTCCGGAATGAACCAAAAACCAGCGACACATTACAAGCTATAAATATAAAAAATGTTGTTCAAACTGAATTAATTCATATCAGTTCACTTAAGTTCAGTTAGTTTTTATTCGGATCACTTAGGGACAGGGTGGAGGTAAATGAATTCGTTTGAAAGAATGTGCAAGTTAATGAGTGAGGTTTCAAAAGCAGAAGGAGTCAGTATGTTTTGAAAATGTTGCATAATTATAAAGCAGATAATCTAAAACTACAACGATATCCCCAAACTGAGATTAAAAAAAACTACAATTGCCAAGTATGTTAAAAATATTAGGAAACATGTCGCTGTACTAAAGAGGATATGCAATTTGACATCGTTGTCGTTATCAGCAGTTGAGAATCCTAAATAGCAGATAACGTTTAAGCTTTGAAAACCCTTGTAAATAAAAAGTGACAAAGAAACAAATTCCATCCTTATCGACTACAACACCATATCAGTATCTAACAAAAACAGCTTTTGAATGCTGATACTTTTACTAGAAATTCTTCTCGTATTTGACATTTCTAGTTTATTCAGTTATTCCTTTCGGCTATTTAAAATAATCTTTCCAGCGATTTTGTTGTAAATTTTGATGATCTATTTTATAATTTCGAGTTGTCAATAAAAATGTTTTGATGAAAAAAAAAACGCATTTCAAGGCTAACGGTTGAGTTTTGGTAGACAGACATTAATAGACAAGTTGTAGAGAAATAAATTTTACATCGATCAAGAGAAAAATATACAAAGTTTGACATTTTTTATTTCATTTCCTGTATAATAGATGTAAACTTTTAAATCATGGCTTATTACCGCCCTAACATTTAAATTTGTTATTTTAAACAATAACCTAAAAATCGTAAAATATCTGAAGTTCTATATTCACACAATTAATTGTTTAAAAATGAACATCTCGAAAAGTATCATTTTTTGAGTAAGATAAGTATATACATAAAGTCACCATAGTTTTTCAAGTAAATTTAAAATAAAAAATATATGTTTTTATTTAAAATATCAAAAGTGGTCCACGAAAAATCTACTTTTTAAAGACAATATTAAAGGACTGTATGTGGATCTCTAACAATAACTAAAATAAATTTAAACAAAATAATATCATTACATTAATAATTTACCAAATCCAATACAATCAACAAATTGGATTATAACTTTAAGCATTGTTTATATAAAAACAAAGCAGAGATATGTGGTGTTCTATAGCATGTTCACGTGATAAATAATTGTACCTTTAATTCTCCTTCAAGCGCCGTCTATGTTATTTACTTTCCATGTGCATCAATCTAGTAAAATTAATTTTTCTCATGTTGGCGATCGATAATTGTCTGTGAGCTTTCATCTTTCGTTTACAAAGGGCTTTATTGGGTTGGGTAATAAATAAAAAAATTATGCCCGATTCTTTGCCCGTACTTTGGTAACTGTTATGGAATTATGTTGATTAATCAAGCTTTATTCATAATCGTGTTTGTTATCTTAGTATTAGCCGCAGGTAATTAAACAAAAATAATCAATGTGTCCGGTTTCCATGGCAACATTAAACAATTAATCCTTTATTTTCAGGGTCGGAAATTCGAAACGTGTCTGTCGATATAGGTCGTAATTTTACAATAAAATGTCCAATACTGCATCTGCAAAACGTAATGTGGGTGCACGACGGAAAAGAGGACCAACAGGCACCGCGCTTTTTTATACAAGAAGACGGTTCGTTATTTCTTACGGAAGTTAATCGCAATGATTCGGGTATCTACACGTGCATGCCCAGTAATTCCGATTTTGATGTAAAATCTAGCATAAGGTTAAGAGTGAGGACACCACCTCCATTACTATCATTATCCATACACCCAAGCACTATCCTAGCACTGGTTTTGTGGACGGTCGAGGACACTGGCGGTTATCCAATTATTTGTTTTACAGCCCAATATCGTCTTGCTGATTCAGATGAAGAATGGAAACCGATTTCTCCTAATCGTATAAGTCCTAACTCCCGTCAAATAGAAGTTTTTAAATTAGAACCAAACACTACTTACGCATTTCGTGTATGGGGCATAAATCAATTGGGCAAAGGAGAAATTGCCGAGATAGAAGGTCGAACGTTGATGAACAATCAGGATTTAGGTGAGTTTTGTGTGGGAATGCGAAATATTTGTCGTAATAAAATTTTTTAATATAGAATTAGCGAGGCACTTTTTAGAAGGTGCCGATAAATTTGATACTCGAATGTGGTTGGTCGCCGTCGGGGTTGTAATGGGTACACTCGTAGTATTAGGATTAGGTACTTGTTTTCTGCTTTACCAAGAATGTCGTACACCGAGTGGTAAGTTTTAGAGGTGTGTGTTTTTCGTTGCGTGCATTTAATGTTGTATACACCGCTTTGTTAATATCTGCGGAACTCGCCGTTTATTGAGATACTCATTTAGAGTGTCTGTTTCTAACTGTAGTTTATTGTTGTAACATGCAGATCATTATTGTTCGTAAGTGTTCAGAAGTTATGACGATTTCATAACTTGGTACTACTAAAATTTGTGGTAATATTTGAAGATTCAAGTAGTGGTGGCAAAACATTCGATTATCTGAAAAAATCGATTAATCAGTTGCTTCTCAAAATCGTTTTTATAATCGATTTTTAAACTTGGTTTTAAAATAATTTTTTTATGATTGTTTTAAAATTAGTTTTTTTTTAAATCGATTTTTAAATGGGTGTTTAAGATCAAATTACAAACCGGTTTTTAAAATCGATTTTTTAAAATGTATGTACGATGTACTAAATAAGATTTGAACCAACTTTGGTGGTTCTAACTTTAATCTATCATTAATAAAAAAACGCTCCGAAGTTTCAATTTCGTAGCATTAACTTTGATAGTTGATATCTCTTCTACAGAAAGTAATACAAAAAATTTCCAAGATACAAGAAAGTTAAATTGAATTATTATCTATTAAATTATTTATACCCCAATTTTTGCGGTTCTAAGTTTAGGATATTATTAATAAAAAAGGCTCCAAGTTTCAATTTCGTAGCATAAATATTGATAGTCAATATCTCTTCTACGAAAAGTGATACGAAAAATTTACAAGATAAAAAAAGGTAATTATTATTATCTATAGTTTTGTTCAATTTCGTAGCTTTAGTAATAAAATTTCTTTTGTTTCGTAGCATCTCGCTTAAGTCTTCTTTACAGTTTTTTGAAAGCAGAAACGGAAATCTTTATGTTACAAAAAATGATGTACCTACTAAATAAGATTTATTCATACCCCAATTTTGGTGGTTTATCATTATTACAAAGCTCCGAAGTTTCAATTTCGTAGCATTATTTTGGTAATCGTTTATCTATTCTACGAAAAATATTTAAGATACAAAAATGTTAAATATCCATACGTCTTAAATTTCGTAGCTTAGTAATTATATTAAGCTCTCGCTTAGGTCTCCGTAGCAGTTTTTTAAAGCAGATACGGAAAATCTTCATCTTACAAAAAACGATCTACTAAATTAGATTTATTTGTACCCCAAATTTGGTGGTTCTAACTTAATCATTAAAAAAGGCTCCAAAATTTCTATTTCATAGCATTAATCTTGATGGTCGATATTTCTTCTACGAAAAATTTGCAAGATACAAAAAGTTAAATTGGAATATTATCTATACAGGGCGTCCAGAATCTCTCCTGACAAACGAAGGCCGGAGATTCCTCAGATAATTATAAGACAATTTAACCCAATTCACCTAGTCCGAAAATGCTTCCTAGTAAAACCTACGTTTTTAATTGTCAAATTGTTGTCAGTTCGCGAAGTTTATCTTTTAATTTTTACTTTACCAGACGCCATGTTCAAAGAGCTCTAGCTCTCTTAAGAAGCATTTTCGGACTAGGTGAATTGGGTTAAATTGTCTTAAAATTATCTGAGGAATCTCCGGTCTTTGTTTGTCAGGAGAGGTTCTGGACACCCTGTATATGTCTGTTTAATTTCATAGCTGTAGTAATAAAATTTTTTTGTTTCGTAGCATCTCGCTTAGGTCTCCCTAGCAGTTTTTTGATAGCAGATACGAAAAATTTTTATCTTACAAAAAACGATGTACTAAATAAGATTAACTTATACTCCAATTTTGGTTGTTCTAACTTTATTCTAACATTAATAGAAATTGGTTTATTTAAATTTCGTAGCCGGAGTTTTAAAGAAATATTTTTTTCGTAGCACATCGCTTAGATCTACGTAGCATTATTTCGAAGGCAGATATTAAAAATTAATAAGACATCGAAAATTAAGAATTGCACTACTTTTATTTGAATACCAAATTTGATGACGTAAGTTGAATCTATCTACAGTGTGATCTTTAGGTATAAATCAATTCTTTCTATTTCCACCAGTGTCGGCGCAACAGGAGGCAACTTGAAAATTTTAAATGGCAATGGGGGTCAAAAGTTACATTTTCGGAAAGACCATTTCATTACCAAAAGATGGGAATTTAAAAATAAAAATTGACCTGTTCGAAGAAAATTGCATAAAAATAAGAATAAAAATTTAATGAATTTTATTCCATACTTTACACTCACACTGTATAAAAAAATGATTTTGAAGAAAAATCTCGTAACTATTTGTTTGATAGACATTATCTCGGTTACGAAAACAGATACGAAAAAATACCAAGATACAAAAAAGTTAGCCCCGAATGTAGAACGTCCCATAGATTCAAGCAGTAGATTCTCTATACGTGTTACTGTTTCCTTCAGTCACCGATAGATGGCGTTATGCGTTGGCTTTTCGGTTCCGTCATTGATTGAATATCGCGATTATAGTGTGGTGATGGATATCGATTCAGAATCGATTATATTTCATCAAAGATGGCTGCGCGCTGTAATACCGGAAATAATGTTACCACACGACGAAACAACACAATAATTAAAAAATAGATTTTTTTAAAGTTTTTATACAGGGTGTCACAAGCAAGCGTGGGTCTTCAATAACTCATTTGCGGTTGGAGATATCGAAAAATGTTTCAAATAAAAGTTCCATCAATTCAACTTCTCTATACCATAAAATTATTTTCGAATATACAGGGTGTCCCGTTTTTCCTGTACGCAACCTAACTTAATTTTTTAAATGGAATGCCCCATTTATTATTGCTTTATTAGATTTCTCGCTTAATTTAAAGGCCACTTCGTTAACCATACATTATGGCTGAAATGCACCGTTCCTCAGAAAATTAGCGCTATAGAAAGAAAAATGCCGTTTCGGTACCCTGCGCCATTTTTTATATCTCCGAAACAAAAGAACTTAGAGGAATGCGGTTTTCACAGATCGCTTCTAAGAGAAATGACCTACCATTTGCACTATTTACACAAACATGTTTCTGTTAAATTCATTCAAAGCTACCGCTTCAAAAATAAATTGTTTCAAACCGGCAAAACTTGTTTTTTTCAAATAGAACACTATTATTTTTTTCAGCCCATCATATGCAGAATTTTATTTTCTTTCGTCTGATATAAGGTTGTTGCTATCAGTTCCTAACAGTTTTGAGAAAATTGCAGTTATATTCTAAATTTTAATTGAATCGGATCATCATGTACGCCTTGGTCGGTGATTAGCTTTTGTTTTCTACAATGTCATATTTGTGAACTTCATAAGGTGTTCAGTAAAGTTTCATTGTATCGTTGTGTTTGTTTCATTGTAACTTTGTGTTCATTTTCCGAACTATTCCGCTATGGCGTTGAATAAAGAAGAAATGATAGATATGGTTCTTATTCTTGGGGAATGTGAGAGAAATCCCCTCTTGGCATCGAGGGTGTATGCCCAGCGTTATCCAAATAGACGACATCCTAGAGTGGAATCGTTCAGCAGGGTTCTGGAGCGGTTTCTTACTAGAGGATCAGTGGAGTCTGGAAAAAGAAACTACGCCAAGACGGTCTGTACAGATGAAAATGAGTTCCGTGTTTTGGCGTCTGTGGTGGAAAATCCGAATGTCAGTCAAAGAGACATCGCCCGAGAAACTGAAATTAGTAGAATGTCTGTACAAAGAGTCCTGAAACAGCATAAGTACCATCCGTACCACGTTCAGCTACATCAGGAACTACTTCCAAGGGATTTTGCAGCAAGAACGGAATTTTGTCAGTGGGCCATCGAAAGAATAGCCGAAGACGAAGACTTCTTCAAATATGTCCTGTTTACTGACGAGTCTACCTTTCACAAAAATGGTTTTGTAAACAGGCATAACTTCCATTATTACGATACGGCAAATCCTCCTAACTTCCGGACGTTTTCTCAATACCGATGGTCACTGAATGTGTGGGGAGGTGTTTTGGTGATCGTGTTTTCGGACCGTACTTTTTGATGGACACTTAACAGGAAGGGCCTATTTGCAGTTCCTGCAAAATGGTTTCCAAGAAATGTTGGAGGATGTTCCTTTAGAATTTCTTCGACGTATGTGGCTACAACAAGACGGTGCCCCATCTCATTGCACCCAAGAAATTCGGAACTACTTAAATGCGAATTTCCCAAACCGCTGGATAGGAAGAGGAGGGGCAATTAACTGGCCCGCTAGGTCGCCTGATCTCACAAAATGTGACTTCTTTTTGTGGGGATTCGTTAAAAACAAAGTGTACACCTCTTCACCTACCACTGCCGAAGATATGCGGGAGAGGATAACTAACGCTTTCAGAGAAATTACCCCGGACATTCTGGTCAACGTTGACAATAACTTCAAACGTCGAATGAGGATGTGTATTCAAGAAAATGGCAGACATTTCGAGCAGCTTTTGTAAAAGTTAAACATCAAGGCAAAGTCACTGCTCTGTGTGGACATCTTGAAAATTATTTTTGTGATTTAAAACGTCTGAACTAAAATACAACACTCTGGTTTTTCAATTGAAATAGTTTTCATTCCTAAGGTAGAAAACAAAAGCGGAAAAGCAGCTAATCACCGACCAGGGCGCACGCGATGATCCGATTTAATTAAAATTTAGAATATAACTGCAATTTTCTCAAAAACTGTTAGGAACTGATAGCAACAACCTTATATCAGACGAAAGGAAATAAAATTCTGCATATGATGGGCTGAAAAAATAATAGTGTTCTATTTGAAAAAACAAGTTTTGCCGGTTTGAAACAATTTATTTTGAAGCGGTAGCTTTGAATGAATTTAACAGAAACATGTTTGTGTAAATAGTGCAAATGGTAGGTCATTTCTCTTAGAAGCGATCTGTGAAAACCGCATTCCTCTAAGTTCTTTTGTTTCGGAGATATGAAAAATGGCGCAGGGTACCGAAACGGCATTTTTCTTCCTTTAGCGCTAATTTTCTGAGGAACGGTGCATTTCAGCCATAATGTATGGTTAACGAAGTGGCCTTTAAATTAAGCGAGAAATCTAATAAAGCAATAATAAATGGGGCATTCCATTTAAAAAATTAAGTTAGGTTGCGTACAGGAAAACGGGACACCCTGTATATTCGAAAATAATTTTATGGTATAGAGAAGTTGAATTGGTGGAACTTTTATTTGAAACATTTTTCGATATCTCCAACCGCAAATGAGTTATTGAAGACCCACGCTTGCTTGTGACACCCTATATACTATGTAGTTATATTATTCAGTTTGTTTGAATTAATCTTTAATTTGAAATCGCCACCTATCGGCAACTTCGGGAAGTTCATATGAAAATATAGAATCATCTGGGCCTTATACATTCTGGGGGAGATGATGTATTTCTGGTATTATTAATTAATTACTATTATTTAACAATCTCTTATTACGTGCACTATAATTTTACATAGAAGAGATTGTTGGGATATCAACATTCTTCAATATCGTGTGTTTTTGTAGCTTTGTGCCGGGCCCATAATATTGATATCCTGGTAGATGTAATTCTACAGGAAGCTTAGTAAACTGGCCACCGCCGACGAGCTGGTTCGATTCCAGTGACGGCGAGAGATTTTCTCGACCTAATTTAGATCGTCTGTTCCCACCATGCTTCGGAGGGCACGTTAAGCGTAACTAGTATCAAAAATTGCGATCTGTTCCGAAGATACCTGTAAAAAAAGATTATCGCAAGAACTGTTTTGGGGATATTGATAGTAACTTTCTTATTTTAAATGGGCACCATATTGGATTTTTTAATAAATAACTTCTACTCTTTTTTCGGTTTTCAATGATATGTTTGAAATAAAAGATTTTGACAAGCCGGTAATTATTTGTTATTAGGTAAACCATGGAAACCAATGAACTTCGATTATTGTTTAAGTTGTCAATCTCGATTGTTTATTACTTTTGTTGTAAAGTAAGACACTTGGAGCCGGTATTATTAGTGATTAGTGTTGAGACTCGAAGAGTGAACATGTTAAAAAAGTGGTGAAAGAGTCGATAGGTTCTCTGTTCACGTTGCTAGGAACAGATTCGAAAGATGTGTCTTTATTTTTCGATTTATATATTTTTTGTACGAGGGCATCTTCGAGGTTAAAAAAAAAATGTTAAAAATAGTCAACAAAATTTCGAAGAAATTGAGCCGTAATTTGACCAGAACTCGCTTATTTTCGGACAGATTTTCAAAATTCAAAAAGAATTTTACGTGGATAAAGAAATAAACGTTTTTGGCCGTTTCAGTTTTTTTTTGACCTCGCATGTTTTCAAAAGTTATAAGCGAAAAACTTTTCCAAAAAAATTTCAATCGAAAACTAAAACGGCTATAATTTCTAAATTATAATCGATAAAGAAAAAGTTTATTTAAAAAAAAAACGTTCGTTTTGTGCCCCTGTCGGATAATGTGTAATAACATTTTTTTTTTTTTTTTTTAATTTTTTTTCAAGCAATTTTACATTGTCAATACGAAATACTGTAATTTTTACATTTTTATAACTCGGGAACCGTATTACGTAAAAACATAAGATTTGTAATTTTGGAAATTTTCGAATGACGTAGCTGTAGAAGGTTCAATTTCACCCGAAAAAAATCTGTTTATGAACACTGGCCCACTTGAGGGAACGGTGTTTCTTCGTTCGTGAGGCTCATAGGAGCCTGGGGGTAATCTAGTTAAAATATAAAGTGCTAAAAATAAAGTAACCAGTACTAATTAAAAGAAGGGAAAATGCCGCCATCAACGATAAAAGTAAACCACTACGTCTAATGACATTACCAACGTGTTACTACAGTAATGATGACATCATCAACCACATTATCGTCGGTTTATTAAATTTATAAATAGAATTTGTACTCCCATATATAAATTATATTAGTTTTACGTAAATTTTCATTTTTCTTGCACGCATCATAATAAAACCGTTAACATTAGGTTTGTTTCGATTCAACTCCTGAGATATGAAATTTAAACAAATTGAAGAGTCTCTAATTACAATTATTTGTTAAGTATTCTTATTTAATCAATTTAAAACTAACGCAATAAGTAATTACAATTCTTATTATTTTATATCGATCAAGAACACGAAGTGACGGTTAATTAAACACTTTATCTACAATAATTGTGCAATTACTAAACGTCATTTTACATACGCGCCATTTTGGGCGGGCGTGGCTTTTTGCCGGAAGGGTTGAGTAATTTGACCTCTCGTTGTTGCAATCCAAAGTGAATTAGAAACTCCATAGATTACACAGCTACAAAAAAAATATGTTTTCCGGTCTGGAGGTCAGACCATGTTTACTATATGTTTTCGGGGTAGCCGAATCCGAGGTCCAAAAATCCTCAGCACGTCAGGGTTCTGACATAACCTCAAAAAACCTTATACAAAATTTTATTCGAGTCCGGGGTTAGACCATGTTTATTATATGAAGACGAATCCGAGGTCCAAAAAACCCCAGCGTGTCGTGTTTCGCCATAACCTCAAAAACTTTTTTTTTTCGAGTCCGGAGGTCAGACCATGTTTACCATATGTTTTTGAGGTCGCTGAATCCGAATCCGTCGTCCAAAAAACTCCAGCATATTAGGTTGTTGACATAACCTTCAAATTATCCCGTTATCTAAGCTATTTAACGCTTCAACGTTTTGATTTTAGCCGTACATTGAACAAAAATCAGTTCAACCCATAAACTCTATTTACTCCACAAAACAAAGGTATATAGGACCGTCGGCATCAGCACTACCCGATGTACACCGCGAGGAGGTTGCACGATCGGATTTTGTACATCATACAGCCCTTATAAGGGCTTTTGGCAACAAAAATTTGAATTTGTGGAATGATTACCAAGAATAAATAAATAATTAGATAAATAGATGAAGTTTCGGTAAGTAGAAACTTTTGTTTTAGGTTCTAGAAGATTTTTCTTTTTCAGAAATGAAGCCTAACGCTCAGAACTATCTTTCGGTAATAAATCTATAACGAGATCATTTAACTCAAACTGCGATACCAATGAAGCAGTTGAATGTACTTTTTCATTTGACATGTACTCTGAGCCCCTGCTATCGTTGTCGTCGCTCGAAAAATCACTTTCTTCATCTACACTGACTTACAAAAAAAGTGGCGCACTCCAGTTTTTCCTTATAATGTTGTTATTCTTTTTTTAATGAAGTCAAATATTGACGCAGATGGTTATGACTTTGTGTCCTGTCATTTGTGTCAGTGACTTTTCCAAAAAGTTGTATTTGCGCTTAAGATGTTATATTGCTTTTCCTGTTAATTCATTATTTTTATTGAGACCATATTTCCGTCCAAGTTTTTTAAGCATTGCTGTGTATGGTCGTTGCTTATTATTCCTGAACATTTTTCTTTTAAAAAATGCAAATAACCCCAGAAGAAGTTGGCGGCAGCGAGAGCTTTAGTGGCAGATGATCGAAGTGTTAGATATTCTGCTAGTGCTATTGGGAAACCGGAGACAACTGTACGTCGAGCACTGCAGAAGTACCGGGAGACGCAGAGGTACTCCCGACGTCCTGGTTTAGGTCGCCCGCGCTGCACATCTGCAAGAGATGATAGGTTTTGACGCTGTGTCTCCGAGATCGTCACCAAACTGCGGTAAAACTGACTCAGAGGCTCAGAAATGTGCGTGGAATAGCCGTATGCGCTCAAACAGTTAGACGAAGATTGGTGGCGACGGGTTTAAAGGCATACAGACCGAATAGAGTTCCTAGACTTAGACGACAACACAAGCAACGCAGATTAGAGTTGGCCAGAATTAAGCAAAATTGGGGAGAACGTGATTGGAGAAGAGTTCTCTTCTCGGATGAATCACGATTTTCTTTGAGATCACCGGATGGACGCCACAAAGTCTGGCGACGACAAGGGAAAAGATATTCTGCAGTCACCGTTGTTGAACATGAGAATTTTTGGGGAGGGTCGGTTATGATTTGGGCAGGCATTTCGTTATTAGAGGCAAAAACTGAGCTTTTTATTCTGCAAGAACGATCGTTAAATGCAAACAGTTACATAAGAGATATTCTTGCAGACTATGTTGTTTCTTTTGCACCATTTATAGGGCCCGAGTTCTTGTTAATGCAGGATAATGCGAGATCCCATACCGCTAGGTGCGTCATGCGATCTCTGCAAGACGTTGGAATTAGACTTTTGGGATGTGTTGGAAAGACGACTTAAAGCTCGTCCGGTGCGTCCAGAAACGCTACAAGAGTTAAAAGTGGCACTTGTAGAAGAATGGGAGAGCATTGATCAAGATGAGATCCGACACTTAATTCAAGGTATGCCTCGACGAATTCAGGCATTGCTGGATGTTTGGGGTGGTAATACGCTTTATTGATACCAGAAAACCTTGGTTAATGGAAGATAATCTCTTCTTGTGTTTTTCGTCTATTGTTGTTTTTATTTGTATTGCGTGTTTTTCTTATTTTTACTTGTTATTAAAATCCTCTTTTCGTACAGTTTATTATTTGTTAGCCAAGTAAACTAATTAAGCCAAAAATATTTGTTTCCTATAAATTAAAGTAGTGAAAATTTTGATTCAGTTGGTGCGCCACTTTTTTGTAAGTCAGTGTAGTTCTCCGGATTCGATACCTTCAGTAACACGACCAATATTGGATTGGCATTTAACTTGATCAACTATAACGGGAGCCGTCATTGATGGAGCATTGTTATATACAATTTTTTGTTTGTTTTTTATGTCGATTTAATATCATTTAAGCAAAAGTAACAGTCCTCTGCTCTACTAGGTTTTCTCCAAATTGCTGGAGTGATGAATTTGATGTTCTCTTTATTTTTGTCCGCTTTCCATCGATACAACATCTTTTTGCACATGTTACAAATGACACACGGAACCCAGCTATTATGTTGATCCATCTTTGAATTGAAAATTTCTTCGAATAAGTTGCAAATATTATCGTTTTTTGCAAAGATGTTACTTCATATACTAAGTGACATAGAAAACTTAATAATGTGTTGCTCCACCACGAAGTCTTGTGCACTCATTAAAACGTCTGGGCATACTTCTAATGAGGTGATCGATTTCTTCTTGAGGTATCTCATCCCATGCTATCTGTAACTGATGCTGCAAAGCCGCTAGAGTTTGTGCAGGGTGAGGTAAATTGAGTAATCTTCTTCTCATAATATCCCAGACGTGCTCGATGAGCGAAAGATCGGGAGATCTTGGTGGCTAAGGCAACAAAGCAATTTGATTGGCCTTAAAATGAGCCAAAGAAACCCTAGCAACATGAGGTTGTGCGTTGTCTTGTTTGAATGTGCTGTTGGGGATGGTCTGAACATAAGGTACAATATGGGGGTCTACGACCTCCTGGATGTAGCGCGCAGCGGTCATGTTACCTCTAATAAAGACCAAAGGTGACCTACTTCCAATAGCAATAGCTCCCCATACCATAACTCCAACTGTGTGGTGCGCATGCCTATTCATGCCGTCTTCCCACCCTTGCACGACCGTCATGCATACCCAAACAGAATCTGGATTCATCACTAAAGACAATTGAATTCCATTCTTGGTCCCAATTTGCCCGTTCTCTACACCACGCTAGACGATAACGTCGATGCTCTGGAGTCAGTGGTAGCACAAAAAGGGGACGGTATGAAAAGAGCCCAAAGATTCTTATCCGTCTCTAAACGGTTCGCATCCCAATCGGTCTTCCATGTTCTTCAAACCACTGGTCCGCAATCGGATAGAAGCGGTCCCGTAAAGCTAATAATCTAAGACGGCGATCTTCGCGTTCTGTGGTTCTTCGACGACGTCCTGTACCTCTCGCTCTTCGTGTACGGCCCTCTTGGTTCCATGCCCGAACACAGACTGCCACAGTGTTTAAACTCCGTTGCGTTCTAGCGGCTATATCTCTCATAGGCAAACCAGCCTCACGCAATCCCACAATTCTACCCCTATCAAACTCGCTTAATTGCCGAAAATTATGGCGTCTTCGCACTGGAGGCATTGTGATTGAATTAAAGCTCTTTGAAATGCAATTTAAATCGCTTAAATGACAACTGTACTTACAAATGCTTAATTCATTGTTTTAGGGCTACTTAATCGTAAGTGTTTTTGAATGAGGTTAACAAAACAACCGCTAGGGCAGTATGGCTGAAAAACTGATCGTTTTTTATCTTAATATAAACAAATATATTCCCAAAAAAAATTTACAAAATATTCATTATTACTGGGTGTTCTTCTTTCTATGTCACTTAGTATATTTGGAACAAACGTAACAAAAATTGTCATGATTCGTATGACAATCATGTGATTGCGAAACTTCGGGCCGCTTTCTTGTAGCATTAAATTCCACATCAGCCAAGGCACCAACAAATGTGAAACTGCGGTCGCTTGATGACGATACCTGCGGGCCCGCCTTCTCACTCTGACCAGCCGCCGATACTGAGGATCCGACTCTCTGCATCGTAAAACGCTTGCGTGCGCCTGCCATGACGGCATGAAAGACGTAATCCAGGGACTTAGCCGGATTACAGGCACACTCCGTTGCCCACCGTCACCTCGAGGACGTGCCCTGATGAATAAATTTCACGAGTTTCTTTGCAAATCAAAATCTTGACGAGCTGGAGTTTTTTAGACTTCGGATTCAGCAACCCGAAAAACATATGGTAAACATGGTTTGACCCCGGACTCGGAAAAAAAATTTTTATGAAGTTTTTGAGGTTATGTCGAAATCCTGACATGCTGGGGTTTTTTGGACCTTGGATTCGCATTTATATAATAAACATGGTCTAACCCCCGGACTAGAATAAAATTTTGTATAAGGTTTTTTGAGATTATGTCAGAACCC
Source organism: Abscondita cerata (assembly GCA_030710515.1). Taxonomy (NCBI): domain Eukaryota; kingdom Metazoa; phylum Arthropoda; class Insecta; order Coleoptera; family Lampyridae; genus Abscondita; species Abscondita cerata. Next base: position 105,299 of record JALBCR010003096.1, read on the forward strand.
TGACGCGCTGAGGATTTTTGGATTCGGATTCAGCGACCCCGAAAACATATAATAAACATGATCTGACTCCCGGATTCGAATAAAATTTTGTATGAGGTTATGTCAGAACCCTGTCGTGCTGGAGTTTTTTGGACCTCGGATTCGGATTCAGCGACTCCGAAAACATGTAGTAAACATGGTCTGACCTTCAGACCCGAAAAAATATTCTTTTTTGTGTGGATTTGTTATCTACTACTTTGTAGTCGTATATAATTTATTTAGATCAAATTTAATAATTTAATCATTAGATCAAATATCTGACTACGAAATTGAAGTTGCTATTGATCTTACAGTTTTTATTGCAGATCATCACTTTTTCTGTACTGTCTGGCAGTGTTCGTGTGACTACTAAATTAAGTCGTAAAATTTAAACTTATTTAATTAATAGCATTTTGTATTTGGTTCCCCAACCAGGATAACGTTTATTACGAAATTGAATTTTGTGGTTTAATTAGAGCTACGACTGTTTTTTATACTAATCACTTTAGTAATTGTTGGATTAAAGCTACGAAATTTGGAACTTGTAGATTGTATTTTACATCATATTTTTTTTTCCGATAGAACACTACGAAATTGATGTGAACAAATAAATATATGACTACGAAAGTCTTTAATCTTTGATATTCGATCTTCTCTGTTGATATAATGTTGTAATGATTTGTGGGTTTAAAACTACGAAATTTGGATCTTGTAGATCGTATTTCACTTTAAGATTTTACGGATCGTATTCCACTTTTTTCTAGATTTTTGGGAGCTAATTAGGACCACTAATTTTTTTGCATTTGGATTTTAAGAGCTTTGTCTCAATTCAAGTCTTTGTTTTTTAGGAATCTTTGAAGGCAAAATAATAATGAATGACTAAGTTTTTGCTACGAAAATTATCGTGTATATTCTTCGTCATCCCGTAAAAGAGTTAAACGTGATGCTAACAGTTTGTTAAAATTATGAAATTTTGGGCAGAAATTAAAATGCCGAAGAATATTAACATGGTGCTACAATCTTGTAATTATCTGTTAAAGAATTAGTAGGTACTACTATTCCTACTGGGTAGGAGTTGCTAGTGCTCCTGAATTTGGATCTTATACATTTTTAGAAGTCTTTGAAATTAAAAATAGTTTTAGAATTTATTTTCCCATTCGGGAATTCATCATAATTTTCTGCGATTTTAGATTAAATATCGTGCTACGATAATCAAATTTGTTGTTACATAAACGTTACGAAATTTATTACCACAAATCAATTTTTTATTGAGGCGTTTATTCGAGTTTTATGGTTCATATCTTATCTCTCGTTATTAAAACAATGCACAGAAAATAGATGACGCCTCTAGAATGTACAGGGTGGGCAAATAAGCGAGGTAAGCGGCTGTATCTCAGAAACTAATGATCGTAGAGAGTTACGGTAAAAAATTTGATAGGTAAAGTGGGCAAGGTAAAATGCTGGAATTATGTTTAAGTTTTCAAGATCGCCGCCAGTGGGCGTTTTCGCCATCTTTAATTACATAAAGTTACGTTTTTCGCGATTTTCCCCAATGAATGTAACAAAAAAGTATTTGCGTTTTAGTGTTAACTTAAAGTTGAACATTTTTGTCAAACTAATTTTCTCTATATTTCGAAATAAAGTGGTGGGGGTTTTGAATGTTGATTTAAATGAATGGCTGTAACTTCGAAACGGCTTAATGGTTTTGGATAAATTTGGTATCATTGAAAAGAGCATTTCTTGGGCTTTTAGATTTCGTAATTATGACAGTTGTGACCTACACGGCCGCCGATAGAGGGCGTTATTCGATATATCCAAAATATTAGATTTTTTCAAAAAATTTAAATGCAGTGATATACATTTTTTTGGACCAGATAATAGACAACTGACCAACCAATAAGCCTGCGCAAACCGCATCTTAATATCTTTTTCCTAACTCAAATTATTAAAAAAATACTAAACCAGGAAAATTCATATATACCCATTTAAAATGCATCGGTTGGTTTCGATAAGAAGGCAAGTAGTAGGCCATGGAAATAAACGACAACTCCTCTCAAAAATATTCACGAGAAATCTCAGTTTATTTAGTGCTGTAAATTTAAGTCACGCGTAAACGATTTTCCTTTAAATAAAGTTGTGGTCCTGAAAAGGACCGATTTTGAAAAAAGATTAATGCCTTCTGTGTTCAAATTGCTTTCCGTCATATTCCACACATTGTTCCTTTCTTGAGTCGACAAAACCGCAACCTCGATTTCTGCCGCTGATAGTTGACGGATTGAGTTTCGAATTCTGTTTTCCATATCCATTCGTGTTGTTGGTGAAGTCTTTAAGCGTCCCCACAAGTAGAAATCCAGACATGTCAAGTCGGGAGATCTTGCCGGCTAAGAAAATAGGCTTCCCTTCCTATCCAGCGTTGTCGAAAGGTCTCGTTAATATGGTTTCGACATTAATTGAATAATGTGACGGACAACCTACTAATTGCAGAAACATAGTTCTCCTAGTTTCCAGTGGCACATTTTCCAACAAAATTGGCAAGTCGTTGATCAAAAACTCTAAGAAGCGGTTACCAGTTAAAGCTTGTTCAAAAATAAGGTCCATTAATTCTGTCTCCAATGATACCGCACCACACATTTAGGCTCCAGCGTCCCTGGTGTTGCACTTCTCTTAACCAATGCGGATTTTCAGCGGTTTACTCTACCATCACTACTAAAGGTAGCCTCGTCGGTCCAGAGAATTTCCGTTAAGAAATTTCTGTTTTCCTCAAGTATGCCTAGCATCCATTGACAATAATTTAATCTGGTAAGGATGTAGTCGTTGATTGAAATATTGGTAAAGATAGTCAACCTTACGGGATTATGCGACCCCGAAATTTGTTCTAAACATCAGAGGTCGGTAGTATCGCTTTGTGCTAAGAAAATACGTCAATTGTATTGTAGAATTTACAGAACAGTATTGCCGATAAATGTGAAATAGAAAACTGTAATTTTGCTGATAGTTTATGCTAAGGCACGACATTGTTGCCAATGCATCATGCCGTTGATTGAAATATTGGTGCATTGAGTCAATGTTGACAAACAAACAAAACATGCGTTCTACAATATACAAGAATTTATTGATTTTTGTCGACGTACTAATTAAATGTGTGTCCTTTGTTATATATTTTTTTTTCTATTGTCTGTTAATTGTTCAATGTAATAATATTTATTTGTATCTTTCTTACGTAAGGTTATAACAATGGTTATACCATCATGACAAACACATATATGTACAAAGATTGTATACTGTCAGGAATCGACAACGCCGCAGCGTTATATAGATCGCTACAACGATTATGAAGAGTCGGTTAGAGTCAGTCACAGCTAGCAGTTGTTCGTTTGTGGTCAATGTCTGATGCCGCCTTATAATTCTGTTCATTTCTGTTACATTTGGTTTAAGTTTGTTTTCTTATATTTAGTTAATACACGCATAATTAATTTAGTTCGTAATCCATTACCTCCTATCAGGTTATGGGTCCAGGCATGCTATAATAAATTAATTAAAAGAATAAGTGTATGTAACGATATTCGTCGTGTAAATAAAAATACAATCATTTTTATGTTCAAAGCACGAAGACAGCGAAATATACGTAAGTGTTAAACTCGTGTAGTTTTCCGCGTTCGCTTCAAGGTTCTTGAGTGCAGGTGTTCATACAACAATCGTGCATTATCAGTACTAAAAACTTTTATTCTTTGTGTACGTACTTTAATTCAGTATTGAAACAAATAAATAAAAATGTCGTCGACCTCAACACGTATCGAATTACTCAATCGCTCAAATTATGACACGTGGAAACTCCAAATGGAAGCGTTATTAATTAAGAACGATGAATGGGGATACGTTAATGGAAATTTAAAAGGCCTGCGAAAGACCCGGACAACTGGGACACGGCCGACAGTAAGGCGAAATCGGACATAATATTATCAATCAGTTCATCTGAACTTAAACAAGTAAAAGGTTGCAACTCTTCGCGTGACGTATGGCTGAAATTGGAAGGAATTTATCAATCCAAAGGGCCCGCGCGAAAGCTACCCTTTTGAAGCAGCTTATGCTACAAAAGATGGATGTGCAAGGCGATATGAAGGAGCATTTGAACAAATTCTTTGATGCTGTGGATAAGTTGGAGGAAATGGATGTAAAAATCGACAAAGATTTACTTTCCATAATGCTGTTATACAGTTTGCCAGCAAGCTTTGAGAATTTCCGATGCGCAATCGAATCACGTGATTCGCTCCCAGATGCAGAAAATCTAAGAATAAAAATCGTCGAAGAGCACGAAGCAAGAACGAACGAAACCAGAAGTGCTGAACAAAACGTTCTCTACACGAAAAATTTCGAAAAGAAACCGCCAAACAAAAACGTGGAAATGAAAGATGATAGTTCTACATTCAAGTATAAATGTCACAAATGCCATAAGGTAGGACACAAAGCCTCTCAGTGTTCGGTAAAAGAAGAAGTCAGATCAAAATCCGACAACGTTTTACGCGAGTGAATGCAACAACGTGCATGAATTACTCGAATCACAAACAGCGTTTTGGTGCCTGGATAGTGGTGCAACTTCCCATTTGTGCAAAGACATTGAGACTCTCTCTGACGTTCAGAGTGGTACGGGCAAAATATTTATGGCGGACAAAAGCGCAGCAAGTATTGTGGCAAAAGGCAAAGTCGAATTACCTTGCGAAGTATCCGGTGAAACAAGAATTATCACGTTAACGAACGTCTTACAAGTTCCAGAACTGCGAACGAATTTGATGTCTGTTCCTAAAATAACACAAAGCGGTTATGACGTCGTATTCAAGAAAAACGAGGCACAAGTATTGGATGATGATGGTAATGTGCGGCTCGTCGCTCTTCACAAAGGCGATTTGTATCACGTCTGTGAAGTTGAGCAGAATTTCGAACACGTATCCGTTGGAATAGCATCGCGGTACCCAAAGTTACCCTTGGAAGTTTGGCACCGAAGATTTGGTCACCTGAACGTTGGGGATTTAACTGCAGCGTATAAAAGCAGCTTGTCATTGGAATGGAATTAGAAAAGGACAATCCGAAGTTAGAATGTGAAATTTGCATAAAAGGCAAAATGTGCGCGTCTCCATATCCAAGTTCTCCGAAGAAAATCTCGAAGTTCTTGAGATAGTTCACACTGATTTGTGCGGTCCAATGCGTATCGATTCGCTGGGCGGGAGAAGGTATTTTGCAACATTCACGGATGAAGCTACTCGTTGGTGCGAAGTTCGTTTTCTGAAGAGTAAAGTGAACTGTGTGAAACATTCAATTCAGTGAAGGCAATGTTCGAGACGAAAACCGGTAAGAAAGTGAAACACCTTCAAAGCGACAACGGGCGTGAATATGTCAACAACCAATTAGACACGTTGATGAGAAAATGTGGAATTCAAAGGCGATTTTCGGTCGCGCGAACTCCGCAGCAGAATGGGCTGTCTGAGCGTAAAAATCGTACTTTACTTGATATGGCGCGTTGCCTCATGATTCAAGGAAATCTGTCGCCAGGTTTTTGGGCAGAAGCTGTGAATACCGCAAACTATTTGCGAAACAGGTGTCCATCGAGCAGTCTAGATGGAAAAACCCCTTATCAAATGTGGCACGGAACTCGACCAAAAGTGAGTCACTTGAGAGAGATCGGATGTAAAACTTATTGCCTCGACACTAATCCTAACAAAGGGAAGTTCGAACCTCGTTCTAAAGAAGGAGTGTTAGTGGGATACTCCGAAGTTTCGAAGGCATACCGTGTCTGGATCTCGTCTGAAAGAAAGGTCGAAGTATGTCGCAACGTCAAATTCGTCAATGATTTCGGGAAAACGAAGTGTTACAAAGAATTCGGTCCGGAGGAAGCCAATGATCCTGTAACGGATGTCGAGATCATCACGAATGATAATTTAACGGAAGTCGGCGATACGCCAAGCCGACAACTTGTGTCAAAACGAAGACCTGGTCGCCCCAGAATTGCTAAAACAGGACTTCCAGGTAGACCAAGGAAACAGTACAATACTGTTCATTCACCCGGTCCCGAGTCTAACAACTCAGAAGAGGACGACACGCGCGCTGATAAAGCCCAAGTTTGCGAAACTTTTGTGTGTGAGGAACCTTTAGATCTAGCCGTTAATGGAGATCAATCCGAAGAGTGGTTGGAAGCCATCGCGGACGAGATATCCTCCATAATTAAAAATAAAACGTGGGACATCGTGAAAAGGCCGAGTGGAGTAAAGGTGATAGGAAGCAGAATTGTTCTACGAAACAAGTTAAATTCAGACGGATTAATAGAAAGAAGAAAAGCGCGTCTTGTTGCACAAGGATTTCTTCAGAAACCCGGAGTTCATTTTAATGAAACTTTCTCTCCGGTTGCCAGGTTAAGTTCTATCAGAACAGTAGTGGCAACGTCCGTTAGACTCGGAATGCGACTGAGGCAATATGATGTCAGCTGCGCTTACTTAAACGGAATCTTAGAAGAAGAGACCTACATGGAGGCTCGAAATACCTCCCGGAAATCCTGAAAAGATTATCCGAAACGTCTGAAAACCAAACCGTGAAGGCCGAGGCCAGAAAGTGGTTGAGAAAATTTGAGTCAGGTGACATGGTGTGTCTGCTCAAGAAATCGCTATATGGACTTCGTCAAGCTGGCCGATGTTGGCATACCAAGCTGAGCGACGTACTCAAGAGAATTGGTGCAGTTCCGACAAATGCCGATCCATGTGTGTACACAATAGTCCAAGGGGAGCAACCTCCTATATTGTGACGTATGTGGATGATATTTTGATTTCGTCACCCGACGAAAGTCATGCTATTGAAATCGGGAAGAAATTGGGATGGCATTTTGAACTTCGTGATCTCGGTCAGCGAAATACTGTTTAGGTATCGAATTTGAAGCGGATGATCGATCCATCACGTTACGCCAACGCGGACACGTGGAGGAATTTAAAGAAATTTGGGATGTTTGACTGCAAAGCGGTAGTCACACCCTTAGACCCCAGCATCAAATTATGCGAACCAGAGGGAGAAGTTAGCGACGACGAGAAAGCCTTACCCTATAGGCAATTAGTAGGCGGGTTAAACTACTTGTCCGTTGCTACAAGACCAGACATAGCATTTGCTTGTAGTTACTTGGGACAGTTTAACCATTGCTACAATCGTTCGCACTGGAATGCAGCTAAAGAGTCTTGAGGTACCTCAAGGGGACTTTAGATGTCGGGCTACATTATACCACTGAGATGAATACCTCGTTGATCGGATTCGTGGATGCGGATTGGGGCGGCGATTCGACGAACAGAAAGTCCTACACCGGCGTCTGTTTCAAGCTAAGCGGAAGCCTTGTCACATGGGATGCGAAGAAGCAGCAGTCAGTGGCCTTGTCATCCAATGAGGCGGAATACATGGGCTTTGCCGAAGCCGCAAAAGAAGCCACATATCTTCGGAAATTCCTAATCGAATTGGGACTCGAAGAAGACAATAGTAGCGTATCATTGCATAATGATAATCAGGGGCAATATGCTTAGCTAAGAACCCGGTGCACCACAACCGGAGCAAGCATATTGACATCCGCTACCACTTCATCAGGCAATGCCTTGAAGAGGGTCAAGTTACTCTTCACTACACTCGTACTGAAGATATGCCAGCAGATATTCTCACAAAGGCGCTGTTTCAGCCTAAGCACCGAAAGTGCATGAAAATGATGGGACTGAATAATCGTCGTCCCGAGGGAGTGTCAGGAATCGACAACGCCGCAGCGTTATATAGATCGCTACAACGATTATGAAGAGTCGGTTAGAGTCAGTCACAGCTAGCAGTTGTTCGTTTGTGGTCAATGTCTGATGCCGCCTTATAATTCTGTTCATTTCTGTTACATTTGGTTTAAGTTTGTTTTCTTATATTTAGTTAATACACGCATAATTAATTTAGTTCGTAATCCATTACCTCCTATCATATACATACACATGTGAATAAAGTTTATTATTATGAAAAAAAACCTGCAGATTTAAAAGTATTAATTTCGTAAAGAAATCGTTGAAAAACGTTCTCCCAAAAAAAAACAATTTCTTTAAATACTTTTGAAAATTCCATACTCATATATTTATTACATTAACATCGTTTATCCGTTGAAAATGTTTTAAAATCTATTAGGCTTACGCAAGTAAATTTCTAAATTTTGGTCATTGAAATTAAAATTTTTAACATAGAAACGCTATCCCTTTTTATGTTGGAACGAATGTTGAATTTTCTTATATTACAATCTAACGTACTCAACTGTTTGCATCTAAACAATATTATAACAAGCCTACTCATTTACTAAAGGTGTTGCTAAAAGTATGCAATTGTAGAATTTCTGACTAAGCCGATAAGGAATGTGACTCATAAACGATAATCCGGAAGACTCCTCGTAATACATTTGTTTCAATATCAACTTTAGGTGTACTTATATTTTAAGATATGATAAACGCATTAAAGAAGCATCTATGCAAAGCTTAATGATTATCTGTTTAAAAATTACGGACAAACATATTAACCCATCAAATTTTCAAAAGATGCGTGTTAAATACGCCGCTCAGGTATTTAGCAATTCTGTATCTGCAGCAATTAGCAGTGCTGTGATGACGGGTCAATTAACAAGTAATACGGCGTTAGATACTGCATCTTTTTAAAACAATTAACAACATTTTTGACTGTTTAAATAGTTTTTCAGTAAATGATCCGAATCCCTACAAGCGTGGTCTTTCAGTTTTTAAAGACATGCCATGCGAAACGTTGAAACGTTCTGTACAATACTTCAATTCCATCAAGTTTTATGAGAACGGAGTAGAAAGAAAAATATATACTGTATCGCAGGTTTCTAATGGACTATAAATTCAATTTTAAGTCTGTGGGAGGACTTAAAGGGTGAAGGAACTTTGTACTTTTTAACGTCACGAATAAATCAAGATCCTCTAGAAAATGCTTTTCAATGATTCGTGCTAGAGGAGGTTATAATGCCCAACCGTCTGCCCGCGAATTTAGGCTTGCATTACAACATAACATGCACATTCGCTTGCAAATACCAATAGAACAAGGGAATTGGGAAAAAGATAACGACGAGATACTATATGGTATAGATGAACAATTTAACACTAACTATGAGGAAGAGGATAACAAAATTGGGACAAATGAAAGTGTAGAAAATAATGAAACAAAGAGATCGTCTAGAACCTGTCTGGAGAACAAAATCAATGAAGACAATGTCGTAATTAATAGTTGTTTAGAATCTTGTTCAGTGTCGTATGTTGCGGGTTATTTAAGTCACTACATATATAAAAAGTACATTGTAATACGTGTAAGAAATGCTAACAGTTAACGACTCAAGTGTTTTCAATGTGAACGAATCATTAATTCTATATAAAGATTACAGCAAATCTGATGGAATTAAATACTTACACAGACCATCACCCGAATTCTCAAAATTTGTGTTTTTTTATTGAAACTTTTTACTGAAGAATTTCATCTTTTTAAAACAGATTATGGTTTATTGGAAAAAATTAAACTCCGTATAAAAAATGTCTCAACAGCAGTGTGAATTCATGGTTCAGAGAATGCGAGACTCATAAACTGTTAATTATCGATCAGTTGGTTAAAATAAAACTATATCGAACCTTAAAGTGGGAGGCTAATAAACATATTTCTAATAGCTATAATTACAGTGATGTCACAAAACCACACCGTAAAATAAGAATATTATCTGCATAAATAAGTGTAAATGTTTGGATATGTTTTATGTATAGCATTGTATTAGGTACGTTATTATTTATGTGTAAATTGTTTGTAAATTATTACTATTATTTTAGATCAGTTGAATTGTAATTTTGAAACAATGTTTATAATTAATGAGCTATTTTACTTTAATTAAACTATTTTAATTCGAAACCATGATATTTTGATACAGTTTCAAAGAGTAAAATCCTAACTTTTATCTCTACTAACAGATAACAAAGTGTCACTTTTCGTAAATTATTTTTTCCCTCGGGAAAAAAGTGAGTACTATTTTTAACACCAAATTTCCCTCAATAATTTTCTAATTCTATTGTAATATGATTTTTCAATATTAAATCGTCATTTATTTCGTCACAGAAAAGAATAGTGTATTATACACGTATTATCCGCACCGCGTCGGGAGACAACACACCTCAAGCTAAAATCTAGTACTTTTATTTTTAGAAGTAATAGGAATAGGTTTTATTACCAAGTGAATTTAAATTTGAAGGTCTAGTGGAACCCACTTTCCCTAAAAAACACGGTAACTTGTTGCCTTTTGAATTGAAAAATTTGAAAACCAATTTTTATTTAAAATCCTTTTCAACTGAACACGTAAAACAAGTAGATACAAAAACCAATAATTTTGCGTTTCTGAACTCTAGTGGTATTTCTCCCAGTATGTTCTACTTTATTCCTAACGAAGTTATTAAATGACAAACAAATGTCAACATTATTATTTGCAAGTTAAAAAATCAAGTGCAAGCATAATTTGTAAAATAATTGTTTCTTATTTATCTAACACCGACCAAACTAAACTGTTTTAACAAATAACGCTTCGCATGTATTTTAGTAAATTATTAAAAAAAACATTGTCATTAAAATCCAAGATATGTATCATCAATGGTATTATTCATAAATGAAAAATTCGTCACTTTTAATTACTAGTTAATACGTTTACTAAATATTTGAAAACGTTGCAACATTGTATTGACAAAAGTAAATTTTACGGATTGTATGTTGCGCCATTTTTACAACGGTGGAATAAATTGAACTATTCTATTTCAAGAATCGTACACATTATAACTTAGCGCTTCAGTACAGGTAAATAAAGTAAACAAAAACGCAACCCAACATGCACATGTGAATTGCATCCGTGATACAAGCAAATACAAGCGGTTGACTATCTTTACCAATATTTCAATCAACGATGTAGTCTAAAAGTAAAAAACAACATATATGCGTAAAAATAATATAATCAGAATAACACTGAATTGTGTGTGCATTTGAGATATGTGCCAAGATGCTTGGAATAAGATAAAAGTATTTACCTATAATCTTTCAAAATATTTCTAACAGTTGTTGTACTATTCCCAAGTCTAGAGACAATGTTCTAGTTCCTACATGTCTATCAAATTATATGTAAGCCAAGACATTGATAATGTTTTCTTCGGTCCTTCCATTGCGACGTTGAGGACGACGAAAACTTCCAGTATCGCGTAATCGTTGTACCAAGCGTGCCGCGTACTGTCTTGCAGCTATAGCTGCATTTTGAAAACACTCGAAATAACTTGCAATCATGTCAACGGCTTCATTATTTGTGAAAGGCATTTTGATTAAATAGTACTCAAATTATACGCAATCAACAATATTAGGCTGCGTGTGACAAAAATTTGACGTTACTTATATATATTATATTATATTTTTGACAGGAGTTGTTTTTTATTTCCATGGCCTACTACTTGCCTTCTAATCGAAAGCAACCGATGCATTTTTAAATGGGTATATATGAATTTTCCTGGTTTAGTATTTTTTAATAATTTGAGTAAGGAAAAAGATATTAAGATGCGGTTTGCGCAGGCTTATTGATTGGTCATTTGTCTATTATCTGGTCTAAAAAAAGTCATACCATCACATTTAAATTTTTTGAAAAAATCCAATATTTTGGTTATAATATCCAATAACGCCTTCTATTGGCGGCCGTGTAAGTCACAACTGTCGTAATTACGAGAAACCTAAAAGCCCAAGAAATGCTCTTTTCAATGATACCAAATTTATCCAAATCCATTAAGCCGTTTCGAAGTTACCGGCATTCATTTAAGACAATATTCAAATACCCCCCACTACTTTATTTCAAAAGATAGAGAAACATTGGTTGGACAAAAAATGTTCGACTTTAGGTTAACATTAAAACGCAAATACTTTTTTGTTATATTAATTGGGAAAAATCGCGAGAAACGTAACTTTATGTAATTCAAGATGGCGGAAACGCCCACTGGCGGCCATCTAGAAAACTTAAACATAATTCCAGAATTTTCCCTTGTCCACTTTACCTATAAAATTTTTTACCGTAACTCTCTACGATCATTAGTTTCTGAGATACAGCCGCTTACCTCGCTTATTTGCCCACCCTGTACACGAGTCATCTATTTTCTACTTATGAACAATTATGATCAGCAACTATTTATTTCGATTGATGAGGCGAAAGTCCACCGATGTTGGCAAAGAAGATCTCAACGTTTTTCAATTCTGATCGCATTTCATTTCTACAGAGATCGAAGATCAAGAAATTATAGAATTAGTACCGAACATAATATTAAATCCCGGCTTCGAAGGTAATTTGCGCACCGAACGTTTACCGGCCGACGAAAATTCCAACAGCGAAACTGCGATAAGACTCAACAACAATACCGTCGTCCAACCGAGAAACGTTTAGCAGGTACACGATCGTCGCTCGATCAATTTTATTGTTGCGTTACGTTTATGTTTGTTTTCTCTTGTTTTAATTTTTCGACAAGGGCATACAAGGTAAAGGTTAGTAGCTGCGCTATTACTAATCCGAGTATGATCGTTATGACGATCGTATCGCGAACACTGGTGATAAAATTATTCTAGTCAGATTTCGCTAACATTCTCATATCATTAGTAAACCGAGGTGATTGCGATTTTTTTTTGTGATTAAAGTTCAGTTTAATCACCTCGAGTTAGTCGCACCAAAGATATTCAAAAAGTAATGACGAGTGAGCATAGCGTTAGTTGCTTTAGATTAAAGTTTCATGCTTCCATTTTACATAAGATTGTTAAGCGTGAATCGTATCGAGGTGGGTAATTATTTTTGCAGAATTTAGTCGTATACTCTAGTCGTAAGTGCGCGTAGGGGGGGTGTTCGCTCTCCTAAACGCATTTCGAGCAAAGCGTGTTGTGAGAAATAATTTCAGAGTTGTGCAAGGTGTTGTGGTTTCGCTAAAGAAATGAAGAAAATAACTATTTTGAGAATGTCGAATAATTTTATTGTGCCTAATATTAAGTAGATTAGCGTTTACAAATTAGGCATCGTTAGCTCAATTTTTAGAGAGAGAAAGAGAAACAAAAATACCATTAAAGAAGTGCTCGCTTGTTCGACGCAATAATAATGTATTGCGCTTTGGGGCTACAAATATATAAACTTTATGTTGTGAAAGTTTCAGTGCCTAAATAGTTGTATAGTAATAATGAGCACGTAATGATATTTACATCACAGACTGAAATCATTTTCATAAAGTGTAGCTGTAACTATTTGGCATTTTAATATTTACTACTATTTGCACGTGTATCGCTATGTTTTAACCCAAAATAATAAGCTGTGTATAATTGCCACGTCTTAGGCAGTATTTGATATATGTAAATACAAAAGGTTGTAATGAGGTTGTAAAGTAAATCGTACTTCAGGTTGACGAAGTTGTACGCACGGGTTTGGTAGCTGTTTACAATAACAAATGACGGTTTGTTTTGGTGACGCTTTCGCTTCTAAAGTTAAGGCTCTCAATTGGTAAGGAAATGCCGCTAATCTTACAATTTTATACAGGGTGTTCAAATTTAAACGATTACAACTTTTTGTCCCCGGTTGTACAAAAATGAATAGTTTAATATTTTTCATTAATCCGGTTTGGTAACTGTAACCTCGCAACTAACACCCCTAACTCAATTATTAATAAGAATAACATTAACAGGAAACTGTTTCGCTAGCCATTGATTATAAATAATACACGGCGATTATACATCACCGGTAATCACTTTAACCGTAACACGTACACTGGAAATTTCACAATTGCGAAAGTTAATAAATCTTTGGGGTGTCTCCAAGTAAGTGGATTCGGAGGCCACTTTTCACTATCTACACAAAATCTTAATAGCTTTCTTTGACATTTTTAATAGTTAACATGGAATAAGTATAAGATATTAAAGTTCCGTATTTTTGTGGTCAATCTCTCGAATCTTTATCTCTAATTTATACATGAAATAAATAGGTTACTGTTTAATCATTCATCCGGTTTGTTCACCATTACAAAATAACTGTGGTAACTGTAACCTCACAACCAACGCCACTAACCTCCAATCATTAATAAGATTAACATTAACAGGAAACTTGTTTTATGAGATACCAGGAGAACAATGGGGGGAAATGAGTGAGCGAATAAAGTGTGTAATGGAAGACGGTTTCCAAATGAATGAAGGGTGGAGACAGGAAGGAGGTAAATAATACAGATGAGTGAGCGTCACAAATATTAGATACAAGAGAACTTATCAATTAAGAAAGGTTCATTCCTTTGTAGAAAATTGGTCCATAAAAATGAACTTGATATCAAGGTATCCACATCGCTGTTCTTTGGCCATACAAAATTATTTTCCATAAGAAATTTCATTTTCGCTTTATTCTTGTTCACAGTAATCACTTTACCGATGAAGAATTGCTCATCGTAGTAAACAACGTAATAGTTTTCATTTTCTACTGTGATATCATTTTGAAACATTTTCCGCCTCTTCACCATCAACTAAAACTCCATCCGAACCACCTTCATACGGTATAGAGCCATCTGGATCTTCAGAGCTTATTTCTTCTACAACTTTTTTGGAACATTTCAATTTCTTATGTTGCAGTTTTTGTTTTCTTTGCACCTCGCGTTTCTTGCGTTTGTCCTCTTTTTCTCTTGTCAATCTTTATTTGTTCCTTCTTTTTGAAATATTTAAGCCACTCTTTAGATGTAACTACGGCAGGTGTTCTTTCAGTGTTGCGTTTACGTTTAGTAGGATTGGTACTATTGTTTAAATGGCGAACCAACGCTAGAGTTTGAAGTCTCATCGGTTGAAGGTGACATCATCGGAACTTTTCTTGACAAGGCATTTGAAGGAGGCGTCAAATGAACCTCTCGTATATTCACATTAGTTTCGTTCTGACATGGTGTCACAGGTCGTGAGAAATATGAAACAGGATGTGTTCTTAATTCTTTCAACGAAGATACGTTTTCTTGTGATAATTTTCCTGTTCTTTTTGGGACTTGTTTGTTGTTTCTAATACACAGTGGCGGCTTGTCCATAGGGTCATTTGGTCAATGACGTCCCAAAAATTTTGACAATATACAAAATAAATATTAATTATTACGTGTTGTTTTAAAATAGGTAATTTACTCGCAAAAGTCGCAAGTATAATTAACTTAAAATTTATCGGCCGTCGTTCGTAATTCATCCTCCTCAACCTTGGGCTGGCGGTGCGAATTGTCCTCATTGAATTAGATCTACCCGGAAAAACTCGAAAAACGTGCAGCGCCCGAATAAACGCGAACGTACGAAGCAATAATCAACTTTGGGTCATAAGCCGGATCCGGCAGTTTACATTGGCTTCGAATAAGGTGTACATCTACGCTCGATTTTTCATTAGATTTTCGCGTGTTTTAAATCACTTTAAGAATTTATATTGATATTTTTTACTGTTGTTGTGTTGTTTTGTAAATATACTATTTTTGGTTCGCGTGTGCATGCGCTATAATAGAAAATGTCGGTAGTGCAGAAAAATTAAACAACTAAAAAGTGCTAACAAACTTAATTTTACAAAATTAGTTGAGTTCAAGGCAAATGGTCGTCCTTTGCCAGAACTAAGTTTACGACAAACTAGCAAAGACAAAAATAAAGATGTTCATCGAAACTTTCCCAAGGTAATGTACGATTTAGCTAACTGGATATGTGGTTGTGAAGTATCAAACGTATTTTACTGTTTTGTTTGTTTATTATTTTCTAAAGACTCGTCAGACTCGCTATGGTGCAAATCCGGTGTAAGCGATTTAAAACATTTAAAAGAGAAAATAAAAACATGCTTCGTCTGCAGAACACATGAAATGCTCGGTAAATTTTGCAATCGTAGGAAATGTTGATATTCGTACACAGCTAGACAATGCTTATAGAAAATCCATTAGAGATTTTAATGAAAATGTTTCGAAA
Source organism: Abscondita cerata (assembly GCA_030710515.1). Taxonomy (NCBI): domain Eukaryota; kingdom Metazoa; phylum Arthropoda; class Insecta; order Coleoptera; family Lampyridae; genus Abscondita; species Abscondita cerata. Next base: position 121,334 of record JALBCR010003096.1, read on the forward strand.
AATCACTACATTTTGACCAAAATTGTAGATTGTATAAAATTTTGCGGTGCATTTGAGTTGGCACTACGTGGCTATGATGAAACGGCTTTATCTGATAATCCAGGAGTTTTTCGAGGACTTATTGATTTTGTAGTCGAGTTGGATCCGATTTTTAAGGAGCATATGGAGAAGGCAATAATTTTTAAAGGAACATCCAAATCGATTCAGAACGATCTACTTGACTCGATGCTGACTGTAGTTCAGGAACAAATAAAGCAAGAAATTAAATTAGCTAAGTATGTTGCTGTGCAAGTGGACGAAACTACCGACAGTTCTACTAAAACCCAAGTGGTTTTTATAATTCGTTATATTTTGTCTGGCGTGGTACACGAACGGTTTGTAAAATTTGTAAATCCTCTGGAACCACAGCTTCACACCTTATAGATGTAATTCTTCATGAATTAGAAAATCTTGACATTCATCAATTTCCAGAAAAATTAATTGGGCAAACTTACGATGGGGCGTCGACAATGAGCGGAAAATTAGGAGGCGTACAAAAAAAAATTAAAGAACATTACCATGCCGCGAATTTTATACATTGTTATGCCCACCAATTCAACTTAATTTTACAAAAAGCAGCAGGTAAAGATAAAAGGGTTAAAGTTTTCTTTGCAAATTTACATGGTTTCTCAACATTCTTTAGTCGATCCCCAAAACGCACAGCGGTTCGTAAAAGCTCGCTTACCTAGAGCAGCTCCCACGAGGTGGTATTTTAATGTACATTGTGTGGAAACTGTGTTTGTTTATAGTGCAGACATTCTGTTGTTTTTTAGAAAAACTAATCGAAATAGAAGACGATTAATTAAGCGATTGGTTTCAAAGGCTTTTTACAAAATGAAAATTTTATATTTTGGTTGAACTTCTTCCATCTTGTAATTCCCCATTGTGACATACTTTTTAATGAACTTCAAAAACGTAGTATAGACATTTTATCTGTAAAAAATTATATCGACTCCTTTAAAAGTTCAATCCAAGCAGTTCGCGATAAAATTTTTAATGACCTATCCTTGGAGATGCCTACAATTTCGTCAAATACTACTAAGCGATCACGTAAAAATGAAGATTCTAAGCGTCGAGTGGCTTTGGAAGTTTGCGACATAATCATTTCTGAAATGCACCATCGGTTTAGTTTCAGTGATCATTTAGTGATCAGCCAACTGTTTTATAGTGATCAGTTTGAAAATTACAAAAACAATTTTCCACATAATATGTTAAATTTAGTTAAAAAAGACTATCCTTCTATAAATTTTTAAAACTGAAAACTGGGCTACAAGTTATTTATGATCGTCCTGATTTCCGCGGTAGTTCTGGAGCTGTTCCACTACTTCAACTTTTTACGAATAATAACTTGAGTGAAACGTTTTCTGAAACCGTCAATTTATTAACTTTACTGTGCACACTGCCAATGACAACTGTTGAAAGTGAGCGTTGTTTTTCGACCTTAAATAGAATAAAGACCTTCTTACGCAACACCATGGGGCAAGACAGATTATCCGCTTTAGCGATGTTGAGTATCGAGAAGTCATTTGTAAAAGGAATATGCGATTTTAACGAACGTGTTATTCAACACTTTTCCACTGCTAAAGAACGAAGAATGGACCTCCAGTTTAAGATCATTTAAAGTGGAATTTAAAGGTAAAATATTTATATTTTTTAAGTATGCCTATTTTTAAATTAATTTTTGACCTCCCAGTATGATTGACCACGAGCCGCCACTGATTGCTAACAAATTCACTATAAACGCACATACGCGAAACCTAACCTTACAAAAACAATATTATTTCTGTCAATACATTCAGATCTGCATTGCCATCACTACACTTTGAAAGATGATGCTTCTAAGTACCAGTAGATGGCAGCAGACATGCGAAAATATTGAAATTCTTCTTGTTTTTCACTATTATGCATTTACTTGGGTAATTACTGGTGTCGATACCCTAGAATTGGAGAAAAGGAGGGATAAAGTGTTGCGATAGTGGAAAGAGAGAACCTATTTGGAGGACGTTAAGAGATAAGTGTTTGGTGAAGGGATCACAGTGAGATGTATAGGGAGAAAGGAAATGAAGGGAAAAATTAAGTGAAGTGTTTCAGACCAGAAAAGGATTGAAACAGGGATGTCCGCTTAGTCCTCGTCTACTCTCTTTGTATGTAGGATTTGGAAGAGGTATTGAACGAACAACATTTGTAGTGGAATAATCATAGAGGGGAGGAGTGAACTAAAAATAATAATTGTGATAAGTCAAATATAAAAGAACTAGTAGAAAAGGAAATAGATAGTGGGGCAGGAGTAGGAGAAGTGTTATTTGATAAACTTATGGAAATAATAAGATGATTATTTGATAAGTTGTTTCGAATAATCATGTGGAAAGCGGAGATATGGAGTTGGAAAAATACTGGATGTGGAGGAGGGGTTTATAATCGGGTACCCCCACGATATGTTGTAGAAGGAGTACTGAAAATTTAAGCAGAATGGAGAAAAGGGGTAATAAGCAGGGTAGAAAAATAATGGCGATAGAAACAAGAGCGATGGACATAGATAAAAGAAGGAAAATATTGCGTGAGTTACAAAGGTACCAAGATATTTAAGAGAGAGCGGAATCCTAAGGAGTATAAGGATTTAGAGTGGGTAATAAGGAAATGAATATTATGTAGGGGGAGGGAGTATAACGCATATGAGAGAACTGCAGGGGGCTGAGAAAATAAGAACTAAATTGTTGGGGGAGAGGATAAAATTAATTAAGGAAGTGATAAAAAGAAAAATAATATGAGAAACAATGGAAAAAGTAATATAGGAAGGTTCCTATGGAATGAAGTAGTTAGGTTATACTTTGGGTATCAGAATTAAATAAAAATCTTAATATAGGTTACAGTTTCCCAACTATTTGGGCCTTGTTCGGAGTTGATATAATCGGGTCAGTGAAACACTGTACCTTTTTCAATCGACGTTTCGATAATTGTCTGAACTCTTGAAAAGGACTGGACTCATGCCAGTCGAAACGTCGTGTCAAAAAGGTACAGTGTTTCATTGACCCGATTATCTCAACTCCAAAGAAGGCTCAAATAGTTTGGTAACTGTAACCTATAATAAGAATTAAGGAGTTTCTACCTTCAATTAAAAATCTTAACAAAAAGGCTATGAGAGGTGCAAAAAAAAAATTAATAACTAAGGCAGAAATTGATGAGCATCTTATGAATGTTTTTGAACCAGAAAAGATGCAATCAGGAGTTGCTCGAGAGTAGAATTATAGCCCTCCAAGTCGACTATTGGATTTTAGGGGAAAAAAGGCAATTAAGGCTCTAATATTTTGGTCTCTGGTTTAATGATCCTCGAGTTGTACAGAAGATCACCGTTTGAGTTTGACTATTCTCCAGTTTTGAAGAAAATCACCGTCTGGGAAACCTAAGATTGTCATCTGTGAAATATTGAACTGTTTGTAGAAGATTGTTATCTGACGAGACTCTAATATATTGGTCTTTGGTTTTATGATACTCGCGTTGATCAGAAAATCATGGTTTGTTCGAGTTTTGAAGAAAATCATCGTCTGATAGGGTAGGTCATACTAATATTCTCGTTAATATCATACAAATCAGTTTGTGTACCATCGAGTTATTCCGAAATAATCAACATTTTGTAGAAGATTGTCATCTGTCGAGGCTCTAATATTTTGGTCTCTGATATGATCCTCGAGTTGTACGGAAAATTATCGTTTGACTATTCTCGAGTTTTTCGAAGAAAAGCACCGTCTGATTAGTTATACTAATATTCTACAAATTATTTTGTGTACCATAGAGTTTTGTCGAAAAAAACGTGTGTAGCAGATCGTCATCTGGCGTGGCTCTAATACTTTGATCTCTGGTTTGATGATCCTAGAGTTGTACAGAAAATCACCGTTTGACTATTCTCGGGTTTTGAAGAAAATCGCCGACTGGAAAGGGAAAAAAAAACAAATCATTTTGTAAAGCATCGAGTTTCGCCAAAAAACATCAACTGCTTATAGAAGATTTTCATCTGTCGTTGCTCTAATATTCTGGTCCCTGGTTTCATGGTTCTCAAATTGTACAGAAAATCAGGTTATACTAATATATTCTGGTCAACATCATATTATTTTATCAGAATGGTCATAGGGTCATAGAATATTCTGTCTGAATACCCTATGGTATATTAGTTTGTAATAAATGCTTTTTAGAGTGTCTACCTTAAAACGTCCATTCAGGGTTTTTGTGGGCTTGGTCAGAATGTACTTTGTATTTTTTAAATATAAAAGTAATTCAGTAGGCGTTTCCAATCCAAAAACACCTCAGTTGGAATCGTGATAAATAGAATCAAACCAGATTGAAGTAAAAGTATCAATATCAATAGTCATATGAAACTAAAATCGAAAAGAAAGATGAAAACACGTAAGTACTGCCTTTAAAAAATGATATTTGAGAGGAACACCTTGTATAAATCTTCTTGTTTTCATTAATCCTTCTTTTAAGAGGTATCACCCTTACAAGGTGTGATAATAACGATGCATATATTTGTTCGCTTTTTAAAGAGATGCACGAACAAGACTGAAAAGAAGGCGATACCTTGTATTACGTTATTCTCATTTAATAGCGCTCTCATTAGGAGCCTTAACATCGCACACCCTTAGCCAGATGCCAACTTAAAAGTTCGCATGCGCATAATTTATATTCGTGTACTTTAGCATCTGCTGCATGTACATTCAGGTCAAAAATTTGCAATCTTTTCCCTTCCTAAAATCTGTGATAAGATGCTATTATGCTTTGCGCGTTCACCAAAAACCGTTGTCGAAATCGACCACAAACCGCGAGTTTTCATGTAAACAGCTTTACATTTGTTACATATACATTATATATATATATATTGTGCTTATGTTTGTGTTGTTATTGCGATTTTATACAAAGACATATTTTACCAGCATTGATGTACCAAAAACAAAATGTAAACTATTTCGATGTGTACAATAATTTTTATACCTACATGTATTTTAAACTTGGGATAAACTTGTTTAATTTATCGCTTATTACTCCTTGATCATAGTTGCGTTAGTTTAAGCTTGATTCGATTAAGTACAAAAATGTCGGCATAGTTCTTCCACTTTCGTCTACTTATACCTAGTTTGTAAATAAAATTAATTTTAGAAACAAATTTACCACACCAAAGGTCCCTTTATTTTTTATTACGTATTTGGTCTCGTAATGTTTAATAATAAGTAAAGTGCAATAAGTATCTTCTATTTAGTGATTCTATCTACTTTATCGCTGCTTTGTATTGTAGCTAATTTATAATGTCGATTAAGTATAATAAAGTTCTTAAGTTACTCGGACTAGAATTCTTATTCCGAAAAAAATTTGTATATGGAGAATGATGTACTATACGTTTTTTACGCTCACATATAAAAAAATTTTTTTTCCACAACCACTATGAGAACTTTAGAGAAAATTTGTCATATTCAAACATATGCAGAATAGTATATTTTGTAACAAGTTTGGAATATGGCATTTTCCGCAAGGTGAAATGTTTGTCACACGAGCCGAAGGCGAGTGTGACGGTTCCATGAGTGCGAAATAGCCATTCCACACGTGTTGCAGACTATACTTTTTCTACGACAAAGAAAGTGTGTATTATATCAATAAAAGAAATGTTAAACAATTTACGAAAGTGATAGTTTTGTTTTCTATTTTAAGTTGGTACCATTTATTTGTAGTGGTAGTTGCAATTTAGGTTAAGGTTAGAAAAAAACAATGCCTTTTATTTGCCACTTATTAATTAACAATAACACAACTAATAGTGTTCAGTTGCTTTAGTTTTTTAGTTATTATTTTATTACGAACGTTTATTTCATAAAAGGTGTAGTTCGATATGGTGCCCCACTTTATACGCAACTTTTTCGCGCATTCCTGCTAAATAAAGAAAGCCATTGTTTTTGAAATTGTTATTGTGAATGTAATTTTTTAAAGAAATAAATTGTAATAACTGTAACCTACCAACTAACACCGTTTACCCCGATTACATAAAAACAACTTAAATTGATTAAAATAAATTTAAGTGAAAAAAAAGTTTCTTTTTGAAATTGTTATTATGAATGTAATTTTTTTAAAGAAAAAAAATTTAATAACTGTAACCTACCAACCATCACCGTGTACCCCCTAATCCCCGAAAAATTGGGGACCCATACCGAACTATACCCTTCATAAATTGTTTATGAAGTTAATGTTGGCAGCTTTCGGTAAGTATATGATTAAAAAATTATTGCATTGTTATTCAACTTTAATCTACTTCCAGATAATTGATGCGATAAATAAAATGGTAAATAATTAAATTGGTTTCTCTAGAAGCATTGTACCCTAGAGAAATAAAAAGTGTGGCATCTGATCACATTCCTGCGAGATGCATTGGCAGATCTGAAACATTGTCTCATACATTGTGTGTTTCTAATAATTTATATGTATTTAAACAAATACTCGAGGAGGTGTGCAATTTATTATAATGTGCAAAGTAAATGCTTGCTTTACTTGCACGATTGAATAAGGGTTCGATAAAGTCGATAACTTTCTTTTTAAGGTTTAATTATAAAGAAACCAACTCCTTGACAGAAATCATCATTAACAAATTGTAAACCACATTAGTTCATTAGAAACGAATAAATTTGTTTGAAATCTGTACAAAACTTTGTATGCGTCACTGTATTTCTTTAAATAAAATAACTAATTAACTATATTTAACAAAAAATGGAATTCTAAAAATAACTCTGTGATACATATCTGATGGCTGATTGCACCAACACGATTTAAACTTAAGCAATGCTTTTAAAAAAATCGTTGCTATGGTTTTATCTAAGTTCTTAGGCACAGCTTAAGTTTAAGTTGTGTCGGTGCACCGGCCATATGTTATGCATTAACATTTTAATAAATCGAAAGAAAAGATAAGTACAAAACTTTCTTTATTCCATAAAGTGAAGTTAATGGGTGCATGCTCAAAGGCAACCACTTAGTTTTTCATATAGGAATAGAGGCCAAATTTTGCGACTTGAACAGTGACCCTTCATAGGCTAGCTGCCAACTTTAAATGTTGTGCAACTATAGATAAATCTTACATGCTCCTTTGACTATATACGGATTAAGATAATTACTAGTGAAGTTTGTTTAATTGTTACCTCTGCTAATGAGTGTAAAGTTTCTGGGCTTATTTCGTTATTCATCATTTACGACAAATTGTCTTTTGAAGATTTCTTAATACTAGGCTTGTTTTGATGGAGTTACCTATTCCTACCAAGCCTTACAAACAATATCTCAGGGTATAACGATCTTTTTGGGGCAGCTTCTTTAATGTTGAGTTTATTATACCTGCTGGAGATAAGTTATAAATGAGTGATGTACTTAATTAAACATTGCCACACTTGTCGCTAATTGTAGAACCACCACATTTAGATGCTATCGTAACTCCAATATCTACAGCCCTTGTTTATAAGAATAATATTTGACTGGTGAATTTTGTCTTGATAAGCAAAGGCAATTAAGGTTCTTAATGACTTATCTAAGAAAAACATTTTCTTATTTTTAACCACAACATAAGCAATAAGGTTAAACTTTTCAACTTACGAATGATAGCGAAGAACTCATTAAATACTTAGTTGAACACTCTCTGTTCATAAATGTTACAGGTTTATTGTTTATAGTTGTGGTTAGTTTTTAACGTCTATCGTATTCATTCACAGTATATAGATTTCGATATTTTCATCAATGAATTTGAATGAAGAACTGGCAATGACTAAAATAATTTGTGTAATTTTATAGGAATAATAAACTAAAAACAATGTATTTTTTAATTGATTCGAATCCCCCTTGTTTATGGTACCAGCCACACAATAATTTCAAACAACAATATTTGGAGGTTAAATCTTTTGGAAGTTAATTTTACGTTTATAAGCTCTAAACATGAATTATAGTAAAACTTAAAAGTTAAATTGTGTTATTTATAACCGGTTAGTTCAATCGAGTATCATCAATTAATTATTTTGTAAAAATTCTCACCAAACGCAACGTTATGTTAGCAGCCACGAGATGGCCGTACCTGTGTTCATTCCATAACTAGAGCGAGAATATCCTTGCACGGTGCTGTAGAATGTAACTATTCTGCATTTAAAAATTGATCCAGAATGAACTGACAGTTAAATCTTCAATTAAATTTTAATAAAACTCATAGATACTAAATACTGGTCGTGAAAAAAGTATAGTGTATTACTTGAGGATAAAAATCATGTTTCATTGCTTGTGGATTATCAGCGCTCGGGCTACCACCCTCGCCCAGCTAACACACTCGCATGAAAACTGTGACTTTACCCTCGTGTAATACAATATACTATAGTACTATCTGTATTTGTATGAAATCGACTCTCGTCACCAGATGTTTCAATACTAAAACTGAACAAAACTACCCTACTATGGCGATCTCTGTAAGAAGGTTTGGCAACAGCACTAAGAGCATCAGTTTGTCAACGTCAGCCAATGAAGTAACATAATGAATTATTGTTAATAAATTTTTATAAATAATGTTAGGTAAGCTGTCGCTATAAATGGTGCAACGACTAAAATGGCGGAAAAAGCTTCCACTCAAACACTAGTAACTGAAGCAACGACAAATCCTGATGGTTCACAACGGCAGAGACAAAATTCAATTTAGAGTCTTGAAAAATTAAAGGAGAAAAAGTTTAGTTAAATTAATATTGAAACACAAAGAAAATATGATATTTCCAACAAAGACAGTAGAAACTACAGTACACAGACGAGCCCGCTTATGCGCAAACTACGAGTTTATGATGTTTCTAAAATTCCCGCGTTCGTTTACTTCAGTGGCGTCGCATCGTGCATAATGTATATTTTAATGATACGCATTCTTCCAATACATAAAATTAAACATACAAATGTGATATGCACACTGCTTGGTATTTTGATTATAATCGGTACCCGCTGTATTTCTTCGCGATGCACCGGTGTAATATATAGCGTTACGCCACTGGAGAAAATAAATAAGTCGTGTGCGTTCCTCTGCAATTTCGGAGTAATCGGTGGTTTCTAAAAACAGTTTTGTGCACATAACTCTGTAATACAATATTTGATCTACGTCATAACTAAAAGTTGCAAGTGACAGCAGACAAAATAATGCGATTTCATTAAGAACATTTTGCTTTTTAATATTTTTCATATCTTCTTTTACACTCTTCTTCATATGTTTTGCCCTCTTTTTCTATTTCTGCCTTCTTTTTCCGTTTCACTTCTTCCCCATCCTTCCTTTCTCCTCCAGAACTAAAAGTTGCAATTGACAGCAGACGAAAGGATGCGATTCCGTTAAAAATATTTCGTTTGTATATTTTTTTACTCTTCTTAATTTTTGACTTCAATTTCTGTCCCGATTTTCCATTTCACTTCCATCCGATTCTTTCTTCCTCCTCCAGAACTAAAAGTTGCAATTGACAGCAGACGAAAGTTTCGCTTTTATATTTTTCTTACCGTCTCTTTATATTTTTTTTCCATTCCTGCCTCCATTTTTTCCATTTCACTGTCCTCGATCCTTCTTTTCTCCTCCAGAACTAAAAGTCAAAACTAACAGCAGACGAAAGGGTGCGATTCTATAAAAAACATTTTATATTTTTCCTACTTTTACATTCTTCTTAATATTTTTTACTCTTTTTCCTTTTCTGTCTTCTTTTTTTCCACTTCACTTATCTCTCCGATCCCTTCTTTCTACTCCAGAAGTAAAAGTTGCAATTGACAGTAGATGAAATGATGCAATTCCAGTAAAAACAGTTCGCTTTTATATTTGTTGTACCTTCTTTCATAATACACTCTTCTTCATATTTTTTGCCTTTTTTACCATTTCATTTACCCCCAATCCTTTCCTCCTCTTCCAGAAATGAAAGTTGCAATTGGCATCAGACGAAAGGATGCGACTCCATTAAAAACATCTCCTACCTTTTTTTGCACTCTTCTCTATATTTTTTCCCGTTTCTCAATTTCTCTCTCTTTTTTTCATCTTACGTCCCCCCGATCCTTTTTTTCTTCTTTCTCTCCTTTAAAACTGAAAGTTGCAATTGAAAAGCAAACGAAATGGTGCGATTCTATTAAAATCATTTCGCTTTTATATTTTTCCTATCTTCTTTTACACTCCCTTTTGCCTCCCTTTTTTTCCATTTGACTTCTACCCGATCCTTTCTTCTTCCTTCAGAACTAAAATTTGCAATTGACGGCAGATAAAAGAATGCAATTCCATTTTGCTTTTATATTTTTCCTATCTTCTTTTACACCCTTCTTTATATTATGGGGTTGCCAACTTCAACCCCACAATACCCACATAGTTTCCGCATGAGGAAATGTGTTTCCGAATAATGCGGAATGTAGGTAAGCAAACAGTGTCATCATTTCGTTAATCGCAATATCCAAATGTTGACAACCTGGAAGGATAATTCAAGGGACTTGCTAACTTCACAACTAACCTCTAATCGTTCATAAATAGTAGAGTCAGCAGCAGCAAAAGACAGTACGGTACATACATAGTTTACAGTTACTACAAAGCGTACACACGTAGTAACGTAGTACGCGTTTATACCTGTGTCAGCAGTCACGCTATTCATGTAAATATTGTACGTAGCATAATTAAGTGTCGACATACCAACGACGCCACAATATTTTTTGCCTTTTTTCCATGTCTGCTTCCTTTCCACTTTACTTTATCCCGATCTGTCATTTCTCCTCGAGAACTAAAAGTTGCAATTGACAGCAGACGAAGGTCAATAAAACATTTCGTTTTTGTACTTTTTCTATCTTCTTTTACACTCTTCTTTAAATTTTCTACCCTTTTGTCATGTCTGCCTCCTTTTTTCCATTTTACTTTACCCCGATTCTTGCTTCCTCCTCCAGAACTAAAAGTTGCAATTGACAGCAGTCCAATATTTTTTTACCCTTTCTCCATTACTGCCTAATTTTTTCCATTTCACTTCTCCTAGATCCCTCCTTCCTCCTGCAAAACTAAACGTTGCAATTGACAGCAAACAAAAAGATGCGATTCCATTAAAAAACATTTCGCTTTTATAAACTAAGAAAAATGCCAACAGTTAACTGTAACGACTTATGTGTGTTAAAGTGCAAAGCGCTATCTAAGCGATAGCTTTAATGCTTAAAACACATGTGTAAAGCCAAGATTAACTTGTACAGAAGCACACACGCAACGAAAGAACACCTGTATGCGGTATACAATTGTACAAGACGGTGGTTGGTCTTTTAAGCTCTCGTGGAGCAATGAACATAAGTAAAATGTGTGTCTTACGATATCTCATGTATAACAGGGACACACATTTTACTTATTTCGCTTTTATATTATTACCTTCTTTTACACAATTCTTGATATTTTCGACCTTTTTCCATTTCTACCTATTTTTTCCATTTACCATTTTCTACTTTTTCTGAACAATTTCAAAAGTGATAGACAGCAGAAATGGGGTGACGAAATGGTAATCTAAGAGGGAAACTTACTGTTTTTCGATCTAACCCACCCTTAATTAGATATTAATTGTTGAAAGCTAACGAATTGCAACCGCGAATTAGCGAAGTGGGCGGAGTTGCAGCGGTCACGCGTATTTTATTGGCTACTTAATAACTAATTAATGATACGTCAGACCGAGTTTTTCGTTTTGGTCTCGAGTTTAATTATAGATTTTTTGGTCTATTACTTTTCTGACAACCTATATAAGCTTAAAAACTATATCCACTTTAGCACTTTTCACTATACAGTGTGTCCCACGTCTATCTTTGTTATTATTAAAGTTAAATTTTAATGTTTCAGGTAATAAATTTCTCTGTATTTGTATTACACTAAGTAGGCCATGAAAACAAATCCATTATGTTGCCATGACTTCAAATATAATTATGAACTAAATGGACAGTTTTCCACTAAATGAGCAGTAAGATATAATAATATAAAATCCAATATGGCGATCTTTTAAAATCATGAAAGTATTTCATTTTTTGGAAATTATTATTATTACTTTTCCGAATACTTTCAAAATTTGCGAATTTTTAGCAGAATTAAGGTCGACATCATTGCATATTTAACTAGTGTATCTTTATTAATAACAAAGACAGCCATACAATCCTACACGATTCAGGGCACATTGTATCTTATACAGGGTGACAACCAGAAAGTTCTTTTAGAGTGAATTGAAACCAATTTCAATTTATATTATAGTATATTATAATAAAACTAGGAAATCGATACTTCTCGTACGAGCTTGGAGTTGCGCACGTCATGAAAGCGGAGCTGAGTCATGAAATGCAGGGTACCGCGGTATAATCAAAAGTAGATTTAAAATTAACATTTATTTCAAAAAAGATTAATAAACTTCGTATAAACGTGTATAAGGCAAATCAGCAACAGGAATGATGTAAACGTTCGACAGCGTCCGATTTCGTTTTCTCAGCCCAGTACATTTTTTACACATCCTAACAGCCACCATAACAATTAACGTTAAAGTAATAATTGCAAGTGCTGTCATTATAAATATCAAGTGGACGCGTCTTTGAAAGCTACCTGAAAGAATCGTTAATCGCGTGATAGCAATAATATCAAAAAAATCACCTTTTCCAAGCATTACAGAAAGTGCATTTTCGGAATCGTTCGAGTCTCTTTTAGAAGTTGCTGCAACAGAACGCATTAAATCAGTTGATGTCAATGTCGATGTGACTAACTAATATTCTAATTTATAAAAAATACCTGTGGTCGTTTGAATCAAGTCTCTTTTCCTGCGGAAATATTGTTCGGTTCGATTTTTCGACTGAACTATAATGTACAAATACGAGATGTGTGATACTTTAAGCTCGTGCAAATGTATCTGCCCTGATCTTCCAAAGTCACAGTTTCGAACGTCAATTTCGCATTCTTCTGAATGTTTTGAATCGACTTCTGATGCATCTTCTGCAACCTATAATTATCGAATTCGACGTTTTTATTTTAAAGCGCGAAGCACTCACCTCCAATTTTGCGAGCGGCTCCATATAATATCCTCGTCGTAGTAATTTTGTCCGGGGTGGTAAAGTAAGTGAAACGTTCTGCAATTTAAAGTCAAGTTGGCGCCTTCGTTGACGTTCAAGATTGGAGGCACCAGCGTATCGTCATCGTCAAAAATTTGAATCGCTATGTGATGATAAGGTCCTAAAATCGCACCCCTTAATTCTTCCTGATCCGATTGGGCTTTAATGATGAGAACCAAAACCGAAACGATGGCGATTTTGATCATTTTCACCGCAGAACTAACGAATATATTAATTAAACCAAAATTGATTAAGATCCGAGGTGAAAGTTCACGATAAATTTTGCAATAATCGCCTTGTTTAACAAAAACAAAATCCTTTTGAACACATTTATTGTTGTTATACGATAAAAATAATTTGTACCTTAAAAAATTAAAGTGTCTTAAAAGTTACTATAATTAAAACGCTTAGGAGTTAACTATCCCTTGAAGCCGACCAGAAAGAACCTTGTCCAAGTGACTGCCGTCCCAAAAAACCTTCCCACAATGCTCGCAAACGTAAAACAATTCGATTTTCTCCAACATGGCGGGAGGAACAGCTCCAACTTGTATCTTAGCCCCTTGCTTGGTCAGGCACAAACCGACATCGATTTTTTCGTCGCAATCTAAAACGAAGCATTCGAGAACAAGGCGCAAATCGTGCGATTCAACTTACAAAGATCCCATTTTTTCTGAGGCGGACCGAGCGGCGGACCGCATTCGTCGTACTCGTCCTCTTCGCTCGAAAAACCTGTCGCTTCGTCTGTCAAGTTTGTTTCGTGCGAATTGGAAACGAATGTTACATTCGTTACGGTGGATGCTAAAGCGTTCATCGTGGAACGAGTAATTTTGATAAAACTGTTGCTATTGCACGTCTGGCATCTGCTGAATACGTCTTCTTTGGTCACAATTATTTTATAATAGTCTAATACTTGTTTCAATTGCTCGTCGACGTTGTCCGGCAGAATTCGCAGACAATGTCCGCTTGGAACAGCGCCCGCTAGCTACAAATTGTGACAAAAATTGAATACGGAATCGGGGTTACAGTTTATACATCACAAAATAAGTGTTCCAGACTTAAAGGATTTATAGAGGACATAAAAATAAACAACTTTTTTTAGTAAAACTTTAATGCCAGACAAAATTAGGCCAAAAAAAAATTAAAAATTTTCAATAACCTTTTTTCGATGTTGTAAAACTACTTAAACGTTATCAAAAGTATCTTTTGATATGTTTTTAAATGGGTATACCCGATTCAAATTTGACAACATTTTTGATCTATCAAAATTCAAAATATCGGACACAATTTTGAAGTATAGTTGATGCAATAATTTAATTTATGTACCAAGGCAGTAAAGTGATTCTTTATCGGACGAGTCTGAAATTATGAGACGAGCGAGAGAAGCGAGCGAGGCGAATAACAGGCGAGTCCGATAAAGACACTTACTGACGTGGTGCATAAAAAATTTTATCGCCAACTGTTTAGAATTCGGAATATAAGAAACTGAGGTATATTTAATTGCATTTTATTGAGACGAAGTAAATTGAATATCTTCCATAATTTGTTATGAATAATCACAAGAAAACTATTATGAGCCGTAATAGGGAAAGTGACACTGACAGATAATAATTTTCGAATAATGTCAAAGTCAAAATGCTTTATCTGACGCATATGTCACTTTACAGACTCTTATGTCACTTTATCTGCCGCGAGGCAGATAAAGTACATTATTGGTATAGGATAAGGTAAATAGTTATTTATCGCCAACCGTCAGTAAAGCCGTCAATTATCAGATTGATTTCCGGAAGTAAACAAACAGTTTACCTTATCCTATACCAATAATGTACTTTATCTGCCTCGCGGCAGATAAAGTGACATATGAGTCTGGTAAAGTGACATATGCGTCAGGTAAAGTATTTTGACTTTGACATTATTCGAAAAAAATTATTATCTGTCAGTGTCACGCTTTTCCCTATTACGACTCGATAATAGTTTTCTTGTAATTTATTCATAACAAATGATGGAAGATATTCAGTGCACGCCACCCGAAATTGAAGAGAAGTCATTAGAGACGTCTTTAGAACTTCTGCCAGAAAAATCCAGGAAAAATACAATCGCCAGTACGACATTTTTATGGAGTGGTGCAATAGAAACAAAGTAAGGAAATATAGTGAAAACGTGTTACTGGCATATTTTTCTGATTTATCAAAGAAGTATTGTCCCCTTCAATGTGGTCCTATTATTCCATGCTTAAGGCAACCCTTTCAGTGAAGCAAGACGTCAACATCGGTGAATATATAAAACTAACGGCTTTTTTAAAACAAAAGCAAGGAATCATGTTCCAAAGAAATCCAAAACTCTTTCACAAGAAGATATACTTACGTTTTACTAGATGCACCGGACGAAATCTACTTGATGATGAAAGTAATTTGTACAAACTTTCAAAAACCAAAATGATATAATGTTGCATTTTTTTAGGTTTGTGTTTTATTTGGAATTGCTGGAGCTTTACGTAATGAAGAACTTTTGGAATTTAAAAGTATGTGACATAGAGCACAAAGAAACAATTCTGGTAGTTCATATACCCAAAACAAAGACCAACAAGCCTCGTTTATTTGTAGTCACTGAAGAATTTGAAGGAAAAGTAAAATCCATAGAACTATTTAATAAATATTTATCTCTGCGTCCTAAGCACACGTCTCACGATCGATTGTTCCTAACCTACAGGAACGGTAAATGCACTATTCAGCCGATTGGAATCCATACTATCGGAAGTATTCCAAACAAAATTGCCAAATATCTGCATCTGCCAGAACCATCACTTTACACGGGACATTGTTTCCGTCGAACATCCGCCACTCTTTGCCAACGCAGGCGCTAGTAAAGAAAATTTGAAACGCCACGGAGGATGGAAAAGTGACACGATTGCAGAGTCCTATGTTGAAGAATCTGTGCTCAATAAAACAAAAATTGCGAAGAAAATTTTAGGCGATGGTCCAACTGACAACTCAGTTATCACCAAATCTAAAAAAAGAAGATTTGCACATTTTCAATATAGATAATAACCCCAAAATTTTTTTTTTTTTTTCTTTTTCTTTTTTTTATTTTTTTTTTTTTTTTTTTTTTTTTTTTTTTTTTTTTTTTTTTTTTTTTTTTTTTTTTTTTTTTTTTTTTTTTTTTTTTTTTTTTTTTTTTTTTTTTTTTTTTTTTTTTTTTTTTTTTTTTTTTTTTTTTTTTTTTTTTTTTTTTTTTTTTTTTTTTTTTTTTTTTTTTTTTTTTTTTTTTTTTTTTTTTTTTTTTTTTTTTTTTTTTTTTTTTTTTTTTTTTTTTTTTTTTTTTTTTTTTTTTTTTTTTTTTTTTTTTTTTTTTTTTTTTTTTTTTTTTTTTTTTTTTTTTTTTTTTTTTTTTTTTTTTTTTTTTTTTTTTTTTTTTTTTTTTTTTTTTTTTTTTTTTTTTTTTTTTTTTTTTTTTTTTTTTTTTTTTTTTTTTTTTTTTTTTTTTTTTTTTTTTTTTTTTTTTTTTTTTTTTTTTTTTTTTTTTTTTTTTTTTTTTTTTTTTTTTTTTTTTTTTTTTTTTTTTTTTTTTTTTTTTTTTTTTTTTTTTTTTTTTTTTTTTTTTTTTTTTTTTTTTTTTTTTTTTTTTTTTTTTTTTTTTTTTTTTTTTTTTTTTTTTTTTTTTTTTTTTTTTTTTTTTTTTTTTTTTTTTTTTTTTTTTTTTTTTTTTTTTTTTTTTTTTTTTTTTTTTTTTTTTTTTTTTTTTTTTTTTTTTTTTTTTTTTTTTTTTTTTTTTTTTTTTTTTTTTTTTTTTTTTTTTTTTTTTTTTTTTTTTTTTTTTTTTTTTTTTTTTTTTTTTTTTTTTTTTTTTTTTTTTTTTTTTTTTTTTTTTTTTTTTTTTTTTTTTTTTTTTTTTTTTTTTTTTTTTTTTTTTTTTTTTTTTTTTTTTTTTTTTTTTTTTTTTTTTTTTTTTTTTTTTTTTTTTTTTTTTTTTTTTTTTTTTTTTTTTTTTTTTTTTTTTTTTTTTTTTTTTTTTTTTTTTTTTTTTTTTTTTTTTTTTTTTTTTTTTTTTTTTTTTTTTTTTTTTTTTTTTTTTTTTTTTTTTTTTTTTTTTTTTTTTTTTTTTTTTTTTTTTTTTTTTTTTTTTTTTTTTTTTTTTTTTTTTTTTTTTTTTTTTTTTTTTTTTTTTTTTTACCGGGTGACCCAATAAGACTGTTCCTCGGCCATATCTCGGGAACCGTTCGTCGTATGACTTTGGTGTAAAAAAATATTAGGTAAATCGGCCATGAAGAATCGCAGGAAAATATTTTCAAGTTTTAAAAATGACCACCAGAGGGCGTAACTGCCATCTTAAATTTTTAAATTGCATTTTCTATAAATTTCGCATAATAAACAAAAAAATTTTTTCACATTTGTAAAGAGAACCAGTTTATCTATCATTTTCGTAAAAACAAAAGTTCAGTTATTTCAAAAACAAAGATGGCGGGGGTGTTCAATTGTTTTTGCAATAACCTGCTTTAACTTCTTAACGGTTTGACCGATTTTAACAAATTTGGTATCGTTGAAAAGAGCATTCCTTAAGCAATAAGAATCAACCAAAATATAGTTAATTTAGTTGAATCCTTCTCCGCCAGGGGGCTAGTTTTGACACCATGACCCAAATTAAAAAATCAAAAAAATCAAATGGAATGATATGACTTTTTCTTTATGATAAAGTAGCCAAATAACATCCAAATAGGCCAGTAAAAACCATTTTTCAAAATCTCGTTCCTAACCTCAAATATTGGGAAAATGAGAATAATGGATGTTTGAAGATCGAGGACCGCGCGGTAAATTTTCTAAAACTATTAAAAATTTAGCACAAAATGAATAAGATGTTAAAGAGACAATTGTGAGTCTAAATAGAATTCATTTAGGTATTATTTAAAAAATATATATCATCAGAACATTCATGTTGCTCCAAAGGGACTAAACGCATTTTGAACTTATTGTCACTTTAATATTACTCTCGTAATTCTAACCTTTAATTTAAAAAGTAAGCCTAAAAACCTAAATAGGTATACTATATCCGAATTCGAATATGTTAGACCATATATTTTGGAACCATTTACAAAGATTTTAGTAGGTATAATATAGTTACTTTACGGAATTCTTTTTATGAAATGGTCTGTGGTTCTAAAAGAACCGTTTTTAATAAAACCCATAAAAGGAAAAAAAGGGATCTAATGGCGACCCAGGTGTTCAAAATGGCCTCCGTTATTTTGGATGCACATCTGAAGACGCTGATGTGTTGAAAGAACAGCATTCTCAATTTCAGCTCTTGGGATGTTCAAGATGGCATTCCTGATTCTTGCAATCATATCCTCGCGGGAAGTTGGCCTTGTTGCTAAGACTATATCCTTAATTCTTCCCAGAGATAAAAATCAAGGCAGGTTAAATCGGGAGACCTTGAAATATTTAATAAGTTTTAATATGTGCGCAATTATAAACAGAATCATTCCAAAATGCAACATCCAAAGATTCTTGTGTTAAATACTGAAGCAATTTTACGGCGAATAACATTACAAAAACTTGCCTTGGAGGCCAAGGGAACAGGCTTCCTCTTCCGATCCAACGGTCAGGGAAGGTGGCATCTAAATACTGGCGAACAGCAAGGGCATAATGGGCGGGACAACCATCATGCTGGAAAAACATATTTTGGCGGACGTCCAGCGGAATATCATCCATTAAAATTGGAAGAACATTTTCTAAGAAATGTAGGTATGTTCGACCATTTAATGCTCCGTCCAAAATAAACGGACCAACAACCCGCCCTCCAATTATCCCACACCAAACATTTACACTATATCTCCCTTGATGCTGGACTTCTCCAAACCAGCGCGGATTATTTCGGGCCCAAAAGTGCGCATTATGTAAGTTCAATTGCCCATTACTACCGAAAGTGGCTTCGTCAGTCCACAACACATTTGACAGAAATTGAGGATTTTCTGCTACCATGTTTAATAGCCAGTGGCAAAAATCTATCCTTCGGTCGAAATCCGGAGGAGTAAGGCCTTGGTGTAAGTTGATATGGTAGGGGTGTAGCCTAAAATAGCAAAAAATGTAAAAAAAAACATGGGGGTTTATAATTTGAGTGTAAAATAGATTAAACTTTATAAAAAGAGGTATACCTCTTACATACCTCTGGGTTTGAATAATGCGATGAACCGTACTTTGAGGAATACCCAAGTCTCGAGAAATTTCTCTAGTACTAATTTGGGGATTGATTTCTATAGATGCCAGGATATTAATAACATTTTGTTCGTTATTTTGCCTATTTCTCCGATTTATGACAGGTCTACGGATGCTACCCGTTGTTAACAGGCGCTGGGCTAAACGCACAAACACGCGGCGATGGTATCGCGGTCGATTCGGATAGCGCAAATAGAAGGTGCGAGCAGCGATAATCCCATTTTGAAAACATTCAAAATAGATCGCCAGCATATAAAATGCTTCTTGGTTAGAAATCGGCATTTTAAAAAGATTACAAATTCAAAAACTGCACTTTCTGAATGTAAACACAACAAAATAATTTACAAAATTACGACTGTCATTTTATAATGCATCGTGTTCCATTTGTTTAATTTTCCAAGGCCTAAAGTGTAGGGTGCTTTTACTTTACTTTAAAACCAAGCCAAGACTTACCTTGTTTTCATTATTGCAATTAAAAAGTTATACTTTTAATTTTTAAATATATTATTATTATTTTGGCAAAGATGAACTGAACTACCTACCTACTTTCTTTTTTCCAAGACCACACACCATATTGCAAAAAAACAGCTTAAAACTTTACGCAAGTACTAGATTTGGGGCATCAAATTTTACAAAGAATCTTTGTAAATGGTTCCAAAATATATGGTCTAACATATTTGAATTTAGATATAGTATACCTATTTAGGTTTTTAGGCTTACTTTTTAAATTAAAGGTTAGAATTACGAGAGTAATATTAAAGTGACAATAAGTTCAAAATGCGTTTAGTCCCTTTGGACCACCTGAAAGTTTCTGATGATATATATTTTTTTAAATAATACCTAAATGAATTCTATTTAGACTCACAATTGTCTCTTTAACATCTTATTCATTTTGTGCTAAATTTTTAATAGTTTTAGAAAATTTACCGCGCGGTCCTCGATCTTCAAACATCCATTATTCTCATTTTCCCAATATTTGAGGTTAGACACGAGATTTTTAAAAATAGTTTTCACTGGCCTATTTGGCTACTTTATCATAAAGAAAAAGTCATATCATATTTATAGAAAATACAATTTAAAAATTTAAGATGGCAGTTACGCCCTCTGGTGGTCACTTTTAAAACTTGAAAATATTTTCCTGCGATTCTTCATGACCGATTTACCTAATATTTTTTTTGCATCAAAATCATACGACGAACGGTTCCCGAGATATGGCCGAGGAACAGTCTTATTGGGTCACTCGGTACGTCAAAATAAAATTTAAATAAAATAAAATCTGCTAATGTTCGTCAAAAACCTCTAACAAAAAACTAAAACCTATTAAAACATAATGTTTTAACAAAATGTAAGGAAACGAATAATTAACTAAATCAATGGTAAGCTAATATACAAATCAATATCCTCCATTTTCTTGTAAACAACGGTTAATCCCTGTATGAACAGCTTCTGTACAGGCTTTGTAAATATGTTCTGGATTCAACCAACAGAATGCTGCCCTGAGGCGTTCCTCCAATTCTTCTCTGGTTTGAACTGGGCCCTCATACACCCTGTTCTTAATGAGACCCCGTCAAATCAGGTGACCTTGGTAGCCAACGCATAAGACTGTTGCGGCCAATCTAGCTATCCTCGAAATTCTGTGTTAGCTCTCGATCCACTTCCCGATTGAATGAGAGGGAGCTCCGTCCATCTGGTTGGTAAAACTGACAGAAAAAGATAGCACTAGGGTGGACCTTTTTTCTCTTACATCGCTTTGACTGAAACGTGCTATTGTATTCGGTGAAATTTTCTCTGATTCATTGCGGGTAGATGAGGGTATCTCTCATTGAACTCTTTGTATAATTCTATTACATTATCCATGGATATAAAATACATTCAAAATATCTATGTTTAAATATTGTTGATTTTCCATCTTAAATGATTTAACACTGACAATTATTGATAAGCAGTATTGACAATTAGAGGAAGATTGAAATGTAAAGAACCTGTCACGTGACCTGCGCCGTGAACGAAAATGAAACGGACGAGTCTACTAGTCACATTAAGGGGAACAAGGAAGTGTATTTCGTAATTTCGTTTGTTGTTTTATTCAAATTGTAACCTAATTCAATAAATGCATTTATAGTAAGGTATATTTTATGATTTGCGTTGAAGAAGTGTTTCAAAATTTGATCTCGTTTTAACACTTCATCGATCAAACCCTACCTTACGTTTAAACAAATGTTTACGCCGCTACTGAATTGAAGGTCAAATTAATCGTTCGCGCAAACTGACTCACGTGACAGGTTCTTTACATTTCAATCTTCCTCTACTATTTATTTTGACGTACAATGCATGCTGTTCAATTATTTCCAAACGGATTCTCAACTTTTATAAAGATCATTAATAAGTCGAAAACCATGATAGATAGGTATAGAGGATGCTGTTAATGATTGATTCCTTATTCAATTTTGTCTCAAAATCGACAAAAAAAAGTAGAGCATCGTATTTGAAAAAATCGAGTTTTAGTGGTTTGAAATTGTCTCGTTTGGAAATTAAATTTCGGACACCCTGTACAAGCTATATCATTTTGCATAATTGCGATAAAAAAAATAATACTTGTGCGCAGCGCACCGTCCCAATTTTAGCGCTACATCTGCAAAGGTAAAGACAAGCGTGACGTTACAAATGTAAAAAAATATCGTAAAATTAAAATATCTGAAGAACGGTTAGAGTTAGGTATAGAAAATGCTGATAAAAATTCATCTAAAATTAGCTGCTAAAACCAAAAAAAAACATAAAAATATGTAATCGTATTTGAAATAAGAGAGTATGTGTCCACTTCTGATGTTTTCGGAAGTGTCGCAATCTTGAAAAAAATTTTATCAGAAAGATCACAACGAACTTCGGCCAACAATAAAATTTCAGAGCCATCCCTAGATTCTTCTAATGTACGGTTCCAAACAATCATTAATCCTTGGATAAAAACAACCACCGCGGCAAGTAAAAATGTTTAGAACCTTTCACAATGAAACATAACAAAACTCATACTGCATTCATTTTTTAGAACGAAAATACAGTTTAAAGAAAATTTAGCCCCGAATACGTTACCATGTTTTTTTTTTGGTATTTAGGAGTAAGTAGAGTAGATTCACACAAGGGGCACCTACACACACTGAGTGTACTTGAAGTTAGGCACGGAACAAAAGAAGGAAGTTAGTATGTGTGCGTGGTTTTATGTGTTGACTAGTGAAGTTTGGCAGCAGTCGCGGTAGAAAGCGCGTGTGTGCAACACTGAACGTGTTTTTGTCTGGCGTAAGTAATTTCATAACCTTAGTTTGGACGTATTTTGCGACTAGTTACTGTTGTTTAGATTAATCACTGCTATTTAATGTTAACCATAATATCATTGGGTTTATGATTTGATTTGTACGAGGATATATTGAAAAATTCTTAGCCTACTATAGAACCAAACAAAATTTCAATGTCAAAATATTTTATTACTCAACATATTCTCCTCTTAATTGGATACATTTATTACAGCGAACCTGCAACGTCTCTAGACCTATCAAAAAATTTTTCTTCTTGCTCTGCAAACCAGACCTCCACAGCTTCTATTACCTCCTTGTTGGAAGAAAATGTACGACCTTTTAAACTTTTTTTCAGTTGAGGAAAGAGGTGATAGTCGGACGGAGCCAAATCGGGTGAATAAGGGGGTGTTCTAGTAATTCAAACCCTAAATCACGAATTTTTGCATGGCAACATGAGATTTGTGTGCAGGGCGTTGTCCTGCAAAAACAAAACACCTTTGGATAGCTTTCCGCGTCTTTTCTCTTTAATATTTTCCCGTAGAGTGGTCAGTAATGTCGAATAGTAATCTCCAGTTATTGTTCTACCCTTATCCAAAAAATCAATCATGATTACTCCATGGCAATCCCAAAAACTGAAGCAAGAACTTTTCCAGCAGATTTTGGACACGAAACTTCTTAGGTCTTGGAGAACCAGAGTGTCGCCATTCCATCGATTGTTGCTTTGTTTCTGGATCGTAGAAATGTCTCATCCATAGTAACAATTTGGTTTAAGAAGTCTACATCGTTTTCAAATCGAACACAGATCGAACGCGATGCTTCTACCCTTGCACGCTTTTGGTCAACATTCAAACATTTGGGGATCCATTTTGCAGCAATTTTTCTCATGTCCAAATTGACGTGAACCATATGATGAAGCGTTCGTATGAAATATTCAGTGCTTCAGATATCCGTTTTAGCCCAATTCGACGGTCTGATAAAATCATGTCATGAACTGCATCGATATTTTCGGGGACTGACACAGAAACTGGCCTTCCCAATCGGTCATCTTCTTTAATGAAAAATTTACTTTTTTTGAAGCTTTCATTTTTTTTTTTAGGGTCACAAAAAAAAGAAATATAACAAAAAGGATTTTAAACATATTTTCTTAAATTTCCTTTTCTCCTTTTCTATTTAAATACATGTTAATTATGAATGTTTTTTTTTTTTTTTTTTTATTTTTTTATTTTTTTTTTTTTTTTCAAGTCAAACTTTACAAACACTATTATTTTATTTTTTTTTTTTTTTATAAAAAAAAAATATTTTTTTTTTTAAAAAGAAATGTTTTTAATTAAATAAAATTATATAAAAAATTTTACTCTATAAAAAGAGGGTTTTTTTTGAAATTTTTTTGTTAATTAATAAACATTTGTTATTTTTCTTTATATAAAAAAAAATATTTTTTTTTAAAAAAAACAAAAATGGTAAAAATTAAAAAAAAAAAGAAAAGAAAAAAAAAAAAGGAAAAGAAAGAAAAAAAAAAAAACAAAAAAAAATGTTGTAAAAAAAAAAACCCTCTCTAAAAAAAAAAAAACAAAAAAAGGGGAAAAAAACAAAAACAAAAAAAAGAAAAAAAAAAAAAAAACAAAAAAAAAAAAAATGAAAAGAAAAAGGTACTTTTCTCTTAAAAATTTTCATCTTTTCAAGTTTTTGGGGTTTTTTAAATAAATATATTTTAAAAATTTTAAAAAAAAATTTAGAAAGAAATATCAAAAAAAAAGAAAAACCTACGAATTAGTTAATGACAACAAAAATTTATAAAATTCGTATTAGGTGAGAAAAAAAAAAAAGGAAAAAAAAAAAAAAGAAAGCTGTCAGATCATTCGGTTATAAAAAATAAATTAATTAGTCGATGAATTATTTCTTAATCTTGATAAAAATTATTAAAAAAAAAAATTATTTTAAAACAGAAATTTATTTTTTTTTAAAAAAAAAGGAAAAAAAGTTCTTTTCAAAAAAAAAAAAAAAATTAAATAAAAAAAAAAAAAAAAAAAAAAAAAAAAAAAAAAAAGAAAAAAAAAAAAAAAAAATTAAAAAATATAATAAAAAAAAAAAGAAAAAGAAAAAAAAAAAAAAAAAAAACTACTTTTCCCCTTGAAAAAACAAAAAAAAGATTAAAAAAAAAGAAAAATAAAAAAAAAAAAGGCAAAAAAAAAAAAAAAAATTGGAAAAATTTGGAAAAATTGTAAAAGAAGAAAAAAAAAAAAAAAAAAAAAAAAAAAAAAAAAAAAAAAAACAATAAAAACAAAAAAAAAAAAGAATAAAAAAGTTATTTTACTCTCTTTCCCCCCCACTCTACAAACTCAACTCAAAGATTTTTTTGAATAAAAAAAAATAAAAAAAAAAAAAAAAAAAAAAAAAAATAATTAAAAAGAAATAAATAAAAAAAAAAAAAAAAAAAAAAAAAAAAAAAAAACAAAATAAAAAAAAAAACCTAAAGTGCAGTAAATAGAGATATATTTTTGACAAAAATAATAGTAGGATACCACCTACGCCATGTAATTGTAAATAGTATAAAGTACCTTGTATTCATGTTTTATACCGAAAATGAATTGTCATTATATAGTTAATTAACATTTATATGCAAAGAAACGTGTTTTTTTCAACTTTTTTTCCTGAGTGAAAAGTAATAAACCAATGTTAATGGTGTAAAAGGAAAGTTATAGAAGATAAAAATACGAATAAAATGAGCACCAATTGGACTCAATCAGGTAATAACTTTCCAAGAAAAATCGGAAAAAGTGAAATATTTGGGTTTTTCTTTTAAAATTTGTAAATCCGTCATTTTTTGAGATGTAGGACAAATCTTTCAAAAGTAGGAGGTAATGGTACGTACTTAGTGTGTGCAAAACCCTGCAATTGTCGGGCAATTAGTTTATGCACAATTGCGATTTAAATTTTTTAAAGCAATATATTCAATCGAGGCTGAATGCTCGTGTGATCATCTAATTGTCAAAAATAAAAAATATTGTAAAGTTGAAATAGAAAGAAACAAAACGTATATCCTGATTTTTCGATAAAATGATATTTAACACGCAAAAACTGCATGCAAAGATGACTGAAAATGGCCGAGTGAGAGAAAACGGAGAAGTAGTGGGAGTACCCGTCCGCAGCGCGCTTATATAAATCTCAATCCCCTCAAACGGCGCTAGCGGACGGGTACCCCCACTACTCCGCCGTATGCTTACACTCGTTCATTTTCAGTCATCTTTGCATGCATTTTTTGGGTGTTAAATATCATTTTATCGAAAAATGAGAATATACGTTTTGTTCCTTTTTATTTCAACTTTACAATACTTTTTTATTTTTGACAATTGGATGATCACACGAGCATTCAGCCTCGATTGAATATATTGCTTTAAAAAATTTAAATCGCAATTGTGCATAAACTAATTGCCCAACAATTGCAGGGTTTTGCACACACTAAGTACGTATCATTACCTCCTATTTCCTGAAAGATTTATGCTACATCTCAAAAAATGACGGATCTACGAATTTAAAAAGAAAACCCAAATATTTCACTTTTTCCGATTTTTCTTGGAAAGTTATTACCTGATTGAGTCCAATTGGTGCTCATTTTATTCGTATTTTTATCTTCTATAACTTTCCTTTTTACACCATTAACATTGGTTTATTACTTTTCACTCAGGAAAAAAAGTTGAAAAAAACACGTTTCTTTGCATATAAATGTTAATTAACTATATAATG
This sequence comes from Abscondita cerata, assembly GCA_030710515.1. Classification (NCBI taxonomy): domain Eukaryota; kingdom Metazoa; phylum Arthropoda; class Insecta; order Coleoptera; family Lampyridae; genus Abscondita; species Abscondita cerata. Next base: position 147,696 of record JALBCR010003096.1, read on the forward strand.
ACAATTCATTTTCGGTATAAAACATGAATTTAAGGTACTTTATACTATTTACAATTACATGGCGCAGGCGATATTCTACTATTATTTTTGTCAAAAATTTACTAATTATTTGCCCTATTTGGGGGTTTTTTTTTTTTTTTTTTTTTTTTTTTTTTTTTTTTTTTTTTTTTTTTTTTTTTTTTTTTTTTTTTTTTTTTTTTTTTTTTTTTTTTTTTTTTTTTTTTTTTTTTTTTTTTTTTTTTTTTTTTTTTTTTTTTTTTTTTTTTTTTTTTTTTTTTTTTTTTTTTTTTTTTTTTTTTTTTTTTTTTTTTTTTTTTTTTTTTTTTTTTTTTTTTTTTTTTTTTTTTTTTTTTTTTTTTTTTTTTTTTTTTTTTATTTTTTTTTTTTTTTTTTTTTTTTTTTTTTTTTTTTTTTTTTTTTTTTTTTTTTTTTTTTTTTATTTTTTTTTTTATTATTTTAAATTTTTTTAAATTTTTTTTTTTTTTTTTGTTGTGTTTTTGTTTTTTTTTTTTTTTTTTTTTTTTTTTTTTTTTTTTTTTTTTTTTTTTTTTTTTTTTTTTTTTTTTTTTTTTTTTTTTTTTTTTTTTTTTTTTTTTTTTTTTTTTTTTTTTTTTTTTTTTTTTTTTTTTTTTTTTTTTTTTTTTTTTTTTTTTTTTTTTTTTTTTTTTTTTTTTTTTTTTTTTTTTTTTTTTTTTTTTTTTTTTTTTTTTTTTTTTTTTTTTTTTTTTTTTTTTTTTTTTTTTTTTTTTTTTTGGGGGGGGGGGGGGGGGGGGGGGGGGGGGGGGGGGGGGGGGGGGGGGGGGGGGGGGGGGGGGGGGGGGGGGTTTGAGTTCAAGTTACCGATTGTTACCATCTTCGTACTTGCTACACCAATTTACACTTGAAGAGTATTTAGTTTGTCTCAAGTAAGTAAAGCAAAGTTATTATTAATACAATTTTTATAAAACGAGTTTAATATTTTCAACAAAATGTGATTATAATGAAATCGATAATAAAGTTAATAAAAAAATACTGCAATAAGAATTGAACCATTGTTAGGTACGGTAAAACACTACTAGGCAAATATTAACCAACTCGTCCACGAAAGCCGTTTAATAAAAATTCATTCGGCTAATAAATAAAAATTTATAAAAAATAACTGATTTCCAGTAAAATACGCTTTGAACACTTATTATAATCACATCGATTTGTTGTATTTACACATTATAACAGATATAATTCGCTAATCCCCACATTTAAAAAAATCTTTCTTATACAACCTATTACTCTTGATTACCCTCGGAAAATCGAAGAAGGGCTATTTGCATGTAAATAATAACAACAAATTAAAACACATTCCTTCTATTACACTAACGCAATTACAAAATTACTTTTAATTAAGAATTATTCATATTTTGTAACATAACCCCTTCTTCTACTTGTTCCTACAATTGTTAAAGTGCAACATTTTTAAATTTATTGGTGTATATGTAATGCACTGAGAAATGTATTATTCCATCTATGTGAAATGTCGAGAAGCTTTTGTAAGGTTGGCAATAGCAGCGCGAAATTTAAAAAGAACATTTATTCATTGTAAATCGTATTTCATTGGCGAAATCTACAATCGAGATTAATAAAAAAAAATCGTTGTATTAGATTTATTGAATAAACGTCGCATTGAGTCAATTTTGACGAGAATTTCATCGAAAAATTAGACATCTTTCAGTTATCATATTTCTCATCTAAACTTCTTGCCAGGAAAGAGATCCAGCGTCATAAGTATAAGCATCTGAACCAATATTAAAAACTTCTGAGTCTATTTGATCATTTACTATTTAGTTTCTGGTTAGAATTAGAAAGTAACTAGAACAGTGTTGGCAAGATATGTGGTTGTCAGTTGAAAAACTAACCTTAAAAAGTAACAATATTGACAGCAATTAATAACCAAAAATACAGAATGAACCAAGAATGACAACGCAACTTAAATCCAATAGCGTTGTCCTTTGTAAGACAAGGATAATTAAAAAGAGATGGTTTGTTCTACCAATCTAGGGATTTTAAGAAGTAACTGTTGGTTAGATCGAATTTTTAAAACAAGAACAACACAGTGTAAGAAACAACAATTCATAAAAATCACTAAAAATGTAGAATCCTCTATTTAGTTTTTGTTTCTTATGGGTGTCTTACTGATCTAACTAACAGTTACTTCTTAAAATCCCTAGATTGGTAGAACAAACCATCTCTTTAATTATCCTTGTCTTACAAGGGACAACGCTATTGAAGTCAATTGAGTAACTTCATTCATAACACATATAGTACATCTTCCCTCTTTATTTTACACATATCTATGTCTTATTCATACAATGATCGATACGTTATTTCGTACATCGGAAAATAATGACGCAGTATCTTCTTTGGTGGCACCATGTTTACCACATTTCGAAATTCTAAATATAATGATCCATTTGATATATTTTCCAGAATAGCAAGATACTTGACAATCTTAACTTATATATTTTGCTTATCACCTCGGTTCTCTGTTCACATTATACCGACCGTTTTTCAAATTCGTCTCCCATTAAAACGGCTCGAGATATTTTCGTTTCGAAAAAAGTTTTGAGTTTACGAAAGATACGTCTTTTTTTTTCGATTTAGTTTTTTTTGTACGAGGGCATCTTCGAGGTTAAAAAAAAATGTTAAAAATAGCCAACAAAATTTCAAACAAATTGAGCCGTAATTTGACCACAACTCGCTTAGTTACCGACCGATTTTCAAAATTCAAAAAGAATCTTACGCGGATAAAGAAATAAACATTTTTGACCGTTTCAGTTTTTTGACCTCACGTGTTTTCAAAAGTTATAAGCAAAAAAGCTTTTACGAAAAAATTCCAATCGAAAACTAAAACGGCCATAATTTCTTAATTATAATCGATAAAGAAAAAGTTTATTTAAGAAAACCGTTCGTTTTGTGCCCCTGTCGCATAATGTGTAATTTTTTTCTTTTTTTAAATTTTTTTTTCAAGCAATTTTACATTATCAATACGAAATACTGTAATTTTTACATTTTTATAACTGCGGAACCGTATTACGTAAAAACATGAATAAAAAACAAAGATTCGTAATTTTGCAAATTTTCGAATGGCTTAGCTGTAGAAGGTTCAATTTGACCCGAAAAAAGTGTGTTTATGAACACTGGCCCACTTGAGGAAACTCCTAGGAGCCTGGGGTCATCTAGTATTTAATAAAATACTATATAATTCTTTTAAAATGAATTACAAAGCACCATTTTCTTTATTTGTATAGGCAAACCAACATACTGATAACACTACCTTAAACAAAAATTTGGTTTTATCGGTTTGAAAATAAATAAAAATATACTGTGCAGTTAATTTTTGAAAATTTAAATTTAAGATACTTTTGATAACATTTCAATAATCTAAAAACCGTGAAAAAAAGCCATTAAAAATTTTTAATTTACGACTTTGATGCGCTATTTTGTCGTGTAATAATATCCTCTATAAACCCTTTAATCCTGGAACACATATTTTGTGACAACCTATATAGTTATAGTTAAAAAACGACGCCATAAGTTCAACTTACCTGATCGAAAATGGCGCCACGGGTCAGAATATATCGCTGTTCATCGATTGCTAACCTAACGCACTGCATGTGCTCCTCGAAATTTTCAAGTATCGCCGTGTCAACACCGCAACCCCTCAAAGACTTCCCCAAACCTTGCAACATAGTATCACATACCATTTTAACGGAACACTGGTCAACCGACTGAGCATGCGGACTGGGTGGTTGAGATCGCGACATCGTTTTATCTAAATCTTTCTTCTGCAAATAAAAAAAATGCAACAACTTCGGAGTGATTAAAGAAAGCGCCCTTACCGCTTTCACTGGTTGTTTTTTCGTTTTTTTCTTAGGATAACGGGAAGACATTAAGTGATAACAGATGTCGGTAAACGAAATTCCTTGTTCCTCGCAACACTTCTTCAGCACATCGTATACCTCGATAAGGCAGTAAGCGTCTAAGGCGGCATATTGTAATTGACTGTCGCGTAACGGTCGATTTTCCCAATTTGAGAATTGATCGGACTTATCTAATGGACTACCGCAACATAATTGGACTAACGCGTTAAGACTTAAACCACCGGACGCTCCTGCAATAAAAATTAACTAGTAACGCACAAAAAACATATGCTGGACTGAAAGAGTTATTTTAAATAATAAAAAATATATACTGAATGTTCAATTAAAATCAAACGTAAATTTAAGGTAATTAAAGATTTCTACCTACAAATAATTAAGAAAATAAATCAAATAAATACTTTCGTTTAGTCACAATTAAGATTTAATAAGAACGGATGTTAAAATTTGGTAAGCATTTAAAAGTGTTGAATGTGTGGGATGTAAAAGGTATTTGCTTTAAATGAACAAAGACGGATAGCTTGTGAAATTAAATATAAAGTGCAGATTAGTTGGCGTCAGGTGGACGTGAAAAGGATTAAATTATGAGTGCAGGTATAGAAAACATTATCTGAAACCGAACTTAAGGTCAAGGATACAGATTAATTCAAGTGCATAGAAGAAGACGATAGTGAGTCGTAAATAAACATCGGACGGCTCAACATGCAATTAAAAAACTCGTTTTTAATTCGTCAACCGGTCAACATGAATAAATAATTAAAAAATCTCGTACTCTGGCCGTTCATGGGTCAAGAGGTAATAAATAAAAACAATCATCGAATAAATCCGATTATGTAAAACTGTGATCGAAGTTTGAGTTAAATACAAATTGGTGCAAAATAAAGACACATTCGTTGCACGAAACGTTGCCTGCAAAAACAACTTAGTGGTTTTTTGGTGCCCCTCGTCAAAGAAGAACGAATCATTTAAATGAAACTTGTTTCCTACTCTCTTTTGTTTCGTGGTCTATTATCATCTATTTTCTCTAAACTCTTGCACTCATAGTCGTTGATGAAGCCTAAGACGAACTATACTAAAGTGAACCGACATGGCCCGGGACTGCGTAACAAGAATGACGTATTCCGGTCCTCATACGGTAAATATTTATCTAAACTGGTTTTATACCAAGGTAAATAAAACAACCAACTCAGTAGGTTCTTTTTTTTTTTCTCTAGTATTTCAGTATTTCGTTCGCTGATTTTCTCCCAGCACGACGCTCTACTAAAAAAGTATCCTTTTGATACCCAGCGAAGAAAAATATTAAACGAGTGGTCAGCTTCTTCAGAGGTCATGAAAAGTCAGGAAGAAATGCGAAAACCTAAACCAATTTATGAGTCGTGTATTATTATAGTCAAAAGTTAGTGAGTGGGCGGCGCGTGTGTCTCGTATGTGCGCTTCTTCAAGTAAACTGCGCGATAAAACCTGAAATTGAAGTTTTTGTGCGTTGCGTTGCCCAAGCTAATCAACTAATATGATAAATGATCACGCTAACCATCTAACACTGTTGGCAACCCATGCCTTAAATGAAAGTTTTACAGTATTACTAATGATCGGTGTTAGTAGCGAAGTTACTGTTCTATTCTTAAATTGGAGAAACCTGAATCCAAAATTTTGTTTTGCGTGCCAGTCACTACCTTTTGTTTGAACACTTGATGATTGCGTATTGAATTAAGTTTTTATGGCTAAATTATTAATTTCGTCGTACATGTCGAACCACTTTCCTTGTAAGTTCGATAAAAGTTTTCGTGATGTGCGAGAGTTTTTATCAAGCGAATCCTGCATTATCATGGGTGTGAACTTTGTCAAAAGTGTTGTGACGTGAGCGATAACGTGTTTCGCGTTTGTGTGCTTGCTCAAGTAAGCTGAATGATGAACCTTGAAATTTCAGCTATCGAAGTTTTTGTGACATTGTGCGAGTGCGTCACGTCGAAGTCGGCCTTTAAAAGTTGGATGAGCGCGTGTGCTTGCTCAAGCGAGCGAGCCCTCTATTCGACAGATTATATTGATTCTCGAAATTTGAGCCATTGAAGTTTTTTCGTGAAGCTATGTCGCCTTTATAGTTACTCTTCGTGGAGCGACATTTAAGCGTTTAGACCTATTGATTGCGTGGAATTTAATTCAAGGAATGTGTTAACAGCGAAGGTGTCAGCAGTTCTCATGTTGTACTACGATTTTCCGGACTGTTGAGCCGTAGTCTGTTTAAACTTCTTCCTCTTCTTCCAAATATTTTGTTTCCTGCTGCCTCAGTGGCGTGGTCGTAGAACTCATTTAAAGTTCTGACTGATGTTTCTTCAGGATCTGCCACACTGTTTGTAGTCCTGGTAGTAATATTTAACTGTTCATGTGCGGATGGTTAGCTATTCATAGCTAACTGATCTTCCATATTAAGTAAGTTTAGTTTTCATGTTACAGCTTGACTTTAGAGGTCTATTAATTGCGACGCCACAATCAGTTTTGTCACAATTTTCTTTCGGCATATTTTTGTGACCTAGAGTTGATTAGCTACAATTTTTAATACAAGGTTCCTTGGTCTCCAGGATATTTCCGTCACCCTAAATGAAGATTTTTAACGGAAGTATTTGATAAAATTCAACTATAGTCTATAGACTATGTATGCTTGCTCTATAGAGCAAACTCAAAAACCAGTTTCCTGTATATTATCTACATCAAAATTAGAGTTACTACCTTCACAAACTGTTTTGTGTAAATGAATAAATTATAGTAGCAAAACAAAACAGAAATATTAAAACAGGATACATTTATCACGTGAAATTCGACCAATCCAAAAATTGTATTCAAATGTAGTGTGTATTGGTAGGTGATGGTTTAACTATTTCTGTTGAGCAACAGACTATAGACCACTCTTCATATTACAAAAATAAAACTGTTCTTCATTATAATTAATAACATCTTTATGGGTTTATGGCAATTGATATTGAAATGAGGGGACGAATGAAAAATAACAAAATTTTCCATAAAACTTCTTGTATCACAAAAAGTCAATTGAACGATAAATATTTAATAAATTACCACGCTAACCAATTAACACTGTTGCCAACACCTTCATCAATCAAAGTTTTATGGTATTGCTAATGATTGGGAACTGGAACCCAGAATTTCAGTTGAACACTTGACGATTCTTCCAATCACCACACACACTGAGCTGTTTTCACCTACCAAAACACAAAACAGCCATCATGAAAACAAATCGACTCCCGTGGTACCGATAAGTCTCCGGTAAACAGTCGAAAGAGATTCTAAAAAAACTTGATTCGAAGCCAAATCAACTCGTGTTCTGGCGAATCAACCTCCGTTTATCCAAGCTGGGAAGAACCTGAAGCGCCCAACAAAGCAATTTTATCTCTCCACTAACTCGAAGCATATGTTATCGTCTTTGGGCATACGATTAATCTCCATACATAGGTGTATGCCTGTTAGCCAAAGCTCGCATGTATTTCTGTTCCAACGAGATTCAAATAAATCCTTTGACCTGCTCTGCCACGGAAGCTCTAGCCGCGACTGAACCCTCGTCTAATATCATTACAGGCATTACGGCCTGTTTTAGATGCACAGAGTAGTTTATGCGGTGATCCACTAAACTCCCAGTTAGCTGACGGACGATTGAAATGTAAAGAACCTGTCACGTGAATCAATCTTCAACGCAAATCATAAAATATACCTTACTATAAATGTATTTATTAAACTAGGGTATAATTTGAATAACACCACAAACGAAATTACGAAATACGCTTCGTTGTTGCCCTTAATGTGAACAGTAGACTCGTCCGTTTCATTTTCGTTCACGGCGCAGGCCACGTGACAGGTTCTTTTACATTTCAATCTGCCTATAACTATGGTTCATTATTAGGTTCCACTGTAGACAACCACGAATTACTCAACATCCATACCTTCTTCAGCAAAGATAGGAGTCTTATTACGATAACAGTCTCTCCAAAGCTTAGTCTCTATATATCTAAGATACGCGAATTTCTCCAAAACTGCGGACCACAGGATTTTTCAATGAGTCGCTTAAAATTACTCGGAACGCACACTTAGACAGTCTGCACCAGGGGTCTTTTGGAAACAAACCTCGCTTAAAACCAAACTGAGGGTGGCGTCCGACCATCGGAGTCGAGACGAGCCTCGAAAATTTTTCCGAAGGGCTAATCAGGCAAATTGGTCGGTATTATTCGTCTTTTTCAGGTTCAGATTTCCCTATCCACTCCAGGAGTCTCCAGCGATACTGAAGATTACGGCTCCATTTCTCAGGCCATCCACTCGTGGTCGAGTCTGACGCTTTGCGGAAATTTAGGTTCTAGGCAACTCGTGCAATTTTCTCCTTTTCAAAAAAAGGGAGAGCGGGTCAAGTGACATGTCAATATTAAAGATAGGTACTTTCATTCCAATGAACCGCTGAATTTAAAAATATTTGAACAACTCGTATTCATCTGACGATTAATTTCGTTATCAGTCCCTTGCCATTGTCCCACAAAAAATGCATGTATTACGTTTTTGGTAAAAGCATTAGGAATCAGTAGGAAATTTCTGGATATCGTAAAAACAAATACGTTAAACGCTAAATTCACGCGATTTTCATTCTGCGCATGCGTAATGACGTATGCGCATGCGCAGAAAGAGATGAGATGCGTGTTAGCGTTTACCGTACTTGTTTTTACAATATCCAAGAACTCTCCATTGTCAAATAAATCGGAGAAGCGCCCTCTAACATATACCCACTAAAGTAACAACTACGAAAACATTAACATCTCACCTGAATATGGATAAAGTAACTTTATTCATTTTATCCAAATGCTTCCACAACGATAACAGATCTAAAAATCCCATTTCTTGGATGAAACCTAGATGGGGCAGCGCTTGTTTAATCATCGAAATATCGGTAGCAAAACTAAAACCTAAAAACAAAATTTAAGACAAGCCGAAACCTTTAATCATTATACAAACCTAATTTTAAAATATCACAGTTACTGAACAAAATCTCATTGAGTTTCTTCCATAAATGCGAAAAACTGGAACCGATTTTAATCACGTCCAGAATAAAAACGGCGTGTCGAGTTGCGATTTGCAACAACGACAACTCGCTGCTGTTGATACCGAAACTTGGTTTCCATTCGCAGTCGATACCAACTATATGGACGTCCTAAAAAAATTAAAATAAAACACGCATTCGTAATTAAATAAAGCAGTCTACCCTTAATCCAGTGAGAAAATACTCAAAAGATGTAATATTGTCAACAAGATGAACACTAGTTATTGGTAATTTAAACTGATGATATTTAATTGGCTCCTTGGGCTCCACATCCCAGCTTTCGTCAACAGTAACAGGTTTGTAGGATTGCTGTTGGTGCCTGTTTTCGTTTGGGTTGTCGCTATACATCCGGACCGCGTACGGCCAATACGAACGATCGACATTGTAAAAGTGCGCCCAACGCAACGCTTCCGCCGTATCGCCGTAAGATGATACCAATCCCACCAATTCTTGTTGCAGGTGTTCGTCGTCTTGCACAGCCTCGCGTACCATTTCCTTCCAACTCTCGTCCCCTAAAACAAAAACAGCATTTGGTAATTGATCTCAATACGAGAAGGTGTAACGATGCCCCTCCTTAAAATATACTGCACTGAAAAAGTTATTTTAAATAATAAAAAAAATTCAAAATCGAAATTTGATTAATAGTAGATGTTCTATTCAAATCAAATGTTCAAGTTGGATAAGATTTCTAACTATGATTCTATTTAATAAAAGAAATTAGATATAATTTTGTGTAAATAAATACCTTTGTTCGATTAGAATTAATGTTTTGATAGAAAAGGATGTTTGAAGTTAAAACTACAATCTGAATTGAGTTGTTGTTTATCCAAATCACTTCCTTTGATAAAAAAAGGTTGCATTATAAATTCGTGTCAAAAAAAAAACTTAATATAAAATTCAAGAACAAATAAAACATCAAAAAACAAGAAGAATTCACTTACACACAGGATTAACAACGAAACTTCAATAAATACTATTGAGGAAAGAAACATCACTATTAAGAAGAATTCATCATGTCGACGAAACAACACACAGTTTGAAAGGTTAGTTATTTAAGTTTGTTTAAAATTATAATCAATGTAAAACGGTATTTTTAGTATTAATTTTTTCCGTACGTCGTGTTGGTGAGGTCGCTATTTTTTCAAATTGAAAACATTATTGTAGGTATAATAAATTCCATACGTGTGAAACGTATTAGTTCTTTATTTTGAACCTATTACAACGTACCTATATAGCCGCACTAGCTATGAGTAGAAGCGGCAATCGGGACGTCCATCGCGAATGTCAAGTGGGCGAAGGCCTTGAAGACTTTACTTTTCATACGCTTCTCGTATATCTCAACAACTAACAATAATAGGTGAACAGTTTATAGGAGTTAAATTGCAGATCGTCGGAAGAGGAACAAAAAATAATAAAACAACTATTATGTATCTCGACGGAGAACCGAGTTAACTTATCGCGAAAACCATAATTTATAAATTATAAATCAAGACTTCGTACGGACCTTCCGATTTCGCGACACGACAAAATAAACTCGAAAAACCAGATCGAATCATTGGATTTTTCTCTATTTTGTTCTATATCTCAATTACTAAAAATAGGAAGTAAAAAGTTCAGAGGACCTAAATAGTAATGTTTCCAAAAAAGAAAAAACCGTTGAAATATTGTGATACCGTCCAAAACACAAAACACTCTGTCATTGGCTTGACGTCACAACCTTTATCGTCAATATAGCGTGAGGTAGTTTTCATTACCATTTACAACGGGGCTGGGTAGGTCTAGATCTTCTTTGACAATTGGTAATTTTTTAACAAAGTAGTCAGATGATACAAAGTTTAGGTTAGCATTCGATTTACCAAAGAAAGTAGGTATTCATTTCTGTCAGTTTTTAGGTTATATTTATGTTACGTATTAATACAGGTTCCACGCCACCACGCGTTTTTTGCTGTCCACTGTAAAAATAATTAAATTAATGTAATTCCATGGCCGGCCTAGTCCAGTTTTTATATGTACTACCATTGATACCCGATGTTGTCCGGATTACGCAGGCCTACTTTTGTTTCTACTTCCCCTCAGAGAGGTTCAGGAGAGATGGGACCTAGCCTATGTTACTCCACGTAAAATTTTAGTCGTGTAACCCAATTTTCAGCCCTGGGGAATGCTACGTTTGGACGGCTAAGTAACAAACAGACATACAATCACCTACGAGGCGTGTTCAGAAAATAACGGGTATTTTCAAATTTCGCGGGTTTGGAGAGTCCAATTGTCAACATTGTTTTTTTATTATGTTGCTCTACATGCCCCTGAAGTATGATACAATTTGCAGCTGTATTCATTGCTCTCTCTTAGACGTGTTTTTGTATTAGCTCGGCGATTTTCGTTTGTTAAAAGAAATGGATCAAAGAATTTGTATCAAATTTTGCGTAAAACATGAAATAAAGTGTGTGAAATGTTAACAAAGACCTATCGTGAGCCTGTTTGCGAATTGGTATAAGCGTTTCCAAGATGGCCGTGAAGACGTTGAGATGACGAACGCCCCAGCACATCAACAACCGATGAAAACGTGGAAAAAGTGAAAGCAAAGACCTATCGTGAGCCTGTTTGCGAGTGGTATAAGCGTTTCCAAGATGGCCGTGAAGACGTTGAAGATGACGAACGCCCCAGCACATCAACAACCGATGAAAACGTGGAAAAAGTGAAAGCAATGGTTATGAATGATCGCCGAATCACAATCAGAGAAGTCGCTGATGATGTTGGCATATCGATTGGCTCATGCCATGAAATTTTTTCGAATGTTTTGGGTGTGAAACGCGTGGCACAAATATGTTTCAAAATTATTAAATTTTGAACAAAAACAACGGCGATGGAAGTTGCTCAGGAGTCACTAAATGAAGTCAACGACGATGCAGAATTACTGAAACGTGTTATAACAGGTGACGAAACATGGCTTTACGGATATGACCTCAAACTAAGGCTCAATCGTTTCCAGTGGGGCATCCTCTCGCCAAGACCGAAAAAGGCTCGACAAGTGCGGTCAAACGTGAAGGTTATGCTTACTGTGTTCTTCGATTTTAATGGCATAGTGCATCATGAATTCTTGTCACAAGGTCAAACGGTCAATAAGGAGTACTACCTACAAGTTCAATGCTGTTTTCGCGAAGCAATTCGAAAAAACGTCCGGATTTGTGGAAAAACAATTCATGGCGTTTGCACCACGATGCACTCACACTTCGTTGTTTGTTCGTGAATTTTTGGCCAAAAAAATACTGTAACGATGTCCCAGCCTCCATATTCGCCAGCAGACATGGCTCGGTGTGATTTTTTCCTATTTCCAAAAATAAAGAGAAACTTAAAGGGTCGTCGTTTTACAAACATAGATGACATTAAAAGCGCATCGCTGAAGGAGCTAAAGGCTATCCCAAAAATCGAGTTTCAGAAGTGTTTCCACGATTGGAAGAAACGCTGGCACAATGGGGACTATTTTGAAGGCAACATAAATAAATAAAATTTTTTTTTCAATAAATGAAAATTCCCGTTATTTTTTTAACACACTTCGTATATTAATATAGACATAAAACTTTGTAAAAAACATTAATTTTCATTGTTAAATGTTACTAATTTTAACAAAAAACACGAACCTTTTGCGAGATTCGAACCGGTACCCGCGCGTTCGAAAAGACGGCGATTCAATACACGCGACACTATGGACCCTTTACTTGCCTTAATGGGAATGTTTCCAAAAATTAAAAAAACCGTTAAAATATTGTGATAACGTCCAAAATGGTCTTAAAATCAAATGTATAAAGAAAGTACAATTACTTGTTATGCACAAAAACTTAGCGAAAGTATCGGCATTTATTTAAATACCCAGAACACTCTCTCATTGGCATGATGTCACAACCTTTATCGTGAGTATAGCGTTAGGATAACGTATTGCGAATTTTCAACAGGTTTCCAAATAAAAATCTGGACTGGGTAGAATTTGGAATTTTCTTTGACTTTTAGTATTTTTTTTATAAAGCAGTCAGATGATACAAATTTTAGGTTAGAAATCCATGTATGTCAATTTTTAGGTTATATTTATGTCATGTTTTAATAAGGCTTTTGCCAAAATGGCGTTTATGGGGGCAAACAAATCTTGAATCAATTAAACGTATAAACTATATTAAAATCCTATTACCCAATGATAAAATCCATCCAATTATACGTAAGTAGCCCTACAGTAGCCATTTTTAAAGGTCTTTGACAGCTATCTGACATTCGTTATTTTGCTGTAACTGTAAAAATAATTAAATCAATTCATTTTCATGGCTGTCCAGCCCAGTTTTTTATTTGACCACTCGTTATTTACTGTTCAAATTAGTTAAGAGTATGAGAGTTTGCCACTAGAAAACAAGTAAAGTCAAAATGACTTTTTTTTTAATCTAAACTGCGCATGCGTCGAAAACGTCATTCCTCAGAGTGGGTTTGACAACCTCCTCGTATTCATAACACATATTTTTGCGCAAAACATTTTTTGAGGGATTTGATTATTATTATGTGATTCTATAACGTAAATACCATGTGCTTTCGTTATAATTTAAACAATAGTGAACATACGGATTCTGTATCTGGGCGAGGAACAGTGTTATAACAAAGCAAAGCAAAAAATGTTCACTTACTCCAAGATGGCGGAAAATGCAGGTAGAAAATCTTGGTCTCTCAAATTTCGGAGTTAAGCTTTTCTAAGCACCCCCCATAACATATACTTTCCCAATTCATTGTCATTTCTTCCCCTTATTATTCTACAGAATGATTAAAGAACTTAGAACCATATAAATTATTTTTGGCTTTCAATAAAAAAATTTGACTTTTCTATATGTTTTAGAACTTTATGAGAGTAGAAAAAGTCCTCTTGACGCGACCCCCTACTTCGGGTCCTTCTTCGTGTTTATCAGCAGAATCGAGTGTGGTCCTCAACAAAGTATTTAGCGGATATCAGACCTGGCATAACCAGGATACCATAGCACCGATGCTACATGAGCACAAACACCTAGAGTTCTTGAGCCAACTTCACATGTACCTAAAATAGGTTCTCTATCTGGGTTTTCATTGAGCAATCCTAGATCTTCGCGAAAGTCAATATAAATCATATGTTTTGCGGTTCTGGTAAATCTTGACCAAACTCTTGCTCGTAGCAAGCCAACTTCAAATAGCTTAATCTGGAAAGCAAATTCATTTCTATCATCGCGTGTTGTTTTGTCCTGTACATAGATTTAATCAAGACGAACTTGGTACGTTCCAAAAGCTTTATCTCGAACGTACTCTAGGGGCAGTCGTGGAAAGCCTGGTACGTCAGCGTTTACCATATCCATCCAACGATCGTCGCGTCCTCTCAAATCTAATTTTTCCTTTTGCACTCGCTGCTACAAATAATTTTCTTGCCCCGCTGTTTCCAGCATTTTTTCAGCTAAAGCTCCTTGCATATAAATCCTATTGTGAAAACGATTGAGTAACGCGCAAGATATTTTCAAGAAATCAGACAGATTTTCACAGTGCTGTATGGGAATAGCTTCGATAATCCATCTAGTTTTCGTAACAAGTCTTGATCTATTTGCTTCTTCGGTAGTAAACTGTTGTTGCCCCCGTGCAAGCAGCTCTGGCATTTCCCAATATACTACTAATCCTTCTAAGAATTCTAAAGCGTCTCGGTATCCTCGATCGACTACAACAATATCTCCTTCCCGCACCCAACCCTAATACCTTCTCTGTCATTATTCATATGGTGCATTAAAATTGATGCATCATTAAGAAAAGTAAGGCCCGTGAACGTTGACAATATATCAATTTGGTGCGATAATTAGCCCAGCCTTAAGAAAATTGTAATGCTTATGTTGACAGTATGATTGCCTTGCTACAGCAAAATTCGAACTCTTTGGAGCTTTTAGACATGTACAGGGTGTCCTATTTTCGATGTAATTGGCGGTTTCAGGTATTTCGCGAATTGATAGAGAAAAACCGTGGTCGGGACACTTGGCCCGATTTTTAAGACAAATTTAATGGTCTAAACAGCACTTTGAATTTCGACTCGTTTGGGAGATACAGAGTGTTTTGCGTTTTATGCCGTTTTCTTTAAAGCTTCATAACTTTTTTGTTTGTGAATATTTTTTATTTTAACCAAAACATTTTTTGTGCATTTTTATATGCAATTCAATGACATACTCGAATTTATTCTAGCTTAATTCGTTTTCGAGTTACAGACAAAACATGCATTTTTTTAAATAGAAACCATAGTTGGCTATGACTTCATTGATTAGAGATTTTTTTAGCACACACTGTACAGTCTGTGTACAATATGGCTTGAGGCACTCTTGGGTTAGGATTGTACAATTTATTAAAAAACTCATTCACATTATTTCGAATGAAGTGGTCCCTATCACGTACTTCAGTGACCGTACAAGAACAAGGTTATCTAGGACAAACTTAACCTAACACTGATCGACTAGAATAGTTGTTGTCGATATTGCTATTTAAAAAGCTATTAAAGTTGTGATACCTTCGGTAATCTTACATCAATTAAATATTTTGCAATAAAACCGTACAATAACACAAAAAATCAGAATAGAATATCGGGCCTTCAAAAAGGCCGTTGGGGATATAAATATTTTAGATTAGATCACAAAAATTTCGCGTTGGGAGACCTGCAGGCCGCTACTGCAGGGACTGTCCCCCTCAGTGGCCACCCTATCGCCTATCAAGGCTGACTAGATTTTTTAGACCTGTTGCAGTCTCTTGGCACTCCCTAGTGTAATGTAGTTGGCACGCCCTCACACGGCTTGATGTTTTGGGTATGCACAACGTTGCCCCGTTGCAAAACTACTTGAAAAGGATTTGCCAGCCTTATACAGTGATACGGCATGACTAGAAAAATAAAAGACTAGATTTGACCAACATGTAGTCCAACATTTTTGAAAACAGTTTTTGACCTTAAATATTTCCTAAACTACTGCCTCTCGGGGGTCGCGTCAAGAGGACTTTTTCTACTCTCATAAACTTCTAAAACACACAAAAAATTCAAAAATTTTAATAGAAAACCAAAAATAATTTATATGGTCCTAAGTTCTTTCAAAAAAAAAAGTTCATGTGTGTAAACATTGTATGAATAAATTCAGTCCATCCGATCTTGTTGGTATGTAAAATCAAAAAATACTCACCAAAATCATTATCTATATATCGCTTGTGCAATAAAAACTGCAACGCACCCTCATTGCGTTTCTTATTCAAATTCGGAGTAACTTCCAAAGACAAATTGAACATCTTAACAAAACGTGCGATCAATTTCCTCCACGGCTTGTTGTGCAATTTATTCCATTTAACTTCAGAAATCTGTAACCGTCTAAAATATGATTAATTAGTACCAACTTCTGTATTATACAACATACACAATAATCGACTCCATGGACATGCGGACTGTAGAATGTTGCCCGAGCATTGAATCCAAAAACGTAACTAGCTGAACTCGATGTTGCGCACTTTCTTTTAAAAATTCATCAACGCACAATAACTTATCTTGCAGTAACAGAGGTAATAGGAACTCCTCAATTCCAAAGCGGCTTTGCAAGCCCAATAAAGTAGCACATTGACTGGCCTAAAAGTTAACTTAAAACTATGCGCTAAAATTAATTGGTTCATACCTCTTTGTACTGTTTTTCAGAAATCATACAATTAATACATTCTAAAAAAATATCACAGTCTTCAGCCACTTCATAAACCAAAGCAACTAATTTCATTAACTCGAAAGAACGTTGTTGCCTGACGGCATTAAAAGCAGAAATTTTGATATGAATGGTAAGTAGCGAATTAATATTCCTGTCCATACTATTTTTCCATTCGCGAATTGTTCCATAATTAAATAAGCGAGCGACTTAGGTTTGGCGTCTTTAAAATCTAAACAATTATAAGTTAGACGTAACGCCTGTTCATACGGATTATCACACTGATCGAAATGTTGATGCAACATATCAATCACGGCCGGGCTTTTCTTCACTGCAAAACGGATACATTAATATGCGTGGCTGAAAAAAATCGCGCAAACTCACGCATATTCCAAAAGTTCCTCAAATGCATATACCAAGCGTACGTAATTTCATCTAAATCTAAATTCACAGTGATAGCGTCAGGCCTTATGTTGTACTTGCTAAGAATGGGAATTCTATGCTGGGAGTTGCTCGACCTACTTGAATGTGTCGAAGTGTTTTTGTTGGGAGTTCCGGAGTTCATAACTTGATTGTGATAACCGCGGCCCCGACCAGTCATTCTGTTTTTTTTTTTTAGTTACTTTTTACGTCAACAACATAAAATTTAGCACAATATCGTTCTAACCTCAAACTTATAAATGTTGCGCCTTTTTATAAACAATACTCGATATAGAACAAATTAGTTGTATTTTGGCAAATTTGCTGGAAATTGCAGAATGTTAACCGATTTCGTAATTCTCTGATTCAAATGTATGCAAACAGTACGAACAGTGTTATCACCACACTTTGACATTTCGAAGTGGATGTGGCTCACGTAACGGATTATCAAGTTTTTATTTTCTGATGAAATGTGTTTTTGAAAATCTATAAATAAGGACGGTTTAAATAAATGCCAATGGGTTTTAGAGATTAATCTTTTAATTTTGAATCAGAAATCAGAGTAAAAACCTTTTTAAGTGCTTGAACTTAGTGATATCGAAATTTGAAAGTTGGCGGCAGCGTAAAATCTTCTATCGCTGTTTAATTGTCATAAATCAGTGTTTATCAAAAAGAGCGGAACGATCTACGTCGTGAACATAACGCGCAGTTTTATAAAAATAACCGACGCCATTACGTTAATAAAATAATGTACATTTTATTGAAATAAACCCGAAAATTTTATGCAATGACGCAGTTTCTGCCCCCAAACCTCTTGGCGCTGTTCGCCCCTCGCGACCCAATTCCGTATCTGCCACCGGCGAGTAAGTTGCCGCACGAGAAAAAGTCGCGTGGATACACAGGAGTGGGACGATACTTAGCGAGCTTTGAGGTAAATTTGTACTTGTAATCTATTCATTTACAGCTGTTCGGTTTATAGGATCCTAAAGAAACACCTCCACCGACTCGGGTTGAGACCCGAGAAGAACGTGTTGAAAGGCGACGTAGAGAAAGGGCCGAACAAGTCGCATATAAGTTGGAACAACAAATCGCTGTGTGGGATCCGAATTCTCAACCGAACACGACAGCCGACCCTTTCAAGACTTTATTTGTAGCTAGAATTGTAAGACGTGCGCCACTCGGTTTTCGGAATAACTTATTTTAATTCTTCCAGAATTATGACACATCGGAATCAAAACTTAGACGAGAGTTTGAAATTTACGGACCTATTAAAAAGGTATGATTTATTAAACATTAAACCACCTGGCTTGTTCTCATGCGGTTCGTAACTATTGAACTGTGTGTATGTAAATCCAGGTATATTAAACCATCCCTCTAATATTCCTCTTATGTTAATGTATAACTTAAGATTGCAATCGAGGGGTACAATTTCTGTGCGAGTTGTTTTTTAATTTTGTTCATTAGTTGTCAACTTCTTATTTGTTGCTGCGTGAACTTTGTGAAATATAAGTAGAAAACGCTATACACCATTGTGTATTACAAAAAAATTAAATATCGTTACTGAAAATAATATTTTAAAAAGAAACATATATGTATACAAGGTGTCACAAAAAATATGTGTACCAGGGCATTAAAACAAACAACTTTTAGTAAAATTTTAATGTTAGACTTATTAACTATGGTCGTTTCAAATTTGACAAAATTTTTGATCTATAAAAATTCAAAATGGCGGATTTAATTTTCTAGTACTTGATATAATAATTTGGTTTTATCAGATTCAAAATAAATAAAAAAAGATGGTGCAGTTGATTTATGAAAATTTCAAAAAAGGTGAGCAGTGTTGTTTCTTGTCGAGATAAAAGTTTTAGAATTTTATAGGACATTGAAGTCGAATAACATGACATTTTGCAGAAATGGTCTCCAAGTTCTCTTGATACAAATTAAATGTCAAACTTTAAGTTTATTTATTTTGCAGGTTAATAATTTTAAGCAACCTTAAATAATAGGAATTACAAAGGCGACCACGATGTAGTTTTTTTTTAATTTTTATTGAATTTGTGATTTTTATTTCTAAAATTGTCACAAATCTGTTATAGTGCAGTAAATAGAGATGCATTTTTGACAAAAATAATAGTAAGATACCGCCTGTTTGTGCCATGTAATTGTAAATAGTATAAAGTACCTTATAGTCATGTTTTATACCGAAAATGAATTGTCATTATATTGTTTATTAACATTTAAATGCAAAAAAACGTGCTTTTTGTTTTATTCAGTTGAGTAAAATTAATGAAGCAACGTTAATGGTGTCAAAAGAAAAGTTGTAGAGTATAAAAATACGAATAAACTGAGCGCTAACTTGTCTCGATCGGATAATAATTTTCCGTGAAAAATCGAAAAAAGTGAAATATTACGTTTTTCTTTAAAAATTCGTAGATCCGTCATTTTTTGAGATGTAGCGTAAATCTTTCGAGAAATAGGAGGTAATTATACGTACTTAATGTGTGCAAAACCCTGAAATTATCGGGCAATTGCTTTTCGCATAATTGCGAATTAAATTTTTTAAGGCAATATTTTCAATCGAGGCTCATGCGGTGGTCCGATTGTCACAAATAAAAAAAATGTTTCAACGCGAAGCGATGGAGTGGTGGGAGTACCCGGCCGCTAGCAGCGCCCTTATAATCGCAATATTTTCAAACGGCGGTAGCGGCCGGGTATCCCCACCACTCCACTGTTTGCTCGTTCTCGGTCAATTTCAGTCAATTTTGCATGCATTTTTCGTGTGTTAAATATCATTTTATCAAAAAATGAAAATATACGTTTTGTATCTTTCTATTTCACGTTCAAAACTTTTTTTCTTTCTAACAGTCGGACCATCACACCAGCATTTAGCTCCAATTGAAGATATTCCATTAAAATATTTAAATCGCAATTATGCATAAACTAATTACTCCACAATTGCAGGGTTTTGCACACATTAAGTACGAATAATTACCTTCTATTTCTCGAAAGATTTACGCTACATCTCAAAAAATGACCGATCTACGAATTTTTAAAGAAAAACGCAAATATTCCACTTTTTCTCATGTAATTCTAGCCTTAAGATTTGTAAAATTCAATGGTCCGTTAAAGGGTTATAATATACTATTTGTTTTTCCACTGTCAAAATGACGTATGCTCCTAAGATAGGGTAATAAAAATGTCATTTTGGAGTGCCACCTGTTGGGCGTGATTATTCCGGAGAAGCAACTATTAGTGTAAATTACAACTACATCGTGGTCGGTTTTGTAATTTCTCTTATTTAAGTTTGCTTATTTAAATGCTAAATTATTAGCCTACAAAATAAACAAACTTTAAGTTTGACATTTAATTTATATTTATGAGAGCTTAGAGACCGTTTGTGCAAAATTTTTATTTTTTCGATTTCAATGTTCTATAAAATTTTTAATTTAAAGTAAAAAACGGCCAGTCAATAGAGCTAAAAAAGTACCTTGTTTGTGACAAAAATTCTAATAGGACATGTGCCATCATATCAAGGACAATGAGTAGATTAATTTAGACATAAAGCTAACACGCGATTGTCATCAATTAATTGTGTTTAACAAATTAGTGCAAAAAACGTCTTTAGTTTTTTCCTTCCTGACTAAATACTAATAAACCAATGTTAATGGAGTAAAAAGAAACGTTGTAGATAATTAAAATACGAACAAAATGAGCACAGACACGACTCGATCGGATTTTTATTTTCCGAAAAAACGAGCGATTCACTGTACCTCAAAAAATGGGGAGTTAATTAATTTAAAAAAAAACAAAATCACTCGTTTTTTTTGGTTTTCTCGGAAAATAAAAATCCGATCGAGTCGTGTCTGTGCTCATTTTGTTCGTATTTCAATTTTCTACAGCGTTTCTTTTTACTCCATTAACATTGGTTTATTAGTAGGGGAAATTGTTTTAAAAAGGGGGATAAGTGAGAAATAATCGCATAGGCTTGTAGTGGGTCTTTGCTGAATATAAATCTGAGTTTTTGGCATCCCGACTACACTGGAACCTCCCCATAATCGTGAAAAGGGTTAAATTCCTTTGATATGCTCGCGATTCCGTGCTCGTACAAGCGAACGAAAGTGATTGTTATGCGGGGGATTTTGCGCACTACAATTGTGGTTCTCTTGACCAAATTAGAAAAATTAATATTTTTCGAAATATAAGCGGATTTTTTCAGAAATAAATGGTTTCGCTTGGATTGGCGAAAATACACGGGTCTAAGAGTCTTTGAAAGGCAATCATTCTGTTTGGTTTTCTTCTTTCTTTCATTTCTTTTTTGTTTCAACATCGATTTTTCAACGTTGGAGATGATCAGAAAAAATGTCGGGCGTCAAAAAATGAAATTTTTTAGCATATTTCTCGAAAAGTATCGGTTTTTCGAGTTTGGTCGAGAGGACTAAAATTGTAGCGCACAAAAAAATCACTTTGGATCGCTTGTACGAGCATAGAATTGACAGTTAAAACCGATCAAAGGAACTCAACTCTTTTCGCGGTTATGGTTTGGTTTGCATTCTTAAAAAGTGGAAAACCTACAAATTACTTTTTCTAGAATTAAAATCATGTAACTTCTGCGTAAATACAAAAAATGAAAAGGACGTAATACACATTATCGACAAAAACTTGTAATTCAAGCTAGCATTTAATGCATACTTGAAAACAACGTTTGTTTGAAAAAGTCATTGTAATGTAAATAGTCGCGAAAATGCGTGCGAAATTAAAATATAAATAATTTAGAACACATTTTATTCTGTTCTAAGATATTGGAAATAACAATAATTGCTTTGCCAAAATGAAAAATAAAGTAATTCCCTAATTAAAAAAGTTTCGAATATTTGATTGCTCGATCGACTAACCTACTGTGAGAACAAGTTTTTGCATACAAATGGCGTTAACGGAAGAAACGTTACTCTTTAGACTCTAAAGTTTAAAGTATACCATTCGAAAATTTGCAAAATTACGATTGTTTCCTGTTTTGATTCATGTTTTTAACACAAACAAATGAATTTTAAGTAACGCAACTTAAAATATAATTTTACTGCAACGTTTATTTTTGTATACAAAATACAATACAAAGTACAACCTTCCGCGACTTTGAACGATGACTTTGTAGTCTTCTCTCCTATTTTTGCAATTTACTTTCACCTTATTTATTATTGCCCATTGATTTTATTTTTATTAATTTAATTTACTACGATGCGCAAGCTGAATACGATGCGCGGGCTTAATACGAAGCTGGCTTAATGGACTTTTCCCAGTATGTACATTGGGCACCCACATGGCCTTTTACTTGAATCCGAAATTTGAATATTACAGTGAGTGTTCACTAAAACGTGTCTTCGTATCTGCAAAGATTGAATTTCTGAAAGTCACTTTGAAAATTAAGCGACTGTCTATAAGGATCTGCAGAAATAGAGTCTTCCCATTCTAATTAAAGTTGCCACAGCATAAATAAGACCCAAAAGACCAAGAGGGTCGAATAGTTTGGCGATAAAGGAAAGGATTGCCCTTGCCAACATACACCTAACGTTTTAGTAGATGAGTTATCCGTAATAATATACTGGTATTAAAAGTTGAAGGTATGTCGTTTCAAAAATTCACATTGTTCGATTGAAATTTACGTATTTCAAATCTGAAATTTGACAAAAGAATAGATAAAGGCTCACGAATTTTAGATAACGTAGCGGTATCCGAAGCACCTGTTAAGAAGTCATCCATATACATGTCTTTATTAATTATGTTGCATTCAGTAGGATATTTATCGATATTATCGATTGCGATTTGCTTAAGACAATGTGTAGCTAAAAATGGAGTCGGTTTTACGCCATAAGTCAAAGTTTGTAAACTATGTTTCACCTGCAAGTTTTAGTGATCTTGTTGTATCAATATCTGACCGTACATTTTGGTCAAATCGCCAACAAAAACTGTCTTGTGCTTCCAAAACCTTGATTAAATAGAGAAAATACCTTCCGGCTATTACTTTAGGTGAGAGGAGCTCCATTCACTCCGTATCTAAACCAATCATTCATTCAGTACCTTTCGAGCTCCCATTGATTACAGTATACACCAATTTTGTATTCTCTCCATCCGTAGATCACACATTCAGACTCATTAAGTCGTCAGTTTTCCTTCGGTAGCTTTTATTTAGGTTATCATATTTTTTCATTCTTATTGACTTTGTTTTAAATTTATTCAATTTCTCTTTAACTTCAGTAACTCATACTAAACTCTTTCTTTTCATCAAAATCAATACTATATACCTTTTTCTTCGGGATAGACCTACTAAACCACCTCAATCCTTGCTGGTACCTAACCCAGACCCTAATGTAACAGAATAAATCAAGAGTAATCTAATGAAAAAAAATTTATTGTGATTGTAAAGTTTAAGATTTCCCGGGTGGGAATGTTCATCAACAACTTAAAACACATTCTTCTTATGTACATTTATTTTCACATAAACAGAACAATAAACACGAAAACACCGCGTCTGCGTAAAACATAAAATTTAAATTTATGCCAGATCTCCAACCAACAAAGTTAGGCAAAGCAAAACTTGCCATTCCTTCCAAAAATAAACAGTGATAAACAAGGAAAATCAAAGGAAATAACAAATGGAAAGTAACTATCGGTACAATAACATATTATCAAAAATAAATTTATAATGGAAAATTTTAAAAAATCATTTCATTTCGTTACAAACAATAATAATTAACAAAAACAGGGCAGCGACAATTTTTAGTTTCTCCATTAATGTAATAAATGGCATAATAGTAAAAACTACAAAAGGAAGAAAAC
This sequence comes from Abscondita cerata, assembly GCA_030710515.1. Taxonomy (NCBI): domain Eukaryota; kingdom Metazoa; phylum Arthropoda; class Insecta; order Coleoptera; family Lampyridae; genus Abscondita; species Abscondita cerata. The sequence continues at coordinate 171,638 of JALBCR010003096.1, forward strand.
AAATTTATTACATGAACTTCGTTTACACAACACAACTGAAGGACAAGATCTCGTTGTTCGCTAGTAAACATATTGAAAACATAACCTAAACAACAAACAAAACGAAATTGTGATTTCAATTTGGTGTTTAATAAAAATAAATTCCATATTGAACATGAGACTCTATTAATTTTTATTCTATAATTAACCTCAGAATCTTGGATTCATTAATAAAATGTGTGGTCTGTGCTTTAAAACAAAAGATCGAACGTACAAGTTTTTATCAAATTTAAAAGAATTTTAAACATAAACACGTTCCTAAAGTTATTATATTTTCATATTCATTGTTTTATGCACCATCTTAACTACACTTCCCCATTTCATTGTTCACTGCTTAAAATCGATTTATCCTCAAAGCATACAATACACAACTATATCCTAATACTAAGCAATACAATCAATATTAACAATAATAGTTAACAAATTTTACCTTTCTTTTCAGATTGTTTTAATCCACAATACACTTAACGGAAAACCGAGGGGTTATGCCTTTATAGAGTATGAACATGAACGTGATATGCACTGTGAGTACATATTAACAATAAGTGTCGTTTAGATCAATCTGTTACTTATAACCTTGTGAAAATTACCATTTACGTGCACTAGTAAGTATCGCACGTAAACGTTAATTCGTTCTTGGAAAGCGAGGAGCCGAAGTAAAAGATTGGTCAATATAATGTTAGTTTATGTAGCCAGCAACCAAATGACAAAGTGTTATCATTTGTAATCGAAATTAATACAGTATTTTCTATTTTTATACAGTCCGAGCTGCAGGCAACTAGTGCCGTTTGCCCCATACTTCCACTTTTTGCTGGCTATATAGGTTTGTATGTGCGGTAAGAACCCTGCATACAAATATCATTGTTTGTTGGGGTTGAGTTTTACATAATTATTCAGTCTTTGCCAGTAAAAGTTTCAATAACGAATTAATTGGAAGTAACGTGTGTTTTTTTTTCAAAATTTTTGTTAAATTTATTTAAAAAAGAGAGGTATGCGCGACAGTAAGTAATTGCGCACCAGGTAAACTGTACCTAGTGGACCCTCGGCTGTCGGAAAATAATAATCACGCTTTTCTGCTTTTTCGTAATGATGTTAATTTACGTAAGTAATCGGGTAGGTATATTTCATTTATATACCTAATTGATTTTTAGGTTTAATTTCAAATTGGTAAGACATTTTTGTTTCTCAAAAATTAACAAATTAGGTAAAAAAAATGGATAAAGTCGTCGATGGATCAGGAATTTTATTTAAAACAATTTTTTTGCGTAGTATCTGTTTTATGTTTGGAATTATTAAGGGTGGTTTATGTCAAATTTCTCCATTGCATTCTTTTCTAAATTCTACTGCCGATTGGATTGAATTCCAATGACATGAACCAGCCTAAAAATACGTCAGTTTAGTATATTCCAACAAACACTTCTTTAATATGACTGGTTTTGGTGTCGTTTCGTGGAGGTGGTAAGTGTATAGCTGGATAAAAACTTTTCTTCTCTTTGATTATTTTACCGTGTGATGTCTTCTGCTCGCTTATTCTGAATTTCTTTAACCACTTGAATTGGTTTTAGGTTTTGGATATCTTTTGTAAACGTTTGATCATATCGTCTCAGAAGACTTAAATCATTGTCATTATTTCATTATGCCTCGTCATCTTATTTGAGTTTCACAAATATCATGGGATGACTGCATCTCAATTAACTGGTAATAAGATACAATATTTGACCGCCATCACATTAAAGATTTTTTGTCGATGGAATATACTATACGATTATGTGTAAATTATGAAGCTACTACCATTATTTGTAACGAACTTTTTGAGGATGCTCTTAAATGTTTATTACAGCTGCTTATAAACATGCGGACGGTAAGAAAATTGACGGTCGTAGGGTGTTGGTGGATGTCGAACGCGCACGTACAGTGAAAGGATGGTTACCTCGTCGTTTAGGTAAGTCGTACAATTTTCCGCCGAACGATTACAGTAATCTGGTTGCGTTGAACAGGAGGAGGATTGGGAGGTACAAGAAGAGGAGGTCCCGATGTAAATATTAAGCATTCCGGTCGGGAAGACAATGAACGCGAGAGGGAAAGATATCGTTTGGAACGCGAAAGAGAAGAACGCGGTAGGGAGCGCGAGAGGGATCGTGGACCGGAGAGAAGAAGATCACGTTCGCGAGAGAGGAGGAGGCGTAGCAGAACTCGCTCGCGCGAAAGGAAACGCAGACGCAGTAGGGAACGCATTCGTACTGAAGACATGGAAGAGATCGAGGTTCGCCCACCGAGGGAGAAAGAACGTGATCGGTGAGTTTTTGTGCACGTATATATGTATACAGTGTGTTTCAAAGGTATTTGGAAAAGTCAAATATTTCCGATGTTATGAAAGTGATTTTATGATTTAAAAAATGTCAATTATGTTACTGCTTTCAATGATATGCGATATTACATCAAGTAAGTCATGAAAACGAATGCATTCTATCGGCATGCCTTCAAACTAAACAAAACTTTGAGCTGTGCATTTTGAGTTGATGATACTTGTGTCATTTCAATGATTAAAGATCAGCAATTGCTATTGAATGAACCAGTTTCCCACTAAATGAGCAGTATGATGTTTTGTATCTACGTAAGATGTGTATATGTATAATTGACAGCTTAAACTTTTTAAGTGTGGTGTAAATTGATCTCCTGTATAATATTCAAGATTGTAGCTAGGGTCGTAATAAGGACTCGGGACTCCTGTAGGAAGGTACGAATGTCTCGAAAGAAAACTCAGGTAGTTGATTGAGGCGACGTTTTGCACCCTAAAGTGAGTGCTTCTTCAAGACCAGTGTCTTCGCTTAATCTGGTTAATCTATAGAATTTTAAACGTTTGTCTCATATGAATAAAAATGTTTCAATACATGACTGATAGCTCTCCCGATTAGTTCTATCCAAAATCATTACCACAGTACGACCCAAAACAAAAAAGTTCCCGTTTTGCGAAATTTTTCTCGATAATTGCTTATTCTGTTGACAGTTCTGATACCCCGATGGTTCATAAAAATATTACTACTTGTAAGAGTACGACGCAAAGCCAAAAAGTTCTCGCTGTTCAAAGTTTAGATTGAAAATTTGTCGATAGTTCTCATAACCCCGAATAGTTCTATCAATGATTTCCACTTGTAAGAGTACGACGCAAAACAAAAAGTTGTCGCTGCTAAAAGTTGGAAGATCGAAGAATTAAGTCTGATAATGGCATATTTTTTTTCTCATTAATTTATAATTTTGTTGACCGTTCTCATAGCCCCCCGAATAGTTCTATCAAAAGATTTCCACTTGTAACAGTACGACGCAAAACAAAAAAGTTGCCGCTTTGCGAAATTGAAGAATTTAAATTTTTTCTTAATAATTGACTATTTTCTTGACAATGCTGATGCCCCCCGGACATCATTTTTTTAAAATGTTACCACTTGTATGATGCAAAACTAAATAGTTTTCGCTGTTCCAAGGTGCAACATTGAATAAGTCCGATAAGGGCAGAAACGAGGCAAAAAGTTTTCTCAATAATTGATTATTCTGTTGACACTCCCCTGCATAGTTCTATGTAACAGTACGAGGCTAGCCAAAAAAAAAATTTCGATGTTGAAAAGTTGCAACGTCTGTTAAGTCCGATAAGGGCAAAATTTTTTTCTCATTAATTGATTATTTTGTTGACAGTACTCATAGCCCCCCGAATAATTCTATCAAAAATTATTTCTACTTGTAGCAGTACGACGCAAAACAAAAAAGTTCCGGCTTTGCGAAGTTGAAGGATTGAACATTTTTTTGATACGGGCTAAATTTTTTCTCGATAATTGAATATTCGGTTGGCAGTTCTGATAACCCCTACATAGTCCTATTAAAAAATATTTTCAAAAATTTTGTTAAGTCTCAATAATTGATCATTTTTGTGACAGTTCTGGTAGCCCCCCGAATAGTTCTAACAAAAATTATTACCATTTGTAACAGTATGACGCAAAACAAAAAAGTTGTCGCTGCTCAAAGTGTCTAAATTTTTTTAAGTCTGATATGGGATAATTGATTATTTTATTGACAGTTCTGATAGCCGCCCGCATAGTTCTATTAAAAATTATTACCACTGTAACAGTACGACGCAAAGCAAAAAGTTTTCTACTAAAAGTTGCAAGATGGAAAAATCTGTTACGTCTGATGAATTTTTTCTCATAAATTGATTAGTTTATTGACAGTTCTTATAGCCCACCGAATAGTTGTATAATTGTATTAACATCAGGTAGGAGGAGTAATAATATGAACGAAAAAGTTGTGGGTGTTGTATTGTAGATTAGCGAGGTATTTGGAGAAAAAAATTCAAGCAAATGTACAGGAAACGAAAATAGTAGAATTTAACAAGAAGAAAGGGGACTAGAGGAAAAGAAGTATTGTGGGGGTGGGGTGTATAGAGAGAGTAGACAAATGCAGGGTATATAAGTAGAGAACTTGGACAGAAAGAAAATTGTGTCTTGGTTAGGGACCCTTTATAGTGTAGGAGGTGTAGGATATAAAAATAAAAAGATAGAGAAAGAAACACTAAAACTAGAAAAAATAAGGATACAAACAGGAAAGAGAGTGTTGAGATATGAAGAAAGGGTGGAAAACATGAAAGACACTGTGATACGATATCCAAAAACTCTCTATTAAGATACAGGGAAGAAGAAATAAGAAAACATTATGGAAGATGCGGATATACAAGAGAAGTTATAAAGAGGAATGAAGAAGTATGGAGGGAGGTAATAAGGGAAGATAAAGACACACAACAACAATTAATAAAAGAAGGGAAGTATACCGAAAAATATGGGCATTTAATAACAAAAAGAGAGCTAAGACTTGAAGAAACGTAATGGAAGACACTAATAGGGGAGAAGGAATAATGGTTGGAGAGAAGAAAAGAAAAATAGTGAAGTTGATAGAGGGAGTGGGGTTATGTGAGAAGTTAGAATCTTTCGTTAATGAGCAAAGTAAATATTTGATTGACTCTAGAAAATGAGCAAAGCCATTGCTATTGAAATTCTCAATTTTGTTTGCATCCTAACTGGGTCTTACATACATTTAACATATTTTTGTGAGTAGATAACCATTTCATTATAATTCTTGATACTAATTAGTTATTAGCCGTAAAATTAACAATATTATATTAAGAATAAATAGTAAAGGTCCTAAGTTTGATCCCTGAAGGGCACCATCCTCCGTCCTTCAATTCTGTTTTACATATGATCGTTTTAATTACAGTGACCGAGATCGCGATAGAGAACGCAAACGTCGTCGTTCGAAGTCACGAGACCGGGACCGCGATAGAGAAAGGAAACGCGAGAAGAAGGAGAAACGCGAAAGGGACCGCGGCGAACGTCTTGAATACATTAAGACCGACGAAGGTGGAGAAATTCGTATCAAAGAAGAACCGTTGGATGGTAACTATGCCACTTACTTTGTTGTTAGTCGCAACTTAGTCTTTATAACGTCATTGATGAAGCTTCAAACCACGTAAGACTAGTATTGCTAGATCATTCGTCAGAGATTCTAGGGCCTTTAGTCATAAAGTTTTGACTATTTGGTAGTATAAATCTCGCACAAAATATTAAACCCTTTTGTTTTATTTCATTGTCGTTAAATGATTTTTTTGTGTAGATTATCCCGATTATTCGAAATATCACACGCAAGCTTTCAATACTGCTCACGTGAAATACGAAGATGACGAAGACGAAAAGAAATTTGAACCGGATAACAGTCATAATGGCAGTACTCAGTATGACGATGAGTACGAAGAAGGTGAGGCATATTAAAAAATAATAATAAACGATAGAAGATAAAATAGATATTATTTAATTTAAATAAATGTAATATAACTTAAGTGACTATGTAATGTTAAGAAATTGAACCATTTCTATACAATTAATTTTTGAGTAATTGCTTATGCAGTTGATTACGTGATCATTCATTTTTAGTCAATAGAAATTCCCGAAATAAATGTTTTTTCGAACACACTAATTGGGTTTCTTTTGACGCATTGTGTATATAATGTAATGCGCCATTTTGTAAACGTCAATTTTGACGTGTATTTTTAAAGGTTATGTGTAGTGATGAAAATAAATTTCAATTCCATATGGTTAGTTAACATTTAATTAGATAGAATGGATGAACAAAATATTCCGATCGACATAAACACAACTAAACTATTAGATTGGTTGATTAGTAGAAGACACGTGAGTAAAGATTGGCAAAATGACGTGCTGAAAATTCGCGAAAAAATCAACAACGCCATACAAGATATGCCCGAGCATCAGCAAATCGTTAAATTACTCTCGGGTCAGCATATCAACTACTTCCACTGTTTAAAAATAATCGAAATTCTGAAAGAAACTGAAGCCGGAACCAAGAACTTATTCGGCAGCTACGACTCACAACGAATGAAGGATTGGAAGGATGTTGTTCATATGTACGAGAAGAATTGTTTGTATTTGGCCGAAGCTGCACAAATGCTTATTCGTAATGTCAATTTTGAAGTTACTAGTTTGAGAAAGCAGGTGTCGAAGTTTGAGGTAATGCAAGCTGATTACGAGAAAAAAATTAAAGAGCTTGTGAAAACGGAAACAGTTACTTTGAATGAATTTAATAGTTTGTGTAGGCAACTCGGTATTGCGGGTAAAGAAATTAAGCAAGAATTGAAGGAACTGCTTAATGATTTACCCACAATTTACGATCAGGCGGCTGTAAGGACCAAGCTTATTAGGTCGGTTGTTGGTTTATATGCGGCTTACTTAAAATACCATACGAATAATGTTGAGAGTAAAGTGTTACCTTTGCTACAGTATGTTATCGACAACGGTAACACAACTACTTACGAATACACTTATGGTGAAAAACCGATTTCAATTGAGGTGACAGCTGATGTAGTCGAGGAGAAGGAAGGTATTGATTTTGGTGACGAAATCGATTTCGGTGATGCTGATGTGAAAAATAGTGAAATCGATTGGGGCAACCTTAGCAATGATGAAGGGTTTGAGATTGTGGATCACGGCGACTTTGACGTAAGCAGTGATGATATGGGGATTGTAGTTGAAAAAACTGGTAATGACGGAGGGGTTGCACGTGGGACAGATGCTTTCACCGTGTTGGATAATCCTAAGACGAGAGACAACTTTTTGAATGATCTAATCGAGTTGGAGTCGTTTCTGCTGTTGAGGGTACACGAAAAGTCCAACGACTCGGATTTATTGCATGTGTCGCAGATGCAAGACGCGCCTGCGGTTTTTCAAATGCAAACCGTCGAATCTTTAAGTTCAATGTTGAGCGACGTGCGTGGCGTTCTTAATGAATTAACTAATAAAAGGACGCAACATTTGCACAACATCAAACATTTTCCCAAATACATCGATATTTTGACAGACAGTTTGAGACAGAAGTTGGCCGATAGAACGTCTCCATGATACTAGGAAAATTTTTGAAGAAAAGATTCACGTCGCGAGGTTGCAGGCTGGCAAGGCTTTGCCGGTGATCGATGCAATCATTAAAAAAAACCAAAATTTGCAAAAAAAAAAAGAAAAAAGAAAAAAAAATAAAAAAAAAAGGCGCCCCTTAAAAAAGGGAAAAAAAATAAAAAAAAAAAAAAAAAAAAAAAAAAAAAAAAAAAAATAAAATTAAAAAAAAAAAAAAAAAAAAAAAGAAAAAAGTTTTTATATTTTTTCTCTGTTCTTGAAGAAAAAATTTTAAAAAAAAACTCCTCCGGGAGACAGAAGTGATAATATAAAAAAATTTAAATATACCCCTCCTCCCCAATACCAAAATCAAAACCCCCCCCCCCACCGGTGGAATATTCCTCAAAAAAAAAAAATAAATAGACCCGATCAGTGGTGACGTCAAATTAAACCGCTAAAATCAAAATTCGGTACTTGGCAAAATTGTGGTCGAAAAGTGAACCTTAAGTACATGGACTTAAGGGTGATAATAAAATAGGTCAATAAAAAGTGGTTGGTTTTCCAATATACACACATAAATAAGGGAAATCGTTTTCATATTCACTAATTCTGAACCTTTATCTTTCATCTAGTATCAATATTACATTTTCAAATAGCATATTTTTATTATAAATTAAAATTAACTTATATACTACAAATACATGCGCAAAAAACCAGCTGGCGGGAACAGTAATGTTAGAAATACGCACCGGGTTAACCTTATACTTTGTAATTGCTGTTTTCCTTTGTTGTTCCTGGCGTTACTCTTGTTTCTTTATTAGCTTATTGACTCGTTTACTTCATTAGTTTGTTCTTTATAATACGTAATTTATAGTTTAATTTAATAGTACTTCATAGTAATTAGGTTATGGTTAACCCGGTGCGTATTTCTAAAATTACTGTTCCCGCCAGCTGATTTCTGCGCATGTATTTGTAGTATAAAAATTAATTTTAATTTATAATAAAAATATGCTATTTGAAAATGTAATATTGATACTAGATGAAAGATAAAGGTTCAGAATTAGTGAATATGACAACGATTTCTCTTATTTATGCGTATATATTGGAAAACCAACCAACTTCTATTGATCTATTTGAATATAACCCTTAAGTCCTTAGTCCTTGTACTTAAGCTTCACTTTTTCGTCCACAATTTTGCAAAGTACCGAATTTTGAATTTAGCGGTTTGTACGTGACGTCACACTAATCGGGTCTATTGCTACAACTCATCGTACATAGCAAAGGTGAGCAAGGTAGCCATTTTATATGCAAGGTAATTTTCTATGAGAGTTTAATCGCGTGGCTTTTTCTATTTCGATATTTTGATGGTGAGGGGGGGTTTTTTTTTTTTTTTGTGGTGGAGGGTTGTGCGGGTTGGGGGGGGAAGGTTTTGGTTTGGTTTTTTAATGGAAGGTGTTATTTATTGTTTTTTGAAAGAGAGTGGTAACAAAAAAATGGGGTGGCGCCCAAAAAAAAAATTTCCTAAACATTTATTTTTTTTTTTTTTGTGGAGGGTGTTTTTTTTTTTTGTATGATGTAGTTTTGGTTTTTTTTTTTTAATTATTTATTTTTGGACTAAAAACTTTCCTTTTCTTCCTTTACCTGAAATAAACCTCCCCCCTTTAATAAAAATATCTTGGGGAGGGAGGAAAACAAAAGAGGGTAGGTATTTTTATTGTGTTTGGGGGGCTAAGGAAAGGTGGGGGGGTTTTAAAAAAAAAAAGGAGGGTGGAGGGGGGGGGTTTTGGGTTTTACCCTAAGCCGGAGGGGCCGGGGGGGGGCGGCCGTTTGTGCGGTGCTGGGGCGTGGCCCGTCACCCGAGAAAACCCCGGAAACACACCAAACATACCAAAATAAACTCCCCGACCCAACGATAAAAGTTTTATGAGAATTTTACCTGAGTAGTTTGAACCGGCCAAAAAACAAGTTGTCGTGTCAGATTAATAAAAACGCCGGCAAAAAATAAGGCGGCGAGTTTTTTGGGTGGGGTTTTTGGTTTTGGGGGAAGTTATGCGCCAATTTCGCTTTCCAACATCACGGCCCGGGGAGTGAAGGAGTGGCGGGTGGAATGTGCATTTAGAATATACAGATTGTTGGCGTGCGGACGCGAGACTTTCTAAGTGGTTTAATTTCTTTTGGTCGGTTTAAAATTTATTTAGTTAAGTTAAATTTTCTCCGCGTCTTTTCGAGAAAAAAAAAAACTTCCCTAAAAAAAAAAAAAAAATCTTAACATCAAACAAAAACAATCGACAACCTACCAAAAAAAATCAAAAAAAAAAGCCCACCCCAAACCAAAAAACAACACAGAAAAACTTTAAAAAGTGTGAAGGGAGAGGGAAAGAACGGGGAGGGACCGCGGAGGGGGGGGTCAGGGGCTGGTGGATGGATTGTGCACATGAGCATTCAATACACTGTTGGCGGATGCGGATCTAACACTCTAGTCATAGTATAAAGCAACTCTAGTAATCGGTGATTCGCTCATAGGTTCCGTTAATGTTTACTTAGTTAAGATAAATGTCCTCGACGGCTTTGAAAATACTCCGTCTACGTCAACTCCAAAAAAAAACCAAAAATTATCTTAAAATCAAAGACACGATTTAACGTCTCACCTCATTTTACTATAAACAGTGATAAATGAAGGCTGGCAACCTCAAAACGGAGATATCACGATTTTTTCCGAGAAGTTCCACGAAATGTGTTCGGAATCATCTGGGACCACTGAGTTCGCTATTTTTTAGTCACCAAATTCACATTTTCATACAAGTGTGTAACCACACCTCTCATTCCAATCATGCCTGTGAGGTGAACAAACACCCATCACTGAAAAAAAAAGATAATCAATATAAAAAGGAAAGTACGCCAAAGAATTTATTCTTCTATCGAGAATGTGGTAGGGTAATTTTCCTTGGTCCCGAACTTTTGCACTTCTTGTTTAACAAAAAATTTACTAACTTTGTGAGGGCTATACCTTTGGTGCAAGATAAAGTACGTCAAAAGTATTTTTTCTTGACCCCGAATTTTGTGCTTTTTGTTTAACAAAAAATTGTGGCGGTGCTACCATCAGAGGTGCAAGAGTAGAGTTTGTCAAAAGAATGACTGTCGCCTCGAATGTGGTACCTAAATAATGCGAGAATTTTGTGCTTTCAAGATATCTTACTCCCCAATTTTGTGCTTCTTTTCTTGTTTAACAAAAAAATGTGCTTCAGGTGCAATAAAGTACAACGAAAGAATTACTTGTTGTATCGAAAGTGATATCTAAATAATGCAATAATTTTGTGCTTTCTAGATATCTGTTCCCGAATTTTTGGCTTTTAATGAGACTGACATTGTCGCGTTGGACCCTGAAGTTGGCTTGAAATTTAGTGCTATTTATTGCTGATAATTAAAATTTTTTTATTGATTATATATTTAAAAGTTATTAAGAAAAAACAAGCCGACTTCAGCATGGCCATACTCAGACTGACCATAATTACGAAAATTGTATACGAAATAATATTATTCTAATAATTAAAATTTTGTGTTATTTAACTGAAAACGTTACTAACAAAAATAAATGGGCAGATTCTCAAATTACATTTTTTTATCATGCAATAATTTAACGTTAATTTTGTGCGAGTAAAATTAGAAAGTTCTTAAGAACAAGTGAGTACACCCGGCTTCACTTGGTGATACCCAGATGACCATTACGAAAGTTTTCTTACGAAAAAAAATTGTGCTGATTTTCGCTATTTGCTGCTAATAATTATAAATGTTGTGTTAGTTAATTTAAACCGTTATTAACAAAAAGAAATTCACGTAGCCATACCTAGGTGTTAATATAAATTTTTTATTAGGCAATAATTTAGTGCTATTCATTTGCTGACAATTAAAAATTTTGTGCTAGAATAATTAGAAAGTTTTTAACAACAACAAAAGTGGGTACGGGCTACTGGGTCTTACCGAGATGACCATAACGAAAGTTTCTTTGCGAAAAATTTTTGTGCTAGTTGATTTAAAAAGATATTAACAGTGGCGGCTTGTCTATATGGTCATTTGACAATATATAAAAAATATTCATTATTACGTGTTTTATTAAAATAGGTAATTAAGTCGCAAGTACAATAACTTAAAATTTATCGGCCGTCGTTCGTAATTCATCCTCTTCAACCTTGGGCTGGCGGTGCGAATTATCCTCATTGAATTAGATCTACCCGGAAAAACTCGAAAAACGTGCAGCGCCCGAATAAACGCGAACATCCGAAACAATAATCAACTTTGGGTCATGAGCCGGATCCCGCAGTTTACGTTGACTTCGTATAGGGTGTACAACTACGCTCGATTTTTGATTCGATTTTCGCGTGTTTTAAATCAATTTAAGAATTTATATTGATATGTTTTACTGTTGTTGTGTTGGTTTGTAAAAATACTATAAAAAGACAAAAATAAAGATGTTCATCGAAACTTTCGCAAGGTAATGTACATTTAGCTAACTGGATATGTGGTTGTAAAGTATCAAAAGACTCGTCAGGCTTGCTATAGTCCAAATCCGGTGTCAGAGATTTAAAACATTTAAAAGAGGAAATAAAAAAACATGTTTCGTCTGCAGAACACATGAAATGCTCGGTAAATTTTGCAACCGTAGGAAATGTTGATATTCGTACACAGCTAGACAATGCTTATAGAAAATCCCTTAGAGATTTTAATGAGAATGTTTCGAAAAATCGCTATATTTTGAACAAAATTGTAGATTGTATAAAATTTTGGGGTGCATTTGAGTTATTTATATTTTTTTTAAGTATGCCTATTTTTTAAATTAATTTTTGACCTCCCAGTATGATTGACCACGCGCCGCCACTGATATTAACAAAAAGAAATTGGTCGATTTCACGTGACTATACCTAGGTGATCAAATTAAAATTTAAATTAGTGCTAATTTTGTGCTATTGATTGCTGATATTTAAAATTTTTGTTCTACGTATAATTGGAAAGAAAACAAAGTCGTATGCAGATGAACCATAATGAAAAGTTTCTTTACGATAAAATTTTGTGGTATTTGTTGCCAATAATTGTGCTAATTAATTTAAAACGTTATTTAAAAAGAAAATGGACCAATTTCACGTAGCCATGTCCAGAGGTTTCAGATTTTTACACGAAATAATTTAGTGCTAATTTTGCGCTACTTATTGCTGATAATTAAAAAAGTTTTGTGCTAATATAATTAGAAAGTTATTAATAAAAACCAGTGGGTTCTGGGCTACATCCAAGAGACCATAACGAAAATTTCTTTACTAAAAAATTTTGTGCTATTTGTTGCTAATAATTAAATATTTTGTGCTAGTATCTTTAAGCTTGTATACCAGTGTATTTCTAATTATGATTCGATTGTTTTGTTAGTTGGATTCGGAATCTTTAATGACAAATAATCATATTTTATTTGATGCGTAAATTTTTTTGTTTTGTTTTTGTTAAACAATCAGCACAAAATTTGGAACCAAGATATCTTGATAGTTCAAAATTATGTCATTATTTAGATATACCACATTTGATACAACAAGTAATTCTTTTGACCACAAAGTCGGTCAAGGTTTTGTTAACATATATACACCGATATATATTAACCTAGAGGGGTTATTGCCTCACCCCTAAAGGTGTTTAGTCTCTAGCTACATAAGTAAAAATACAATGATACATGTGGGACACTTCACTAACCCTATTTTACTTCCTAACTTACAATCTTCTATGGGTTTTTGCTGCTTCTACCACTTTCTTCCACTCGTTTCTATCCTTCAACAGCGTTTTCCAATTTCTTATCTCCATATTGCTTGTATGTCTTCTGTTATATTCTCTTTCCAGTTTCTTCTTGGTCTTCCTCTCTAAGGTCTTTTTTTTCCAAGTTCCCATTACTTACTTTTTTTTTATTCTTCTATCCTTTTCACATCTTATTATATGCCCAACCTATTTTAACCTCTGTGTTTTCACATACTTTACAATGTCTTCTCCTTTCATTTTTTTTCTATTTCAAAATTCATTTTCCGTCTATATTGTCCATCGTCCATTTTTACGGGTCCTAACATCCTTTCCCATTATCCTTCTTTCAAAACAGCGTAATTATCTTTCTTCCTGCTTCTGCATGTCATAGGTTATTATTGGTCGAATTAAAGTTTTATATACTCTTATTTTTGTTAGTTTGCTCAGGGGTTTATTATTTGTAGGTGTGAAGACATCTGTTGAGGGAGATTGAGAATTTGGAATAGTTGATTAAGAAAAAATATTTTTATTATTATAGTAATATTAATTGTGATAATTGAATAGATAATGAAATAAAGAATACAAATTGTTTTTTTCTGTTATTATTCTTCTTATTATTCATCCTATATGGTTAATTGAAGAAAATGCTATTAATTTTTGGATTCTAATTTGATTAATTCTTATAATTCCACTAATAATTATTGCTGAAATAATAATAATTGAAAAGAAAATTGAAAATTAAATGTTGAATATATTAACACTATTGGGGTAATTTTTTGTCATGTTAATATAATTAAACAATTATTTCAATTTAATCCTTCTAATACTTCTGGAAATCAAAATGAAGTGGGGCTATTCCTATTTTTAAGATTAATCCCGAATTTATAATTATTAAAAGGTTAGAATTAATATTAATAATAGAGGAAAAGAATTCAGAGAGAAGATAAGAAAATTCAAAGACTATCAAGAAAAGCCAAAAGAAGACTGGAACTAAGTGGACGGAGGAAAGAAAAAAGCAACATGGAGAAAGAATGAAAGAATACTGAAGAGAAGAAAGAAGGAGAGAAGAAATCATAAGTTATTTCACGTGGTCCATAGTTGACCAAAATCGAAAGAAGAAGAAGAAGAAGAAGAGGAAAAGTTAAATTTTCATATTATTATGATTATTCTTATTATGATGCAATTATGCTTGTGTAATAAAGTATTTAATTGAAGATTCCGATGATAAAATAGTTTACCTATGAATTAATGGAGTAATTGAAAGTAAATTTATTTCTAATCCCATTCATATTCCTATCTGTTGCTATAAAAAATCTTGATCCATAAACTGAATCAGCAGTAGTAAATGTTGATTCAATATATTCAAATGCTTGTAAAATTGAAAAATAGATGCCTTTAGGAGGTCAAATTATTCCGATTTCAATTGAGGGTGAAAGACTTCTATGAAAGAATCTTCAGAAAAATGAAACAAAAATAATAAATAAAATTATTCCTCATCGTAATCTTTTAACTACAACTTAAGGTGTGTAAACCTTGAAAAGTCCCTTCTCGAGTTGTATCTCGTCATCATTGATACTTATACAGGGTCACTGGTAATTGGATACATTCCTTTGGAGATCTGATAGAACAAGAGGTAAGGAGTAAATTTAACCCTAACGTATTATACAAAACTCAAAATGGATTTGGAGATATTTCGATTTTCAATTTTTCTTAAAAAAGTTGATGTTAATATGTTAAAATGTAATTTTCAAAAAATTTACGCCAACTTTGTGGAACTTTTTTGATGGAATACTTGCCCAACACTATGGTCTTCCCTATGGAATAAAAAATCCCAAATCCTCCAATTATAATTGGTATAACTATAAAAAAATTTATAATAATAAGTAAAATATATAAATAAATAATATTTTGGCTTTTTCCTGTCTTAATAAACAAGGTCATTTTAGGTACACGATGACTTAAAAAGCATTTCTGATTTTTAACACCAATAATGAAGATGAACTTTGACTTACTAATGGTAGTGAACAACACACTAACTTATTAAGTTGAACACTCTGTTCTTACATTATATATTATAGTTCTATTGTTCATAATCATGGTAACAAAGATGTTTGTTTAATCTTCCAGCATAGGTTCGTAGTATGTAGATTGTGATACTTCCATCAGCCAACGAAAATCTGACAATAACTAAAATAAATTTTGTATTTGTATGGTTGCAATAAACTATAAGTTTGTATTTTTTAATTGAATCGAATCACTCTGGTATATAAGTACTTACTGACAGATTACACTTTCAAACAACATTCAAAATATTTGGAGGTTACATTTTTCGGAATAATTAATACGTTTATAGGTCTTTAAAAATGAGTTATACTAGAAATTAAAAATGAAATTGTATCATTTATACCCGATATTACTACAATTAAGCATCGTTAATGACATTTTTTGTAATAATTGTCCCCAAACGCAACCTTATGTTAACAGCCACGATATGGCCGTACCTGTGCTCATTCCTTAACAAGTGCGAGAATACGATATTTTGGAATCTAACTATTCTGTAATTGAAAAGTAATCCAGAATGTTAGTATTCTAGAATAGGAGTAGAAAAAATGCTGTATTTTTCATTATTAATTTCTCCCTTATCTGACCATCTAGTTTCTAGCAGCGCTGCTATGTTTGTCTTATATTTTTCTAATTCTTCTATCGCCGGTTTCATTTTTCTTGTTTCTAAGAGTGTGTTTATGTTCGATGTAGACATTTTAATCTATATTGTTGTTTGTTTCATTACGTGTTTTGTTGTTGTACTTTCTGTTCGTCCTTTTTCATTGCTTTCCATCGTAAAGTGTTCCGTCCAATTTTGGGTGTTTGCTATTTTTTTGGGTTGGTTTTCGGCCTGTTTTTGTGATGTTCCTGAGCGTTTTATTTAACTCATCTCCCTCTGCCTCTTGCATTGTTTGTGTCCAATTTCTCATTTTTGGTACGGCTCCTTTGAAGAGGTTTGTTTCGTCTTCATCTGTGTACCGGTTTTTTTCTTGTTTTCTTCTATTTCTATAATTGCTGCTGTTTTATTATGTACTCGTGCTTCGTTCTTCTATATTCCATTTCTCTTCGTTTATTGATAGTTTATCTCTTATTATTTTTGACCATAAATTAGTTTTTTTCTTATCTCTCTAATCTTCTTCTCTAGCTCCTCGCTAACTCCAAGTTTAGTTTATTTACGTTTCTTAGTATTTCCATCAGTTTCCTCATCTTTGTGGTAATTCCAACTTTTATTAGTCTGCTTTCATTTTCGTTGGAGTTTCCTAATCTGTTTATGAAATCTATCTCCATAACACGCATTTGTATCCCCATTTGTTTCTTATTTCGTTTAAGAATTTCTCCTTTATAATTTCTGAGTTTTCGTTCTTGTCTTCTGGGATACCGAAAATTAGCTTCTAGTTTTCTATCTGCTTGGTTGTTTATTGTATCTACTAGCTCCTTATTCTTCCTTCTTGTTGATTCATGTTCTTTTACAACACTTATTATCTGTTTGATATTTTACTTTAAACTAATTAATCTTACTTTATTTGATGACTTCTCTATTATAATTTTTATCCCCAGTGAATTATATGTTTCTCACATTAAGTTTTTGTTAAACATACTGTATATTTTGAACTTTTTATGAATGGTGGGGCTTTGGTTCATAGACCTGATGTTTTCTGATACATACATTTTAATGAACAGGATATGGAAGGGAGAGGGTTTTTCGGTGAAATGGAGAGAAGCAATTATCTGTCCAATTTATAAGAGAGGAGAAAGGAAGGAGCTGAAAAGTTATAGGAGTGTGAGTGTAACCAACGTAGGATACAAATTATATGGGGAGATGATAAGAGATAGATTGAAAAAGGAGATGGAGGAGAAGAGAGTGTTATCGGACTGGCAGGCGGGTTTTAGAAGAGGGAGGATGGCGGTGGATAACATATATATTTTGAAGAAAATAGTTAATAATGAATTTCAGGGTAAGGGGAGGAAGTGTATGGGATGTTTTTGGACATAAGTTCAGCTTTTGATAATGTGGACAGGGAAATAATGTGGGAAACTATGATAAAAAGTAAGATAAGTGGGGACTTGGTGGATGCTATAAGGGAGATATATGTGGATACGCGGTGCAGGGTAAGGGTGAAAGGGGGTTGGGAGATACATTTTGGGCTAAGAAGGGTTTAACACAGGGATGTCCCTTGAGTCCGAGTTTGTTTGCTTTGTATATTGGGGATTTAGAAGAAGAGTTGAAGAGGTGTCAAAGAGGCGGGATAGTGTTAGGCATACGCGGATGATGTGGTGGTAATAGCAAAAGATGAAAAAGAAATGAAGGGAATGATGAAAGTGTTACGTTTATATTTAGAAAAAAAGATGTTCAATTTAAATACAAAAAACAAAAATAATGGTTTTCCAAAAAAGACGAGGAAGAAGAAAAAGAGAAGAATGGTAGTGGGGGGATGAGGAGATCGAAAGGGTAGACGAATTAAAATATTTGGGCTACAAAATAAGGTATAATAATAGGGACGAGGGGCAAGTGAAAGATTTAGCGAAGAAGGGGCATATGAACTAGGGCAGACGTGGGGTTGGGAGAAAGGGTATTTGAAGGGGACATGGAAAATAGGAGGTGGCTTTTTGAGAAACTAGTGAAAAGTGTAATGATGTATGGAGTAGAAGTGTGGGGATCGAAGGAGTGGGAGATACTGGAAAGGGTGCAGGAAAGGTATTGGAAATGGGTGGGCTAGATAAAGAGACACCGGGATACATAGTAGAGGAGGAAACAAAATGGAAAAAATAAGAATACAAGCGGGGAAGAGAGCGATGAAATATGAAGAACGGATAGAAAGAAGAAAAGAAAATGAAATTTTATACGAGTCATAGAAGCAGGTGAAAGACATGAAAATAAAATATGGACAGGAAGAGAGGAAAGGTTACTATGAGAGAGTAGGGTACGCAAGGGAAGAGGTGGAACGAAATAGAAGAAGTGAGAGGTGGATTGAAGGGGACATAATAATGAAAGACAAGGATACGCAAATGCAGGAAAGGAGTGAGAAGATAAAGAGCAGTAGGTACAATGAAAGGTATAAGGAATTAGTAACAAATGAATTGCCAAAATATATGACGGGGGAAAAGGCTTAATGGAGAAAAAAATAATAGCGAGGTTTAGAATGGGAAATGAGGAGAACGAAAACAAGTATTGGTGGGAAGATGGGAAAAGAAAATGTAGATTGTGCGGAGAGGGGTGGGAAATGTGGATCATATGAGAGAAGAATGTCAGAGCTAAAGCAAAAATTAAGACAAAGGAAAGAGCTATTGGGGAGCAAGGAGAGGGAGCAGAGTGGATGAGAGAAGTTTTAGAGAGAAGAAAAATCTGGGAGAGGAAGAGAAAGGAATAAAGGGGAGTAGTAAAGAGGAGGAAAGCAAGGTTTTGATTTTCTTTTTGATACAGAGGTAATTTGGTTTTTGTTTACATTATACAGTGTGTCCCAGGATTGATGTTACAAGAGGTGTAATGGACTAAACATTTTGAATTTCATTTCAAGATTCTGGAATTAAGCCCTGCTTGGCGTGAAACAAATTTTAAGAATTTTTTTTTTTTGAAAAACAAAATGGGCGTGACGGTGAAGCAAGAATTATTTTCTTTTCAGGTAAAGTACCCTTTTGGTTTGCCGTATTGAAAAATGTTACTAAGAAAAGTTGTTCATAATGACAAATCATGGTCGTATATCAAACTTTAGGACGATCTACCTACTTTCATTAAACTGTCTGTTTTAGATTGAACGAAATCAATTGTAGGTATCTAATTCATTTATTAAAATTTTTATTTGTAGACTATTGAACGAAACAAATAGTATTTACCACAAATTTAACTTACAAAACGTAACACAAGATTGTACTGCAATAAATTATCTATTCAAAGCAACCGCCACCATTTTCTACACATCTTTCTATGCGACGTCTGAATCCTATGAAACTGTTTCCTCTATGCGTATTTGTGTTATTGCGTTTCTTATACTTTCTTTAAGGATTTCTCTACTGTTGGGTATTGGTTGAGAGTAAGCCAGTTGATTGAGGCGACCCCATAAAAAGAAATCTAATATGGTGAGGTCGGGCGACCTTGGAGGCCACTCAATTGAACCATTTCTAGCTATCCACTTTTCTGAGAACACAGAATTTAGCCACTCAGCTACGCGTGCTGACGAATGTGCAGGGCACCCGTCTTGCTGGAAATACATTGCTTGTCTTTCTGTTAGCGGCAAACATTTTGATTTAACCGTTCCTCTATGAAGTAAAGTCCAATTATGCCAAAACGGTATGAAACAGCACACCACATTTTCTGTAGACCAGTAGCGACAATTTTGAGAGGAAACAACGCCATTAGTAGTAAAAGTTGCTTCGTCTGAAAATACAATGTTTTTATAAAAATTTCGTTCTTGAAGACATCGCTCCCCGATGGTAAGACAAAATAATAATCTACGACCTTCATCACCTTCTTCAATAGTGTGCACAAATTTTGGTTTAAATGCCTTTACATTGGTCGACTTATAAATTCTTTGCAGTTCTGATTTACTAATATCGAGATTACGCGAACGTTCCCTTAATGATAGTCTGGAATGTTCATCTACCGAATCAAGGGCAACAGTTGCTGTATCATTTTCGTCATATTTCTTTCTTTCTTTCCTAACGTTGCCAACGCTGCCAGTTGCAAGAAATTTTTTAACTATTCGCATGGCATCAGTCATACGTGTAAGATAGGTGTTCGAAAATTTTTCGTTAAACCGCTGCACCACTACTCTTAGGGCCGTTGGTCCATGCCCGTAACACTGAACAAGGTAAATTCTCTGTTGTATAACGATAACATAATCTAGCAGTAATATACTTTGAACTAAAGGCAGTTACTACAAATTGCAATCTGACAGTACTTGATATTATACTCAAAGATTCATTTTTCATCGTCCTCCATTGTTATTATCTTTATTTCACGCCGTTTGGTGTAAATTCCGAATTCGCAGATAACGCTGGGTAATTTTTAAAAAATTTATCGTACATCAATGATATTATTAAGCTTTGTTAGTTAAATTTGTTGTAAATACTATTTGTTTCGTTCAATGGTCTACAAATAAAAATTTTAATAAATGAATTAGATACCTACAATTTATTTTGTTCAATCTAAAACAGACAGTTTAATGAAAGTAGGTAGATTGTCCTGAAGTTTGGTATACAGCCATGATTTGTCATTATGACAACTTTTTTTAGTAACATTTATCCATACCGCAAACCAAAAGTGTACTTTACCTGAAAAAAAAATAGTTCTTGCTTCAACGTCACGGCCATTTTGTATTTCAAAAAACGAAAAATTCTTAAAATTCGTTTCACGCCAAGCAGGGCTTAATTCCAGAACCTTGAAATAAAATTCAAAAAATTTAGTCCATTACACCTCTTGTAACATCAATCCTGGGACACACTGTATATAAATTTTATATGATATGTATATAGTGGAATTAACTGAATTATTTGTTTAAAATTTTTATGAAAAACAAATAAAGGTTGATTGATTGATTGTATTGATAACTTACTGGTTCGACTTCAGTGGAATCACTAGTAGTAGCTTCTAAATCCGCAATAGCATTATTCTCATTGTCAAAATCATCTCTAGTGGATGTTGATGCTGTTTGTTCTCGTTCGTTTATGGTTTCACTTGCATTAATGTCTTTTGATTTTAAAATAAATTGATCTATTTTTTAATTTAATTGTTTGACAAAAATTAAACAAAAGTAGGACCTACTATGTATCAAGATCAGAAAAAAAATAATTGTCAGACTTTTGTCCTACTTTTGTTTAATTTTTGTCAAACAATTAATTTTCTCCAAAAGTAGAGTTTCGTCAAAATCGTCCGATTTGAAAATATTTACGAATAACTCCAGTTATTCTTAAAAAAAAACATAAAGTCGCATACCGTTAGAAAGGGTATACAGTAGAGATGTTTACATAAAATCTGAAGCCATCGATCTCTTCTAGTTTTTTTTTCATTGCAATGCAAAGTTCGTCTTCAAATAATTTTCTTACCTCTTTTTGTAGTTTAGAAGCTCCTATTTTTGTTAAAATATTGATTACTTGAAGACCTACTATGTATCAAGATCAGAAAAAAAATAATTTGTGCCAGACTTGTCAATAAAAAGGAAACTTATGGAAGTTTAAAGGTGTGAAAGCGGCGAAAGTCGGCTTTTTTTTTTAAAATCGAGTAAAACCCAAAGTAGGGCTTAGGTCAAATCTTATGGGCTGAGCACATAGGAGAAGACCCCACCTACCTGTCATTTTTCTGTGTTCACCCTTCTACCGAACACCCTGTATGTTAAGAATAGTAGGTAATCCTATAGTTGAAAGTCTCGTCGTTGTAAAAACAACTTAATGCATTGTTTTAGTATTAGTGTAGTGATTGCAGTAAATAAAATTTTGTTTATTAAATCGAAAATTTTTTTAAACACGAATTTGTATTAAAGGTTTTCATTTGAATAAGAAATGGAATTAAATTAATTTTCAATTTAAAAAAAGCCAATATCTTTTATTAACAATTAATGAATTAATCGTGCATTCAAAGAAAATTAAAGATTAAATTAAGTATGTAAAAAAACAAATATTTCCCTTTCCGTTTGATTAAAGAGAGAAAAATTGTTTAAGAGTTATTTTATAGTGATACGATAAGAAGATACACGTTGTTAGAATTGAGTGATAAGAACTGAATTTTGTGAACGATAAATAACTGTATGGTAACAGACAGTGTTAAATCTGCAGTCTGTGTTTTTGCAGGGGTGCGATGACGAAAGTGTGTGATTTTGATGACCAATGGTCAAATGGTGAGAAGATGATAAACACAATTTTTAAGTCTGGAAGTGCATGAACGAATGCATGCATTCAGTAAATAAACCAGACGAAACGCAGTTTTTAGGGCCCTGAATTTTGTCTTGTTATTGGGCTCCCTTTCTGAAATGGGCCCCACGCACGTGCGTGTTTTGCGTAAGCCTAAATCCGACCCTGCTAGGCGGCAAATGTATTTTAAATGGGAGAAAAGCTACAGCGTTGGGGTGAAACGCATGGAGACAGAGTCAAGGTCGGCTCGCCCAAAGAGGGCTACACACTTACAGTCTGCTAATTTCTATATTATTATTTTAAAATCTTTTTCTCCAAGCGTCACAAAAGTATGACATTTTTGAATTGCAGATGTCTCTAAAAGTTGACATTTTGTGTATCAAACAAAAAAAAATGATACTTAGCAACAAAAGTATCCACTTAAATGCTAGGAGCTAACCATAGAGTAACGTAACTCTGTTGAAGAAAAGTAGAATGTTCGTGCTTTTTGTGTTTTGCATTCGCTCGGCTATGCTACGCCCTCCCTCGCAAATCCAAATTTTGCTCATCACAAAAACTGTCCACTACACAATACAGGGGAGCCAACGCCGACGAAACAGGGCCATTTGCATGCAGCCGCATCGATAATTTAAAAAAAAATACTCAAGTCCCGTCAATTTTATTTTTGAAGGGAAGCCTGTCGGCACTTCAAATATTACCTCAGTTTTAACGGAAATGACGTCACATCAAACTTTTTAAATGGTAACACCCCACAGTTTTTTGTGCAAAATCAGATAGTCGACAAAACTTTTAAGCTTTAAAACCCCTCGTTGCTGTTTCGTCGGTGTAAATGATTGTCGACCCGCTTTGTTATGTTAATACAATAATAACGAATAGCAGAACCTGTACCTCTCTTTGGCCTTCTGCCACACCTCCATGCCATGCTTACATGGGGGTTTTTATATGTTGTGTTTTGGGTCTATTTTTATATTCACAATGCGCCTAGCCATTGCTGACCAGGCATAACAAAAATTCTATCATACACTCATTTGAGTTGTTCCCCTCCACGGAAATCTTTAGTAAAAGGCGAAAGATTTATTCGCAAGTTGAAGGGAAACCAGAGTGCTTTGGTGAACAATTTCTCAACCTTAAATACTATGTACGTAATCGTGTCAAATGTAAACTAAAACCTCATCGCCATCTACAATCCAAAAAAGCGATGTTCGATTGTTTTTTTTTGGCCCTCACACATTATTATATTGGCACCACTGTTCAAATATAAACAACATAGAGGTTAGTTTCAACCAGAAATGGAAAACATGAATTCCATAATAAACGAATTATCGTCATCAATTGAAAACAATGACGAAGAAAAAATCAAAGAAAAGTTACAAGCAATCATATCTCAGGGTAAAAATATCGAAATAGAAAATGTGAACGTAATTGAAACTCTGTTCAATTCGACATCTAACGAAACCTTACAACTCACATCCGAAGCAATTGCCGAATTGGCCAAGACCGAAACAAACCGTAAAGTATTGACTAATCGTAACATCACAAAATGCTTGCTGAATCTGCTCACAAGTAACGAAGACATCGTCGTGCAATCATGCCGCGCTTTAGGAAATATATGTTTCGAAAACGCAGACGCCCGACTGATAATTCAACAAGAAGGTTTGTTGAAGTTGATCGAAGTAATTAAACGTCATTTGTCGGGGAATAATCTTAAATTGCTCAACGTCGCCTGCGGCTTTTTATTGAACTTATTGATGAACAACAACGAATTACAAAAGTGCGCAATTAAAAATAAAATTGTATCGATACTTGAAGAGGTTTTGGAAAAGGCGTGTGTCAACTTAGAAAACAACGAAGATTGTTGCACCCATGTTCTGTTGACTTTGAATATCCTCACCGAGCACATGGGAGATGCACGGTTATCAAAAGAGTTTTGTTGTCTGCTGGTTGATGTGCTGAAGGTTTCGAAGAATCCGGAAATTTCTGTTGTATGTTTGGAGCTGTTGCATGTGCAACTGGAATACAGTTGAGTGCATTGATGTTGTATAAACTTAATTCAGAACTGTTGTTTCAGATGATATAAAGCTGCTGTTAGCAAACAAAGGGGTTTGTGAGTTGGTGTTTAGCCTAGTCGAACAGTATAAACATCGAGTCGATGATGAAGATACAAGGGCGGCATTAAAAACGGCTTGCGATGTTATCGTCTTGATTCTTACTGGAGGTGAGTTACACTGTAGTCAACATTTTGTTAAATCAACTGCTTGTAGATGAGCCTATGGATTTGTTATATAACAATGGAAACGGTGAGGTATTTAAAAACATGATGCTCTGGCTGAATTCGGACGATTTTGATTTGCAAAGCACCGGAATTTTAGCTATCGGAAATTTTGCACGTAATGACGCTCATTGCATACAGATGGTACAAAACGGAATTGCCGAGAAGCTTCTTGGTATGTAATCGATCAACACAAACGAATTCGATCTACCCGAATTTCATTTAGATTTATTATCAAAAAACAATACAACCGAAAAAAATGTTAAAGTACAGCACGCAATTCTAAGCGCATTGCGTAATTTAGTCATACTACCACAAAACAAGGCCCAAATTTTACGTGAAGGCTTAGTATCCATTTTATATCCAATGTTAGACATTGATCACTTGCACGTTACCTTCAAACTTTTGGGAACATTACGTATAGTAATTGATGGTCAAGGTTGGTGCTTGTCTGAGGTTCATCAGGTTATATTAAAAAATATGTTTGTAGAACAAGCTGCTCTAGACCTTATCATGAAAGAAGGGATATTGGAAAAATAGTAGATTGGTCGTACTATGCGGATCATATCGGAGTGCGCTGTGAAGCCCCTAGGTTACTGGCATGGCTCATTAAACATTGTCATTCTACTAAGCCGTACAACAGTATTATACAAAAAGAAAGAATGCCTTATATGTCTAGTTGATATGATATCTTCTAACCATGCGGTAATGCAAAATGAAGCATTTTATGCTCTCACGTTACTGTGCGCAAACCGTTTCGGTAAGAACGACTCAGAACACACGGCTTCATTAGATGACGCTTTAGTTGAAGCCGGTATCGGTAAAAATTTGTCGACTCTTGTAAATAAGTTCAAGGACAAACTAGACAATGAAACGGTCATGAATCTATTAACTTTGGTAGAGCATTTGGTGAAGTCACCAATTTTTGTACAACATTTAAAAGCTTCAAAATTAAACGAACGTCTTAGTCAATTACAGGACAATAAAAAAGTCACCGAAGCGCATGGTAAGATCAAGGAATTATGTGATGCGATTGGTTAATTAATCGTTCAGCTTTATATACTCTTTTTTAAAATTAATTATAGCTTTAGAGTTGTTAGATATGGAGGAATTTACCCATTATGCATGACCAAGTATTTTTGCGGCACAATTTAAAGTTACCTGTTAACGATGTTTTTTCCACTATTAAATAAAAAAGGTTTAACGTTCTTAATATAGAAATTGAATTTTGATGGTGTCGGCGTTTTACATTTTTTCTTAAATACTACTAGCGATAGGTTTCGTGTCTACAGTTAAATTTTGATAACGCTTTGTCATTGAAATTTGACTGTATTTCTTATAGCACCGAACATCCTTAACGCTTCAATTAGAATAATCGTTGTCAATACGCATATCTGCGTTTAGTACTATAAAGCGAGTTTTAAAGAAGCTCACTTTAGAAAATTATTTGGTTTAGTCGAATTTAAGATACAGATTTATAATTGTTGTTAATATTTACTATTTTACTATAAAAAAAAATTGTGCTTTATCATGAATAAATTATTAAATTTCAACACATTTGAATCGTAAGGTTGCACTTCACATGTGAATTTTTTGGAAATAAATACGGCATTGGTTTTCCCATGTTTGCCTATGGTCCAGTAACCTTGTAATGTGGAGAACCTGCAAAAAAATTCTGCACATCGCTTCGTAATAATAATGTAGGAATGGAAAGAATAGTTTTGTTCAAAAGTAGGCGCCGTTTCAAAAGTTATTAACAATTTAATAAAAATTAACCGCTGATTTCATCTCATTCGGTTTAAGAAGGTGAAAAGGTGAAGACGTGTCTGGATTATTTGTCATCATTTGCATTTATAAAAATTTCTTCGGATATAAAATTACGTTTGACTGTTTATTATAAAGCTTTATATACAGGGTGGGCCGAAACGATAACGAAACATATACAGGGTGTTTCTGAAAGGTGTATACATGACTTTACTAGAGGTTCTCTAGCTCAAAATATACCGTTTGACACCAATTTACCTATAACCAAAAGTGTACCATAAGGGCGCCAGAGGGCGTCAAACTTTCAAAAAAAATATTGTATATTGGGAATAACTCGAAAGCGGTTTGACGGATTTTGTTCCGTTTTCGTATGCTGGTTGTCTGCTTCCGAAGACGTTTTACTGTGTAATGTGGATAAATTTCTGATTGCAGGATAAACCGCTTTCATACCGGTACTGTCAAATAAATGATAATATTTTAACAACTGTCAACGATACAAAACCAAAATAATTCTGACAAATAAAATGAACAATTTGAAAACTTTTTTCTCTCTTGTTAAATTGCGCTAATGTTAATAGTTCGATAAGAAAAAAATTAAAATCATATCTATGCAAGGCGCATCCATACGCTTAGAAATTCAAGTAGACTGGTTATAGGTAAATTGGTGTCAAACAGTCTATTTTGAGCCAAAGAACCTCTGGTAAAGCCATGTACACACCTTTCAGAAAACCCTGTAAATTTAAAGAGCGAGTACATAAAAACTAATGGTGAATGAGTATTTATTAGTGGTATAAAAATTAATTTAATTTGTTTGGCTTATATAAGGAAGTTTTAAATAAACAGAAAAAAAGAGATACGAGAAAGATCGGGAAGCTTGAGAAATACAGAAGAATTTTTGAAAAGGAAGAGAGAAACAAGTGGCGAAGAAAAATTAGATGACGAGATAAAGAGAAGAAACACAAAAACAACGAGGACGCCAGAACAGGAAAGAAAGAGAAAGATGGAACGCGAAGATAAAACAATGAAACAGATAAAAATGTTGATATTGGAGATGAGAAGAGTAATGATAGACGGATTTAAAGAATGTAAATTAGAAGGATGAAGGAGGAAATGGAAAAAAAAGTATGGGTGACAGAAAGGCAAAATTGGATAAAAGAGAAAGATGAGATAGATAAAAGAATGAGAGAAATGGAAAAAAGAATAGAAAGGCAAGAAAAAGAAAACAGGAGGAACTAACATCGTCATTAAGGGACCACTAAAGATAGAACAACCAAGGAGTGAAGAAGATGTTTAGAGAAGAAATAGGAGTAGAAGTAGAAATAACAGACACATACGCAATAGGGAAAGAAGTAGGAAAGAGTGCGATAGTGATAAAGTTGGGAAGCTGGGAAGAGAAAATAAAATTAAGAGGTACAGATATTCATATTGGTAATGATTTGACGAAAAAATAAAGAGAAATACAGAAGAATTTAAGAAAAGAAGCTAGAAAGTTGAAAGGAGAAGGGAACATAGTGAAAGTGGGAGGTTGGTGGAGGAAGAAGGAGGTTTGGGACAGAGGGTAGTTAGGAGTAGAGGGTAGGGAATAAAGGGGGAGGGAGGTAAAAAAGAAAGGAACAAAATACTGTTTTGGAATATTGCGGAATTAAAAACAAAGGAGAAGATTTCTGGAGATAAATAAAGAGTTTTAAAATGGTAGGACTGGTAGAGACATGGTTGGAAGAAGAAGATTGGGAAAATTGGAGTAATAAGATGCCAGAGGAATTTAAATGGGAATTACAATTCGCAGAAAGAGAAAAAAATGGGGAGAGCAAAGGGGGTGGTAATCATCGAAATAAGAAAGGAATGGGAGAAAGAAGAGAAAGGAAACAAAAGTGAGACAAAAGGAATTATGAGCTCAAGAGTAAGGGCAGAAGAATGGAAAATTACGAAATAATTACAATATATTGAAAAGAAATGGAGAAAACGAAAGAAGTAATAGAGAAGACAATTGAAGAACGGGAAGAAAAGAAACTTATTATAGGAGGAGACTTTAACGCGAGAACAGGAGAGGAAGGAGGGATAATGATAAATGGAGAACAAAGAAAGATAAAAAAATAAACGGACAAGGTAGAAAATTATTGGAACTGTGCGAGGATGGACGATTTTGAATGGGAATATGGAAGAAGGAGAGCTAATATATATTGGAGGGAAAGGAGGATTGTAATTGACTACGTTATAGCTAACGAATCAAGTAGGAAAGAAATTTAGTATAAGAATAGGAGACGAAGTAGAGTCGGATCATCAACCGATCGAAGTGATCTTGATAGGAGAGGAAGAAGAAGCCGATGAAAAAAATTTGGAATGACAAAAGTATAGAAAAGTATATTAATAAAATGGAGAAAGATCAGGAAACAGCAGAAGAGGTCGAAGAAGAGTTGAAAAGAATAACAGAGAAAATGAAGATGGCAACGGAAAATCCAAGGTTTAAAAGGACGAAAAACAAAAGGAAATAAAGTCAGAACAGTGAGTGTGAGAGAGCAAAAGCAGAAATGAGAAAGAGGAGAAGAAAATTGAAAAAAGGTAAAATGAATATAGAAGAATATGAGAAAATAAGAACAGAATTCAATTCAAGCGTGGGAACTCGTAAATAGATTAAGAAATAAGGGAAATAGGAGAGAACCAACAATAAATAGACAAAAATGGGAAAAACATATTAGAAATGTACTACAAAGAAAAGAAGATTAGATCATAGCAGAAAATGGGAAAATAGGAGAAAAAAACAAAAAGAGAAGGAGGGATGAAAAAAGAAGAACTGGAGGAAACCTTAAAACAAGTAAGGATGGGAAGAGGAAAAGATAAGAGAGAGAATAAGGAAAGTACTAGGAAAATTTTGGCAGGGAGATGGTTTTCCAGAAAGAAGGAAAGAAGCGATTATTTGTCCAATATACAAGGGAGGGGATAGACAAGAAGTGAAAAACTACAGGGGGATTAGTTTAACAAATATTGGATATAAAGTATACGCAGAAATAATAAGAGCAAGAATGGAAAAAAAAGATAATTCCAGATTGGCAGACAGGGTTTAGGAAGGGAAGAGGGACAATCGATAATATATAATATACCTTTTACATACATACATACATACATACCTGTCGACAAAGTTTGCTTACATTTACGTACGTGATCGCTTTCACGAGTCGACACTAGATGTCGCAAAACCTATCGTTTAAATATGATGATCCCTTTAGTAGGGCATATAGTCGACAGCACGCGTTTGTACAATAGTAATAAAGAAACAAAAATAGAGTAAAGGTGAAATGGAAGTTAGGGAGGATTTTTGGACAGAAAAAGGTTTGAAAAAGGGATATCCGGCCGTTGAGCCCGATGCTATTCTCAATATATCGAAGAGATCTTGAAGAAGAAATGAGAAAAGATCAGGTTGGAGGAATAAAAATAGGAAGAAAAAATATAAACACTTGCATATGCGGACGAAATAGTAATTTTTATAAATAAAGAGGAAGAGATGAAGAAAGCAATAAAGACGTTGAGAGGAAAAACAATTAGATGTAAACGTAGAAAAAACAAAAATAATGATATTTAAGAAGAAAAAAAGGAGAAATGGTGGTGGGGAAAAGAAGAAATAGAATGAGTAGACAAATACAAATACTTAGGGAACATGATGAGATATGACAATAAAGATAATGATCATATAAAAGAATTAAGGAAAAAAGGAAGTAATATAATGGGACAAGCATGGAGTATAGGAGAAAAATTATTCGGTAAAGAAATAGAAAAAAGAAAGTGATTTGAGAAAATAGTAATAAGTGTGATGATGTACGGGCGGAGATTTGGGGATGGAAGGAATGGGAAGAACTAAAGAAGATACAGGAAAAATTTTGGAGATGGACACTAGGTTGGAGACGGAAACACCAGGGTATTTAATAGAGGAAGAAATGAAAATAGAAAAATAAGAATACAAACAGGGGGAGAGCAATAAGATTTGAGGAAAGAATGGAAGATAGAAAAGATAATGAAATTCTATTTGAATGAAAACGTTTTAGAGCCATATCGTATGATTCTCCTAATTTTTTAAACTTTCTGTAAAGGGTAAACTTACAATAAATCTCCCGTTATTATCTCGGCTGAATGTATTGTCGAAGTGAGTTTCACAATATTTTCTGAAGCGCTTAAATATTTTTTATTTTCAATTTCTTCTATCGCCCAGAATTTCATTAGCCTTTCGTCTAAATTATCGTATGTATTTAACGACACACAACTGATGGAATTACTTTTGCTAAGTACATTCAAGTTTCCGGCTATCACCCAAAATATGGGTTCAATTGGGCCAAGCCGTTTTTGACCTGAGCGTATGACTTCCCAAAAAGTGTTTGAACCAAGTAATATGTCTATTGTTATGTTTATTGTTCTTCTATTTGAGCATTTGGGATTGACATGAATAGACTTTCATAATTGACATGATTTAATAACAACACAACATATGTACAGGTTACTACTAGAACTCAGTCACGGCAGTGGCTCCGTTCCCTATGACGGTATAGTCACTGTCCTCACATCTATTTCCTGTGAAATAATAAACTCAGGATCCGGTAACCTAATGTTTGCGGGTATAACTATTAAATTTGCATTAAACGAACACGTAGGTAATGAATCTGTGATTTTTTGTAAATTAAACACCTCAGATTTCTTTTATAATTATTCTAAGTAGATTTTATTTCCACATTAATTTGGTAAGAAATATTTGTTAAACCTTAACCATATGACCTAGCTTTATTTTATCAAGTTTTAATTTGTTTACTGCCTTTTCGGTGACAAAATTGCTTTGCGAAGCAGAATCCAGTAGCGCACGGCAAGTTACCCATATGTTTTCTAAATTTTTTATTTTTATAACCGCCGTCGCAAGTAACACCTGACGGGCGTCGGTGTGCATCAGGCGATCGTATTCAGTGTTGTACTGGCACTGTCTGCTACTGGGGCGCTTTGATTTATTACTTCGTCGTTATTATTTGTCACGTTTGAATTATTCATAAATAAATAAATATAAATAAATAACTTTATTTGTGTTTCTATACAAAGTACTTATACTCGTCAACAATTACATATGTATCAAACAATATCACAGTTTAATTCAATTCAATATTTATTTTGTCTTTAAAATTTCTATAACAAAAGATTCAGTTTTTTCCTTTACAAAAAATAAACAAAAAACAACATAATATTTCATTAAATTATAATTCAACTAATTCCTGTTTCCTTCTTCAACCTTCCATCCCTCTCTTCTCTAAACTTTCAGTATTTTCTTTTCCTCTCCTCCATCCCTTTCCTCCTCTCCAACACTTCCCTCATCCATTGTTTTCCTTCCCTTTCTCTCCTAGTAGTAACTTCCATTCCTTTTCCTCATGTCTTGTTTCTCTGCATCCCTCTTTTATATGTATTATATTTTTCCATTCATCCCCACACAACCTGCATAATCTCTCCTCATCACTCATCCAATATTTATTTTCCTTTTCTTCATTACCCATTCTGAACCTTGCAATCATTCTTATTTCATTCATTCCTTTTCCTTCTGTTATGTACCTTGGTGTCTTGTCTGTCATTATTTTTATGTATTTCTCGTTATATTTTCCTTCCTTTATTTTTGCTCTTCTTTCCTGCTTCTGAGTATCTTTATCTCTTGCAATTATTTCCTCTTCCATTTTTCTCCCCCTCTCTTAATCTCTTTATCTCTTCTCTCGCGTATCCCACTCTTTCATAGTATTTTCTTCTTTCTTCTGCCCCATATTTTACCTTCTGTGCCTCGATCTCTTTCCAAACTTCATAAAGTATTTCATTTTCCTTCCTACTTCCCATTTTTCTTCATACCTTACTGCAATTCTTCCTGCTTGTATCCTTATTTTTCTATTTCTAGCTCTTCTTCCACTATATACCCCGGTGTCTCTTTCTCTAGTCCTAACGTCCACTTCCAGTATTTCTCCTGTATTTTCTCCAGCTCTTGCCATTCCCTCCAACCCCAAATCTCCGCTCCATACAGTACCACACTTCTTACCAACTTTTCAAACATCCATCTCCTTTTCTCTATATCTTTACCAAATATCCTTTCCCTAACCCCCATACTTGTCCTACTATTCTATTTCCTTTCATTTTCATCTCTTTTATATGGTCTCCATCTTTGTTATCATATCTGATGTTGTAACCTAAGTATCTATACTTGTCTACTCTCTCTACCTCCTCCTCCCCCACCACCATTTCACCTCCTTTCGTCTTCCTTTTCTTTTTTAAATTCCATAATTTTTGTTTTCCCGACATTTGCTGCTAGTTTTTATTTTCTAGGTATTTCTTCATAAATTTAACTACTCCTCTCATCTCTTCTTCATTTCTTGCTATTGCCACAATGTCATCCGCATAAGCTAAAACCCATATCTTTTTCCTTCCTATTACTATTCCTCCTACTTGATTTTTTCCATTTCCTCCTCAAGATCACTAATGTATATCGAGAATAAGATTGGGCTTAGCGGACATCCCTGTTTTAGTCCTTTTCCGTCCTAAATTCTCTACCTAGCTTCCTCCCTACCCTCGTTCTACACCTTGTTTCTTCGTATATTTTCTCTATTGCATTTTTTATATCTCTGTTTATTCCTACCTCCTCCATCCTTTTCCATAATCCCCCTCTTTCCACATTATCAAATGCCGCTTTAATGTCTAGAAATATTGCGTACATCTTTCCTCCTTTCTTTGCTAACTCTTTATTAATTATGTGCTTTAATATGTATATATTCCTCTTCCTTTCCTAAATCCTGCTTGCCAATCCGGTATTACATTCTTTTCTTCTATTTTTTTCCAATTTTTTCTAACTATTTCCGCATATATCTTATAGCCCGCATTCATTATACTCACTCCTCTATAGTTGTTCGCTTTCTTCCTATCTCCCCCCTTGTAAATTGGGCATATTATTGCCTCTCTCCATTTTTCTGGAAACCCTTCTCCTTTCCATATTCTCTCGAATACTTCTCTTACTTTTTCTCTCATTCCTTCTCCGATGTACCTCCATTGTTCTCCTTGTATTCCATCCGTCCCTTCTGCTTTTCCTTTTTACTTTATTTATTGCTCTCTCCATTTCTTCTTTTCCTATTCCACCCTCTCTGTGTCTTATCCTTTTTTCCAACTTCTTCATTTCTTGCTGTTTTTTCACTCTCTCCTACTAACTTCTTACAGTGTTCTTCCCATTTTTCTCCATCTATATTTGCTTCCATCCTTCCTCCTTTTTCCTCTTTTTATTAATGAATTCCCATCTGTCCTTCATTTTTAATTTCTCTAATCTTTATCTCGGTTTGTTTTTTATGTTCTTCTTTATTTTTACACATATTCCCTTAAAATTTTCTTTTAACCTTTTGTATTCATCTATCTCTATCTTTCCTTTTTCCATTTCCTTCTTCCTTTTCTTAATTCTTTTTTTCCCTTCTCGCATTCTCCGTTCCACCAATCTTTTCTTTTCCTTAATTCTTGTTTTCTTAATCTATACTTTATCTTCTCTGTTGCCAATTCCATCCTGGCTGTAATTCTCTCCATCTCTTCCTCCACCTCTCCTTTAGTATTTACTTCCTCTTCCATTTCCTTTTTATATCTTTTATACTCTCTTCAGTCCATACTTTCTTTTCTCTCCATACCTCTTCTTGTTCTTGTACCTCTTTCTCTCCCTCTTCCATCATGACTACTTCTAGCGGCTGATGGTCCGATTCTATCTCCTCTCCTATTCTTAGTGTTTCTATGACCTCCTTACTTTTTTTCGTTTATAATCACATAATCTATTACTGACTGACCTCTTTCTCCCACATATGTAAATTCCCTTTTCCTTCTTCTTCCAAATTTCCGTTCATTATTGTCCAACCTCTCTCTTCACATAGTTCTATCAAAATTTTTCCTTGTCCGTTTATTTTCTTATCCATTGATATCCTATTTCTTATCTCTCCATTTACCATTATTCCTCCTTCCTCTCCTATCCTAGCATTCAAATCTCCTCCTATAATCAAATTGCCTTCATCCCTTTCTTCTATTGTCTTTTCTATATTTGCTTTTGTTGTGTCCATTTTCTTTTCATATATCGTAAAAATATTATTCTTTTCCCCTTTTTCCGTCTTTACTCTAATTTTAATCATCCCCTCTACATTTTCTTCTTCTATTTCCTTTTCTATTTCCCATTCATTTCTTACCCCCACTATTAGTCCTCCTTTCGCCCTTCCCTCTCTCTTTTCTTTTTGCATACTGAATTTCCCATACATATTCTTTCGGCATCTTATCTTTCCATGTATGTACTCCATTCTTTTTCCTCCATCCAAGTTTCTACTAAACCTACCATTTTAAAACCCTTTATATAGTTCCAAAAATCTACATCTTTGTTTTTTATCCCCGCAATGTTTTAAAATAAGATCTTATTTTTCTCTTTATTTTTTAACCCCCACCCTTTTTCACCTATTTTTTCTTTTTTTTTGTGACCTTTCTGCTACTTATTTAAACGGCAGTGATTTAATCTAATGTCATTTCTATACCGTGTATCATATTGATGAGTTTCTGATTGAATAGTGAACTGCGTGAAGTTTTTTTTTGCGTAGAGTAGACTTTCAAGAATGTATACTGACGGAAAAGTTAATATATGCAAACTCTTAAAAGCATTTCGGTAACTTAATCCAACTAAAATACGTACAGCTTTACGCTGAAGACGAAGTTGGAATTGCATAAAACATAACAGCATGAAATGTTGCATAGTATGCGGTTCTAAGTATATTTATTGAGGCGTTCAAGTTATTTTTTGGCGTAATATGCAAGATCGTATTGTGTGGTCTATGACATTTTTGATATTTGGATAATTTGCACTTCCAGGTTGGGTGTGATGATCTTAAACAATTTAAACACAGCTTAAAATTTTTGGCAGTTTCTATTTTTTGTTCTACCGACAAGTTGCTAAATGTTTCGCATTTTTTTGTATCGAATATTCCCTTATCATTCAAGTTTTTAAATTTATGTATTTTCTCCAACGTGTTGCATTTTATTTTAATGAATTCCTCCATATCTTCAAGGGTGGGAAGTTGACCCTTGATTTTATGAGATTCCCAACTGTTTAACTTCACATTATCAAGTTTTTTACTTAGTATGAAAATTGTTAGTCTATCCCAGTGCTCTATTTCCACCCCTAGACTCTTTAAGGCGCTTAAATGTTCAATTGTGCTGTCATATAGATTACGTATTTCTATATGTGAGGCTTTATTAAGAGTTGGAAGATTGAAAATAGCTTGCAAGTGGTTGTGAATGAGAAGACTTTTATTTTCATATCTTTCATTAAGAATTTTCCATGCTTTGGCATAGTTGTTTGCTGTGACTTCTAATTTGTTTATAATTTTTTACATGTTCTGCTAAACACCCTTTCAAGTAATAAAACTTTTGAATTTCAGGTAACTCTTTGTCTTGATTTATTAAGGTATCAAAAAGTTCCTTAAATTCTGACCGTTGTGCATAATCCCCGTTAAAAGTGGGAAGTTTTATGTCGGGTAGTTTAACTCTGCGTCTAGAACAAATATTATCCCGTCCAGTACTACTATGTGGTACCCCTGAAGCAATTGAATTTGCGTCTAAATTTGACCCCGAGTTGCTGCCATCATTTAAGTTAAACGACTGCACTAGAGCCTTTAATTTTCCATGTATTGCAAAATATTTAGTTTCGAATATTTGACGTTCAAGTTCGTCATACTCGATTTTTTCTTCATATTCAATTGCCGCTTGTATATGTTCAAATTCAGCGAGAATAGGTTCTAACTTTTCTAAACGGGATCCAATTTGTTTTATTGTTTCAAGTGATAAATTATCTTTATTAATTAACTCTATGTAAGTTTCGGAGCGCGTTAATTTAGCTTTTAATACACTTCTTTTGGTTTTTAATTTTAGTAAATCATCTTCCCTTTCAGACATTGCTACCACAAACAAAGGCAATACAAGTGAAACAGGTAAATAAAGATATATGAGAACTAAGGACAAGTATTTGTGTTTAAACACTCACAACCTGACCTTTTGCTGCTATTCCAGTATTTTTCTCTTTTCACCTTTTCAGGTTCGCCAGGCTACGTGTTTCTCTGCTCACCACTACACTCCTGTTTCGCAATGTCTTTCACCGTTAAGTACCGGCTTTTTTCAATTTTTGATGTTAATCCGGCTCGAAGGACCAAAATGTTCCGTCGAATAATATGTGGACTGTATTTTCTAATTTTATTTTGAACGCAACAAAATGATTGAATGACTAACAATGTATTAAATAATAATTAATTACAAAAAAAAATAATGTCGCTTTTGACAGTTTTTCGCCATTGCGGCCTTTTTTTAATCTTGTTCAGCGCATACTCGATCATAGTCGACGCGGCGTTTTCGGTACAATTTTGGTGGAGTTTTAAATTAGAATTGAATGGCGCGAACTCCGAACAACCACCAATTTGAGAGTTTATTCATGTTGACTCTTCAACTGCCAAATAGAAAAGTGAGTTATTTTAATCAGTTTACTTTCTTTCTCCATTTTCATTCAATGTCATTAGTCCAGATGCACTTGAAAATCCTTTGCCATCGGATTATTTCTACTCACGAAAATGTCACGTATGTACCATGTGTCTGATTAAGAGAGGCCACCTGCTGTATCTTAGAAACTATTTGTCGTACAACTTAGGGAAAATATCCATATAATAAAGTCGCTTATGAGAAACTGCTGGAAAATATTTTCAAGTTTTCTACTCCACCGATGTAGGGAGCGTAGTTCACAATAATAACACAAAAACCACATTTTTTATAATAAATACATGGTAATAGTACTATAAAATTTAAATATTCGTAATCCTCAGATCATTTTATGTAAGTTTGCTTCAATGCTTTTTCTTCTATCTTGTCAAATAACTGGTAGGGGTGACTGGGAAAGCTGACTAAGTAAAACAGTGATAAGTTTTGTACCGCTTTAGCGATTTTGACAAATTTAATATCACTTGAAATTCATTTTAATGCCTAATGAAATATATTACATTATAGTTTTAATCTGGTTTTTTAACGATCGCTAGGTGGTGTTGTTTAACCAATTGTTAATGTTTCGACTTTTTTTGGGAATTTTGAAATGTAATGCTATACTTTTAAATTATTTACTTGAAAGAGCATAATATTAAATAAGAAATGGTAAAAACCGCATCTCAATATCTATTTTCTAAGTGGAGATACGAGAAAAAATATGGTATACTAGGGGATCGACTTTTATTCTTAACTAAATTGAAAATTTTATATAATTTAGTAGACGTCCAGATGTCATAAAGTCTTAAATGCAAAGTAATTTAATTCATTTGTAGGTAATCGTCAAGAACAGAGCGAGGCGTACGCCGCTATATCAAAATATCTAGTAGATTTATAAACGTTTTATTTTTAAGCTGTCAACAATTTATGACATCTAGACGCCTACTAGATTATGTAAAATTTTCAATTTAGTTAGAAGTTTTTTTTTTGAAAATTTATTCAACTTTAATTATCTTAAATTTACGTTCGATTTGAATAGAATTATTAATCCAATTTCGATTAAAAAAAAAGTTATTATTTAAAATAACTGTTTCACCCCAATATGTTCATGAACGATTTAAATAATCATTTATTTGCATCATCATTTGCCCCCTATGCTCCATTCTAAGTTCAACCATATACTTGGCTTTGGCCGAAGTCTATAGAGGGAAAAAGAGACAGATAAATTTTGAATCTTAGTATATAGATTTTATCTTTTAGGAGGTAGATATGTACACTAATGTTTGTTTATGTATGTTAAGAATTAAAATATGTGGCAACCAACATTACACTGTTGCACTTACCGTAGCATTTATAAAAATATTTTTAATGTACGGGGTTTCCTATTTTCGATGTAATTGGGGGGTTTCAGATATTTCGCGAATTGATAGGGAAAAGCCGTAGTCGGGACCTTTAGCCCGATTTTTGAGACAAATTCAATGATCTAAACAGCACATACATAGATGTGATTAGATTTAATGTTTCAAAGTTTTGCTTAAAATAATAATTAATTACTGAAATTAATAACTTTTTGGCCATTTATTTATAAGAAACAACTTTTCTGCTGATGGTCTTCTTCTACTTTCTCCTTGAATCCTACCTTACTTTCTTCCATTCATATCTTCATTTTTTTTCATCCTGTAATTTCTTCTTTCTCTGTTCTGCTTCCCTATCGGTGATCCGAGTCTGCTGCATCTTCTATCAATCTATATCCTATTTACAAGTATTGTTTACTTACATAATCTATTATCAATCCTTCCTGTTGACACTGTTTTTCTCTTTCCTCCATATTTCTGTAGAATATTATCCATCCTTTCTCATATCTTCACATAATTCTAATAATATTTTACCCTGTGTGTTTATTTTTGTTCTCCATTTATTATCATGCCTCCTTCCTCGCAAACTCTTGCATTTTAATCTCGCCTAGATTTTTGATTATCTTATCTACCATTTTGTTAGAAATCTCCATTTACCCTTCCCATATACTTTTATTACTTTGTTTTCCCTTTCCTCTGTGCTTACTGTATTTATTATCACTATTTATTCTATGTCACTCACTTCAATTAATTCTTCTTCTTTCTTCCATTCATTTATATCATCTGCTTCTCCAGGTATTTACCAATTTTGAAAATAATTATGGGTCTTTTGTGTTTTATTTAAAATTTATCATTGGACGGCGACGGAAAGTCGTGAGCGAATCACCTATTTCCGTTGAAAAAGTAGAATGGATAACGGAAAATTAAATACAAGGTAAGATGAAGATATGCAAAAGGAGCAAGTAGTTGTACAAAAGGAAATCAAGGATGAACTTGAATGGAAAATAACGGAAGAAAGTACAATAAAGACTATAGAGATAGAAGATGTCAATTTGAACATAGAAAAGATAATGCTGAAGAAAGCAAGAAGGAAAGGAAAATGAAAAAGTAAGAAAAAGAGTATAATGAATGGTCAAAGCAACGTAAAAGAGAACGGAAACGAAGAATAGGATCACTGAATCAAATTAAAAGAGTAAAAGTGAGAAGAATGATAAGAAAGAAGAAAAGACCGAAACCGAGAAGAAAAAATTGGCGAGTTTACGCGATGAAGGTGAAAGAAGAATTGTCGCGGAGGAAGAGAACAACAAGATACGGTCTCTCTTAAGTGTAACGATAGGAAACGCTTTAACTTAAGCATATTGTAATTAGCAGTCGAGTAGTAAGAATCGTTCTCGGGTAAGCCTCTGAATCAAAATAAACGACAAGAAAAAATATCATAATAGTTTTATTCAAACTATTCAACATAATTCCTGGGTATACGATCGTGAAGTTTGATCGATACAATTACATCAAAAATTATCTATATAAAAATTTAATAAAATGAAGAAAGGGTCACATCTGCTGACGTCTTATCAGTACCTGACATCACCGAGAGCGCAAAGGTCGGTTTCTTTAATTTATAAGTAAAATTTTGTATTCCTACCTTTAAAATTTGTTTAGTTAAACTCAAATTTCAAGCTGCATAAAGTAACGTTTATTTTTTGTTGTTATTTCAATATTATTAGCGTTGTTTAACGAACTCAAGATCCTGAGTGATTTAATTTGAGAGTCACCGCATATGTATTTTTTTAGTAAAATTATGTTTTACGATTGTGAAAAAAATCATGTTCGGACGCCTAAGACTTACATGTACTAAAAATAGCTATTTATTTCACATACAAAATTTGTGGAAGGTGCGCAAACAATTTTTTTCTCAGGACAAACATGGGCAAACGATGGACAAACAAATGCAGTATTTTTTTCCAAAAAATTCACATGTGGAGGTGCCAACTCAAAAAGACCTCGAATCATGAAACCGAATAAAACTCCAAACAAAAACGGTAGGTTCTTTAATTAACGCAATCACTTTGGAAATATAAATATTTTTTGTAACCACTAATTATTAACAATGCGACTCAAAGCCTGCGCTCTACGATCAGTATTTTGAAACAGCGCCTTAATAAGATGTCGAACTTCTTCTGGCGTAAACTGCGCACTCAATTGTCCTTGCTCCCATCTTTCTGTAATTTGAGCCAAATTTGCGCTCAAAATAAAAACTAACTCATTCAATCTCGCCACAACTCAACGTACAAATTAACTTCGTCCGGATCGGTGAACAATTTCGGTCCGCGCACCAAAATAATTTTAAACATTTCGATCAAACGTTCCGAATTAACGACGAGAATATCGGAGGCATTCACGACTGTGTCGATCATACGTTTGCAGAATGTGTTTAAAAGATAACCCAACGTTTTATTGTACACAGGATGCGGTAATATTTTATGCCATACAGTTCGAAGCAGCTCGCATTGACGGAGACATTGTCGAACACTTTTATTCGCATCGACACACATAACTTTCGAAAGATGTTCGGACTCAATTTTATATTCCAATAGAATTTGTTCCATCGATTTTATATGCATTTCAATGTACCCTAAGAAGATGTCGCCTCCTACGGTGCGTAACTGATGAGGTTGGTCCTTAAAAATCGGTGGTATTGGTAGAACTTCTTTATGGAATCGCTTATCGTATAATTCATTAAGTTGACCCAGTTCCTGAGCGAGATACATGCAATTGTTACGAAACAAAACAACTTGCTGCGGAATATTCATTAAATACTTTTCATGATGGGCATATACAATACTCCCATATTGATAAAAAAAGCTTTGCATTGAACAAATTAAACGGTTGGCAAAGCAATCGGGTTCCATCAAAGCTTGCTGTAACATATCTTTGGCCAATGTCAATAATTCGACACAACTTTTAGAAACATAACATTGCGGAAATTGATCTCCGGTTAAGTGATTGACGGCATCACAATGTACCCCCACTTCGACCATGTCATGCAAATCTTTCTTCATGATCGCGATGGCTTGAGCGGAAAACTGTTCGCATTGTTTATTCGCAACCAAATTGTTCATATTCTTAACGTGTTGAAGGATCGGATTCTTAACTTTGCCCAAAAATCCGACTTCAACTAATTTGACTTCAAAATCCTTTATGTCTTCCGTAACTTGCCTGTATTTGGCACGATCCTTATCATTGTTCGGT
The DNA here is from genome assembly GCA_030710515.1 of Abscondita cerata. Taxonomy (NCBI): domain Eukaryota; kingdom Metazoa; phylum Arthropoda; class Insecta; order Coleoptera; family Lampyridae; genus Abscondita; species Abscondita cerata. The sequence continues at coordinate 212,920 of JALBCR010003096.1, forward strand.
ACAGGTCCATCGACGTAGTCCTTCAACAACAGATCGGCAAAATCTGCTTTCAACTCGTGGCCTAAGTAAGAAATGACGTTATGATTTTCATCAACCACGAAGTTTAAGTGAGAGTGAAGGAAATTAAAAACATCGAGCAACCTCACAAATGCTTCTTTGTAAGAACGACAAGGCTGAGTTTTTTTGACCGAAATCACTAAAATCGAGAAGTCTTCTTCTTCTTCCTTATGGACATTGGTGACATGCGTCAAGATCGGTTTACAAATACAATTCCAAAAAAATTTGTTGAAAGTGTTGAGTTGTTCATACAGTACGTTGGAGTTTACTAAAATGTAGAATATATCTTGCAACTCTTCGGCTTTGGCCACTTTCAAACTGTTCGTTTGTAACACCCCATTTTTACCCTCCTTCATGATCAATAATTCATTCAAATCTTGTATAATAACATCTTCTAAACTTTTCTTTTCTTTCAACATGCTTTTACTTAATACATCGATAACATCGGCCAATTGGTCCTTCGGCAATGTACTCAAAAGAGCATCAATTTCTTGTAACATCAACCCTGCGTGAACATAATTCCGTTCTTTCTTGAATCCTGCACACTAATTAATTTTTCGTGAATTTTAATTATGGACGATACAATACGACATGTAATTTTTGATTCTTCCAATTCATCTTTCAACGTAACGATTCTGGCACATTCTTGTTTCATCTCAATATTAACAACATTATCCATATTTGCTGTTAAACTGTCGACTTCCTGGCACAAATCGGTTACATCTCGCAACAGTTTTTCTTTTCTAGTCGGCCACTGTGAATATTTCTTGTATATGTCGTCAATGAATGTGGTTACGTTTTGTTTGTAGCTCGAAAGTTTTTTTGTGATTTCGTTGAGGTTTTTTTCGGTGGAATCGACTGTGACGTCCTGGACAGATTTTAAGACTTCGGCAAGGTAACTCATATTACTCTGAAACGTGAGATTTTTACCTTTTTTTGTTAAATCTTAACCTAGCTTCTGTACTTACGAATTTCGACTAAGCTGTAAATAAGGAAAAATTGCGTACTTGTCCGGGTACAAACAAATCACGCTTTAAATTCAAATTTTTGATTTATTTTGAACATTAATTTATGGTTAACACCGATTGTCATTTTTATTGTCACCGTTAATTTATACACCTTGCTACAAAATAAATGAACAACGCGGCGCGCACACGTTATTAACATTAAGAGGAATATGTATTAGCAGTGCGCCATCGCTAAACATGCACTAGATAAATGTTTGAAGTAAAACTTAATATTTGGGGCGTTGTCACCGTAGTATTACTTTTTTTTCAAAATGCTTACTCTTTAAAGGAAATGAAAGCGGAAAACACTACTTTGATACTATGAGTTCGTGATTGGGTTCGGATATTGAATATTTTGTTAACTTGTAATTGTAAGTAGAACCAGTTTCAGCTCAAAAGATATTGTCTCGTTGTTTTATTTCGTGAATGTACTTTTGAAAAATGTTCAAAATAATCAAATTGAGAGCGGGAAGCACTAGTTTGAAACTATGAGATCGTAATTGAGCTCGGATTTTAATTTTTTTATCAACTTGTAGGTAGAACCAATTTTAGTGTAAAAAGTGTCTCGTTGTTTATTTCATAAGAGTACTTTTGAAATTAAAATTTTTTAAACGTTTTCAAAATAAAGCAAATAAAATAGAATCAATTTTAATTCAAAAATATTTGTTTTGTTTTTTTATTTCGTGAGTGTACAAAATAAAAGGAATTGAAGCACTAGTTTAAAACGAATTTTTTTCTCAACTATAGTAAATAGAACTAATTTTAGCACAAAAATATTCTCTTGTTGTTTTATTTTATGAGTGTACTTTGAAAAAAAAATTTTTTAACGTTTTTGAAATAAAAAAAAAATAGAGTGAAAAGCATTAGTTTGAGTTCGTAATTGAGTTCGAATATTACATTTTTTCTCAACTTGTAAGTAAAATTAATTTTAGCGCAAAAATGTAATCTCGTTGTTTTATTTCGACGGTGTACTTTTGAAAAAAAAAATTAAACGTTTACAAAATAAAGGGAAATTGAAAGCACTGGTTAGAAACTGAGTTTGTAATTGGGTTCGGATATTGAATTTTTGTCAACTTGTAGGTAAAACCAATTTTTGCACCAAAATGTTGGCTCGTTGTTTAATTTCGTGTATTTTTAAACGTTTACAAAATTAAGGAAATTTAAAGCCGGAAGCTCTTGTTTGAATCTATGAGTTTGTAATTAGGGTTCGAATATTGAACTTGTAGGGAGAACCAATTTTAACGCAAAAAATATTGTCTTGTTGTTTTATTTTCTAGTGTACTTTTGAAAAAATATTTAAACGTCGTCAACTTGTAGGTAGAATATTTTAGCGCAAAAATATTTTCTTGTTGTTTACTTGGAGGGTGTACTTCTGAAAAAAAAATCTTTTTTTAAATAAATCAAATTGAAAGCGGAAAGCAAGCACTATGTTTGAAACTATGAGTGGGTAAACTATTTATCAACTTGAAAGTTAACCAGTTTTAGCTAAAAAAATATTGTCTCATTGTTTTATTTCGTAAGTGTACTTTTGATTAATTTTACCGTTTTCAAAATAAAGCAAACAATTTTTGAATATAAATGAATTCATGGTTAACATTTTATGCACTTTACTACAAAATAAATCAACAACGCGCTTCGAAAATTCAGTAACATAATTATGATTATTGAAACAATTAAGAAACGAACGATCGAATTCAGACAGCTCCCTAATTCTCCACTCACTCATACTCTTTATCTTACCTTAACCTGAACGTCAAATTGACGTCATAATTGTTTACTATAATTTTCGTTCTACTAACAATATTTTTGATATATTCGATCTTTAATTTAAATAAGAGTGTATGTTAAATGTGATTGGTTTGAGTTTGCCGCCAAAATCTATTTCTAAGTTCAGCCGCTAGGCTGCCTTTAATGAAAGTATAGGCAAAACACTACACTGCAAAGGACTGCAGTTAAGGATGGGCGTGATGGGGTTGACCACTGAACTTGCTTTCTTTTTTTGACCGCCTTTCTTTCCGCGACTTGCATTCTTATTACTTGTCCTAATCATCCGACCTTCAATTCTTGATGTCTGAATCTCTGGATCTAGATCATATTTTTTCTTTTTTAAAACTCATTTATTTTTTTCTATAGGTATATCATATTTCTCAACTCAAACTATGTTGGTTTCATATTTACTATCTTTTTAAAACCTCTAAGAGGTAAGGTAAGCATCTAGAGGTACCACTGTAGCGATTTCATTTCGCCTCCGTTTCTACATCGTGTTGGTGGTGACGCAATTTCGCACATAGACAAGCCGTCCGATGTAACACATAAGAGCGCTATCTTGACTGCACTACCATATTCTGTAGCTCTATCTCTATGACTTTTATCTATAGGGGCTGGTGAATGTGACACTATATTCGCTTTCTGAAAATTTATTAATAGACTCTCTTCCTCACATCATATATTGTTTAGTTTACAATATCTTAAATAATGGGTGAATGTATTTGGATGCGAGTCTTATTATCTTATGACTGTACTGCGATGTTGTTTATATAGCCCAAGTTTCTTTTATTAAGCCAACTCAGATGACATTCCTCTGTACCTTATTATTTCACTCGATTATCTAACTTCTTCCTGAGGCTAATTTGGAAGATAGCGCGTGATTGTGCGCGCATTGAGTCACGATAACCCCTTACCGTTCTAAAAAATATTTACTTGTATCTAATAAAACTTGGGGTAAGTGGTAAGTGGTAAGTGGTTTAAATCTACCACTGTTTTTTAAGTGAATTGAAGTATTTGTTTTTGTGTATGTTATGATGTGTTAATTTATTTTTTTGGGGAAAAGGAAGAAAATTATTTAAGTTTGTTTATAAAAAGTTTAAAAAAAGAGAGAGAGAGAGGGGGGAAAGGGGGGGGAAAAAAATTTTAAATTTAAAAATTATTTTTTTTTGGTAATTTTTTTAGTTTTTTAATTTATAAGGGGAAGGTGAGAGTTTTTTTGGTTTTTTTGGGAAGGTTTTTAAATTTTTTTTTTTTTATTAAGGGGGGTTTATTTTTAAAATAAAAAAAATAAATTAAAAGTTTTTTTTTTTTTGGATATTAATTTTTTTAAAAATTTAAAAATTTTTTTTAATAAAAAAAAAAAAAAAAGAAAGAATAAAGTTTGAAAAAAAGGGTTTGTAATTGAGTAGAGATATTTAAATTTTTTTTTTAATTTAAAAAGAATTGTATAAAAAAATTTGGAAAATAAATTTTTTTATATTTGTTTTTTTAAAAGTTTAAAAATGTTTATTTTTTTTTTTGTATTTTTTGTTTTTAAAAAAAAAAAAGGCAATTTTTTTATTTTTGGAAAAGTTTAGAAGAGGGGTTTTTTTTAAGGTTAGGAGGTTTTGGGAAAAGTTAAAATTTTTTTTTTTTTAATGTTTTTTTTTTTGTTGTTAGAGTTTTTTTTTTGTTTTTTTAAGAGTTTGAAAAATTGTTTTTTGTTGTTTTTTTAATGAGGTCTTTTTGTACGGTAGTTGCTGCTCTCTCTAAAAAATAGTGACGAGTTTTTGACATTTCGCGCATCATGACATTGATGTTGATAATAAAACAAAATTAAGAAATATTAGATGACATAAACTATTAACCATATTAGTTCATTCGTTTGATTTATCCCGATTGATCGAAGAATCAAGCGCACACTTGTGTATGGCTATCCTTTTTTATATATTGAATACAACATATAAATTATTAGCAAACGTATTATTTCGAGAGTGTTCTAGTCGTTTCTTTATTAACTCAAGTAACTAACCAGAATAACATCTACAACAAATTTCGTTTGCCGGTACGAACAGTTTTGATACCAACTTTACGTAAATGTCAAATGATGGCAGCAATATTATTTCTAAATAAAAGACTAAAATAAATGTACATAACCTCAATTAAAATAAGTAAATAACAAATGGTTGGTATCAGTTTTTGCTTTCAATTACAAACGACGGCCATTTTGTAATTAACGAATGGACTTCTCACGTTTAAAAAAATTAAGAAATCGGGTTAAAGTCGTTAATACTAAAACCATGTTTTTCAGTACATTAACTTGTTGCGTACTGTCTGCTTTAATGGACAAACCTTTGTGTTTGTTCAGAAAAAATACAACTCAGTCAGAAAAAAACCAGTCACAGCGCAGAAATGTCTATTGTATATTTTACATATTATTTCTCAAATTTTTAGACAAAACGGCGCCCCTAAATGTTGGTGCTTCGGACAAATGTCCGGATTGCCCGGCCCAAGAGAGCGCGCTGTTTAAATAGTACTTCAGGTAGATGAAGAGGATATACTTCAAACACAAGGACAAATCCTTCATTTAAATTCAATAATTACATTTTCACATGTGTGCAGAAAATTGTATACTGTATGCAAATGTAATTCTCAAGGAATTATGCATATCCGGCTAACTTTAATTTAATTATCTTGTAATTGAATGGAAATTAGAATGAAATATAGTATAAATATAAAAAATACCGACAAGGCTTCTTCTATTAGAATTCACCATGTCACCTCAAACTAACATTCAAAATTTTTTTGCTGAAAAGACAATTTTTTTAACCGGCGGAACTGGCTTCGTTGGATCAGCTTTAATCGGAAAGTTATTAAGATCTTGCCAGGATCTGAAGAAAATTTACGTAATGGTGAGGGAGAATGGACACGTCGGAATTCATAAAAGACGTAGCCAATTGCTGAGTTCTAAAGTAAGTTTATTTTATTCGGAAAAATTCGCAAAAAAATACTTATAGGTTTTCGAAAATGTTCAAGTCAAAGGTTTAGAAAAAGTGATTTTTCTCAAAGGTGACCTAGAAAAGGTTAAGTTAGGTTTATCTGATGACCACTATGAACGTTTGATTAATGAAGTCAACTGCGTTTTTCATGTGGACGCCGAAATGAAATTGGTCGAAACTTTAAGTCGCGCCTTGATGAACAATCTCTTTGCCACGGATGAGCTTTTAACAATGGCTAAGAAGATGAAGAATCTTCAGGTATGACCACTATTAATCGAGTTTTATCCAATAATTTTTTTTAGTCGTTCGTATACGTTTCAACTGCCTACTCTCAATGCGGCAAGATGACAGCATTGGATGAAATTTTGTACAAAAGTTCGTTCAACAGCGAAACCATGTTAATGCTCTTAAAAACGGTTGATCATAAAATTGTAGATCAAATGTCCAAAATGTAAGTTGCTTCCCAAACTCATACAATGCCATTAAAATGCTAGTAGCAATATTAGTTTTTTGAATAAAACAATATTAATGCATCTGCAATTACAAATTCAAACTTAAAAAGTTAATATTAATTAAATTATGTATAGATAGAAAAACTAAACACAATTTTTAATCTAAAATATATATTTTGATTTTTTTGTAGCAATATTTTTTTTTAAATAAAACAATATTATTGCATCTGTCATTAGAAATTGAATCTTAAAAAGTAACAACATTAATTTTTTTACTGATAAAAAACTAATCCCAATTTTTAATCTAAAAAATAGAATAGATTTTTAGTCAAAAATAGTAGCAGTATTATTTTGTGTAATAAAACGATATTAATGCATCTGCGATTACAAATTCAATCTTAAAAAGGTAATATTAATTAACTTATGTATAGACAGAAAAACTAAACAGAACTTAAAACAATATATTTTGATTTTTGCCGAAAATAGTTAAATTAGTATTATTTTTTTAATAAAACAATATTAATACATCTGTGATTAAAAATTCAAACTTAAAGAAGTAAAATTTTCAATTTTTTTATATATAGAAAAACTAAACACAATTTTTAATCTAAAATATATATTTTTTTTGTAGCAATATTTTTTTTAAATAAAACAATATTATTGCATCTGATGTTAGAAATTGAATCTTAAAAAGTAACAACATTAATTTTTTTACTGATAAAAAAACTAATCCCAATTTTTAATCTAAAAATAGAATAGATTTTTAGTCAAAAATAGTAGCAGTATTATTTTGTGTAATAAAACGATATTAATGCATCTGCGATTACAAATTCAATCTTAAAAAGGTAATATTAATTAACTTATGTATAGACAGAAAAACTAAACAGAAATTAAAACAATATATTTTGATTTTTTGCCGAAAATAGTTAAATTAGTATTATTTTTTAATAAAACAATATTAATACATCTGTGATTAAAAATTCAAACTTAAAGAAGTAAAATTTTCAATTTTTTATATATAGAAAAACTAAACACAATTTTTAATCTAAAATATATATTTTTTTTGTAGCAATATTTTTTTAAATAAAACAATATTATTGCATCTGATGTTAGAAATTGAATCTTAAAAGTAACAACATTTATTTTTTACTGATAAAAAAAAACTAATCCCAATTTTTAATCTAAAAATAAAATAGATTTTTAGTCAAAAATAGTAGCAGTATTATTTTGTGTAATAAAACGATATTAATGCATCTGCGATTACAAATTCAATCTTAAAAGGTAATATTAATTAAATTATGTATAGACAGAACCCCCCAAACTAAACACAAATTTAAAAAATATATTTTGATTTTTTGCCGAAAATAGTAAAATAGTAGTATTATTTTTAATGAAACAATATTAGTAACATCTGTGATTTAAAAATTCAAACTTAAAGAAGTAAATTAATTAATTTTTTCTATAGATAGAAAAACTAAACACAATTTTTAATCTAAAAATATATATTTTTTGTAGCAATATTTTTTTAAATATAATAATATTATTGCATCTGTCATTAGAAATTGAATCTTAAAAAAGTAATTAATTAAATTATGTATAGAGAGAAAAACTAAGCACAAATTTTTAATTCTAAAACATATATTTTGATTTTTCGTCAAAATAATAATAATAGTTATTATTTTTTTTAATGAAACGATATTAATACATCTGTGATTAAAAATTCAAAGTTAAAGAAGCAAAATTAATTAATTTTTTGTATAAATAAAAAAATTAACACAATTTTGATCTAAAAAATATTTTTTATGCCAAAAATAGAACAATATTATTTTTTAACAAAATAATATTAATGCATCTGTGATTAAAAATTCAAACTTAAAGGAGTAGCATTAATCTTTTTTAGATGGAAAAGCTATACAAAATTTTGAATCTAAAATATATATTTTGATTTTTTGTCAAAAATTGTAGCAATTTTTTTTTAAATAAAACAATGTTACTGCATCAGTCATTAGAAATTGAATCTTAAAAAGTAACATTAATTAATTTTTTTTACTGATAAAAAAACTAGACCCAATTTTAATCTAAAAATATATTTTGATTTTTGTCAAAAATAGTAGCAATATTATTTTGTGTAATAAAACGATATTAATGCATCACAATCATTTTTATTCTAAAAAATATGTTTTGGTTTTTCATCAAAATAGTAGCAATATTATTTTTTAATAAAACAATATTAATACATCTGTGATTACAAATTTAAACTTAAAGCAATAACATTAATTAATTTTTTATAGATTGAAAAACTAAACACAATTTCGAATCTAAAAAATACACATATTTTGATTCTTCGTTAAATTTAGTAACAATATTAGTTTCTTAATATTAATAAATTTGTAATTACAAATTGAAATTGAATTAGATAAAATATTTTTAAAAAAACAATTGCTGAAAAATATTCCAATTAAGAGGGGCATTTACTTAACGCATCATTGAGAATTGCAAGTTATACAACACACATAACGTAAGAGGGGTTAGACGTAAGCGGTACACTTGTTATACCAAACGTGTTAAAACTTTTAACAATTCGGATTCATTCGTATGTTACGGTTGCAATGCAAGCGATTTCGCGCAAATTACAATTGGCGTGTATATGCGCTTTCTAGATGCAGGTGGTTATCTTTTAGTTAGCGATTTTCGTATCTCTTTCATAACATGGGCATGAGTAATGGTAATATAATACAATTGTACATGAATATGTCGAAGCTGAAATAAGATAAGCTCGTTAAAAAATAAAATCGAGATCAGGAATTAGTGTCATTCAATTACATAAATATATAGATTACCTGAAAAGGAATTTTTAATAAAAAATGTTGAGGATGTACTACATTTATTTAGGCATTTGATTTATATACATAAATATGAGAGAAATACGGAAACACAAAGTTTCACAAACAAACCACTACCTATTTTACAAAACCATATGTTGTTATGGAAAGCGTGTAATCTTAAATTTTATAAAATTTACTACGCATTCAATGGTGTACAAGATGAACTGCAGTAATTAGTATCTATACAGGGTGATCTGCGTAGAGCGTGCATTAAAAGTGTTCTAACACAGAATAATCAGAAACTTGAAATTCGGTACGCGGCCATAATCGATCAATTTCATTCTACCTAAAATATTTTCAGACCTTCAGCTATACGGAGGCTTTCAAATTTCTTATTTTAAATACAAACCTATAATTCTTTTTACATGTGTCAATTGGTCATATAATTTGAGTTTACATAACCTAATTTATGTTATCTTATCCTTAACCGTTGTTGACATGTCATTTTTTCCCCAAAAAAATGCTCTTTGTAATAGTTAACAAAAAAATGTGTATCTCGCAAATCAGTTGAGATTATAAAATTAAATTTATGGAGCAGTTGGTTGAAGTTCAGGCTTACTGTTGATGTCCTACTGGTGATTCCATCTTGTACCATATAGGCACAAGCAGTTTTCAAATATCACAATCAAAATGATCAAAAATCAATTTTTCAAATGGCACTTTCTACTTTTTTACATCATTCAAGAGAAAGTTGATAATTTCCTGTACCCAATTCCTCTCGAAAAAGCATAAGATGCCATTTGAAAAAATTGACTTTTTGTTAATTTTTGGTTGTGATATTTGAAAATTGCCTGTGCCCATATGCTACAAGATGGAATCACCAGTAGGACATCAAGAGTAAGCCTGGATTGGAAGCCAATGCTCCAAAACTTTAATTTTATCATCTCAACTGATTTGCGAGATACAATTTTTTCGTTTAGTATTATAAAGACCATTTTTAAAAAAAAAGTGACATATGTCAAAAACGGTCAAGGATAAGATAATTTATGTTATATAAACTCAAAATTATATGGCAAATTGTCCCATGTAAAAGAATTGTAAGTTTTTATTTAAAATAAGAAAGTTGATAGCAATTTGTGGCACACCCTGTACAACTAAAGGTCTGAAAATATTTTATATAGAACGACAATGATCAATTATGACCGCGTACCAAATTTCAAGTTTCTGATTTATCTGAAAGCTAAAAAACTTTTAATCACCCTGTATAGATACGAAATTGTATAATTACATTTAAAAAAATTCAAAATGTCTTTCCTGTAAAACTAAATAAGCTTTAATCTTTGAATAAGGATTTTCTTTTGTGTAATTCATCTTATATATCACTCTTTGAAGTAAGTAGTGTTTATTACATTTTTTTGTTGATTTTATGATCATATTTTATTCGTTCAATAATTTTAAAGTGCAAAATTTAAGTAAAAGTTGTAGAAATTGTTCGAAAATTATAATATACAACAACCTTTCTTTGATATTTTAATTTATATACAGTGAGGTTTTTTACAACTGAAGATTATAACTATTTTGCCATTGCTTGACATTAACTTTTAAATTTGAACATAGGGATATGGTCATAAATTTTAGTAAGCAGGCTTGCCATATTGGTCAATAACTAAATACATTAAAATTTTTGACAAAATCATGTTTTATTGCAAACAAGTATTTACCACAAAAAAGATAAAATTGTAATTATTTATTCGTGTACATGGTGGTTTAATTATCATATTAGAATACGTACAGCAAAAAGATAATTGTAAATTGTGGAACAAGTTCAATAACAAAAACTCATACATTGCATATAAAAATCAAAAAATTTACTTTCACTTTTGCATTTATTTTAGGGGTCGAATATTGTCTTTATGCAGAATACTAATTTTTTTTAATATTTACTTTATTTTCTATTACTATCCTCGATCCAGGGTTCTGCAATGGCAAGATAATAAAATAAATATTTCTGGGATGGTGAGCATGATTTTTTCAATTACAATTTTATTAGTTTTGGTTACTGGTAGGCATGCATAGTAGGGTTCTATACCAAAAAGATTATTTATATGGGTATCAGAAATGTATTTTGTATTATACAGGGCGTTCCAACGAAAACTTGACCCCTCCTGTAAGTAAGAAACGGACGTGTGATCGAAAATTTCAAAAAACACGTCAGTTTTTATTTCTAGGGGACTAATTCTGATATGAAAATCATACCCGAAACTTCACCCCTTGCAGTCAGCAACTACTCCCCATATTTTTTCAATAGCATGGGGGTCGAGTAATACATCATTTGAAAGGTCCTTTGTCCCTCTATTACCTCTGTAATTTTTTCAAAATTGGTTCATTCGTTATTGAAAAATTAAATGTTGAACGTTTTATTTAAGAAAAACAGAAAATTCGCTGTCATTTATTTTATTGAGGAAATCAACAAAAAAATAGTGTCAATGGAAACAAAAACAACGGATAAATTGTTCAAAATAAACTTTACTTACTTCCATACAATAATACAGTCTACTTTCGAAAGCGTTCCTTACATTATTCAAGATGTCCGAGTTAGTTTTTCTGCACTGGTAGTTTTTGTTGAAGCTAGTTATCGCAGAACAAAAGTAGATAGTTGGCCATTGTCACACTGACACGAACTGTTGTTTACTGTGTTCCAACATGGTTTATTCTACTGAAGAAAGAATAGAAATTGTCGCAACCTATTATCAAAATGATGAATGTGCTAAAGCTGCTGTAAGGATTTTAATACGAATCATCCAGACCACAACGTAAGCCATCAACACGTTAAACAGTTAATGGATAAATTTCGAACTTCAGGTTCTGTTCACAACAGAAAACATGAAGTATTCCGTCCTGTCAGAAATGAGGGAGTTGAAGTTGCAGTTTTAGGACATGTACAAATGGATAATCGACAATCTATCAGACAACTAGCTAGAGCGTCTGGTGTATCAGCTCCTAGTGTTTTCCGGATTTTAAAAGCCTACAAATTCCACCCTTTCAAAATAATGCTAGTTCAGGAATTGAACGAAGATGATCCTGATCGTCTTTCGTTCTTTGAAATTTTTGATCACACGTCCGTTTCTGACTTACAGAGGGGTCAAGTTTTCGTTGGAACGCTCTGTATGTACAAAAAGCGAAATGCAGGTACTACTCCAAAAGAACACATCTGCCATAAAAACTTGGACAGGTTTGGCAAAATCTATGAAAGCAGTCATAAATGTGGAAGGTCATAAATGATCGAGCCAGAAGGTCTCTTAACTTATACAGATTTTTATATTTTTTGAATATTTACAAAGATATTCCGTTTAAACGTTTATCCTCCATCAAAAGTTTTTGGTAAAATAATTGAACACAACTTTTATTTAAACTATTTATTGATTCGATAAGTAATTACTTGCTATGATATGACAATTACGTCACACCAATTGTTTTAACAATATCTCCAAGAACCTTAGTCATACCAAAAAAAGTAATGAGTTTTGAAATTGTGGCAAGCGGTTTGGTTTAAGAGCCTACAACTTATTTTGCAGAATTATGGATCCATTTCCATATACTTACACGTTTTCGAAGCATTTGGCAGAAGATTTAATTAGGCGTAAAGCAGGTAATCTACCGATTGCAGTAGTTCGCCCAAGCATAAGTGAGTTAAACCAAAGTTATTGTATTCGCTCTAAACCACATCTTTCAGTTAGCCCTGCTTTAAAGGAACCTTTCCCAGGCTGGACTAATCATTACCAAATCTATCCGAGATTTGTAGTAGGTTTTAATCTGGGCTTATTACACGTTTTACACACAACACCTTCAACCATCATGGATGTGATACCCTTAGACTACACTGTTAATTTAATACTAGTATCCGCTTGGGAACGAGGTTGTCTATCGTAAAAATTCACAAATTTATTTACAAAACGATAGTTGATACTATATGTTCTAGTAATGCTGCTGGTCCAACGATTTATAACTGCGGAACTGGTCATTTTAATCCCTTATCGTTTAAAAAGTTTCACGATGTTTTAGATAAGCACGATGCGTTGTGTCCTTCGCCAAAGAAAGTATGGCACCAGTACGTTATATTGACTACGAATGTCGCTTTAAAAAATTTTTATTATTATATCCACCTACCTTTAATGTTTTTTTAGACGCAGTGAATTTTGTTTAGGAAAAAGTACAAGGTAATAAATAAATGTCCGTGATTAACTCATCCCGAACCGGTAAAGTTATTACAGGTACCTGAAGCTGTACCATAAGTTACATTTTTTAATGCAAATGGTTGAATATATTTCCGGAAGGACTTGGTTGTTCAATACCAACAACACAAATAAGCTTTGGGGAACAACTCGGAAACAGCGATAAAGAAATTTTTTACTTTAATGCAGAGTCCATCGACTGGGATTTAGCCATTTCCACGTTTATCAATGGTACTCGCTTATATATTTTAAAAGAAGATCCAGTTCAATTGCCGCAAGCTCGATTCAGACGATGCATTTTAAGGATGATTTATTATTTTATAGTGTTTGCTTGGTTTGGTCTTATAGTGTACGTAGGGATAAGGTTTTTTAAATAAAAATTTATCAGAAAATGATTGTCATCTTACTATCGTAGATATACGAGAGTTTTCTAAAATCCGCCCGCTTCTATACATACACGGTAGTAAATTTCTCTTGCGATAAAAGCGCCAACTAAGTACTTATCAGATCGCATTCGTATATATTATACCTTTAGAAATATACATCTTTGTATGTATTAGGTCCAAAGATAGGTAGATCAAATCTGTGGTGCGTAGCACAAAATCAGTACTGATTATATTGTTCTACCTTTCTGAACTTACAGCACCTCCAGTTGGTTTAGTTCTTTGAGGAATCTCAAGACTAAATCTTGGATTAAAAGAAATAATCTACAGTAGTTTGAAGAAACGTTTCCCAAATTCCAATTCCACCTTCTGGAAAGCGTGACTTCACATTCCTCTAACACGCAGCAAAATTTGCATGACGAGTTAGTTGTCACACCAATCAAGTCGTCAGTGTTCCGTCAGAAAGCCCGCGAGAATTCTTAAATGGTTCCTGCTGACTGCTAAGTAATCCTTGTATACTTTAACTATTGAATTTACCTAGTAAAGTTTTGGACTGGCTCAGTCTTGGTAGCCTGACCCAGAGTTTTGAAGTTCTTCAGCCCATAGTACTTCACGTATTGTGTGCTTGCCAATACCACAGAATAACTCTAGTTCTACGGATGGCGTGACTCGTTACCATCAGCAATCCCAGAATGTCGTGGGACCTTATTGCATGCCTCCAAGTCTATTCAGTTTCTTTTTACAAGTTCTTACCATCTGTGGGTTGATGACGCAGGTGATATGTCTGCTAACGTATTTCCGGTCCAGATTGAACTGCACGCAGAGTTCAATTGCGTACACTTTCGCCTGAAATATATTGGTATGTTTGCCTATGGGCCATAGTATTTGGTGCGTGGCCCAAATATATCTCCGCATCCTTAGACGTTCTTGATTCGTTTGTAAACCAACAGACCATCAGGCTGTTTCGCCGTCCAGTCTTCCATGTTGCCAGGTGTCGCCCGGAAGTTAGCTTAAAATAGGAAGTCCTTTTGTTCATATTGTCTCTGTGAGAGAGAAGAAAAAAGGGATATCTTCTATTGAGTAAGGACCATGTAAGCCCGCAGTTGCAATAAAAATTTTCCTTACCTTATTATTTATTCATTTATTTAAACCAATTAGCAATAACAGTCGAAAATAGATCAAACACTGCAGTTTTCAAAACTAAACAAACATTAAATGTATCTGAAGACGAGTCAAACATAGAAAATTAAAAAAAAACATAATAACAAATTAAAAAAAGATAATAACAAATGATTCTAAATTATAAATATTAAAGTAATATTAGATAGATGGCCGAGCAGCTAAAAAGAGAGAAGTTGCTGCGTGAAGATGGGGATCGACGAAGGGTACTAAATTTAACAATGAAGCAAGTTAGACACACACCAATATGATAGCATTCATGAATTCCTAATAGGATAGTTAGGCTCAGTTCGAGAAATTTGGATATCTAAGTACAGGTCCATACAAATGAACAATATTCTAGTTTATAGCGGACCAAAGCACAAAAAAGAACTTTGTGTACTGAAACAACCCTTAATATCCCTACAACAGCGTCCGATAAAGCCAAGCAATTTGAATGAACTGAGTATCACGTGATCTATATTAGGATGGAAAGAGATCCGATTATCTAGTAAAACACCAAGATCCTTGACAAATTTCAGGACTTTGAAGAGGTTCGTCTTCTATATTGTACTTATAAATTGTAAGAGATTCTTGTTTGCTAAATTTGACAATTACACATTTAGAAACATTGTACTCAATCAGTACCAATCATTCAACATATTCAGATCATAGTGCAGTTTCAACGAGTCAGTAAGTGATCTAATTTCCTTATAAAATTTCAAATCATCTGCAAACAGTAAGATTTTAGAATGAGTTACCTTATATCCAATGTCATTATAAACATAAGGAAAAAAAATGGGTCAAGATGGAGATCCTTGAGGGACACCTGAAAGAACCCAATCAGTGAAGCTAAATTCACCAATTCTTACCACTTGTTTGCGAAATTGAAGATATGATGTGGGAAATGATTTACTCGATTAAACATTTTCTGAAAATCTGTACAAATTGCATCTACTTAGAAACCCGCTTCAAGGGATCGTGTCTAATTAATTGATATAGGTATTCGCATTGAAAGAAAACCATGTTGCTCATCAAGCAAATAGGGCCTAACGGTTGGCGCTAAAAGTTTAAGAATGGCTGACTCAAAAACTTTAAACGGTTGCAGAAGTAGAGAAATTGGACGGTAGTTAATTAAAAGCCTGCGTAAGACAGTTTTAAAAATTGGTAAAATAAATGCTTTCTTCCATTTTTAAGGAAAGACTCTTAAGCGTAAAGATTTATGAAGGATTTAAAAAAAGGTAGTGCTACATAATTACATAAAAATAATGTTAATAGAAAGAATATGCAATTTTATGAAAATTTCTTCGAACAGATGCGCCATCTATGAACAATCCCAGTGTAGCTCCATTAGTTGTGTAAGCAACACATTTATAAAGAAAAAAGTCTATTGCAAAAGTACAATATATTTTAACAAATTCATTTCTTGTTATAGCATAAGTAAAATAAGATTATGTATAATTTAGGATTCAAAATAGGAAAGAAACCCTACGTACTCGCCTTTCCTGTGTAAACATGGCTTCGCATAAATATTTTACATCGTAATTGTTGCTTATTGTGACATCTGTCAAATAAATAATCATTGTTTAATGCTTTATCACACAATGTAACAATAAAAATTAAATGATTAATCACTCGATAAATACAAGCATTAAAAATGAAAGAAGGTAAGATTAAAATATTTAACTTAATCCGCTCGTAATCGTTAACAAATAAACAGGGCGTTCACTAATTTTCTTAACGCGAAATTACTTCCAGGTGCGTAACCATCCAAAATCGTAATGTCCGGAGGAGACCGTAACCGAAAAAAAGCTCCGCGTGCACAAGGTTGGGAGGAAGCTGGTGCGGAGTTTTACCAAGAAAGTTACCCGTCTACCGACACCGATTTCGATGTGCTACAAAGAGACCCCAATCAATTGACTACTTTGTTGCCTAGTAAACAAACCAGAGCTGCGGCAAGTAAGTACCGATTCATTTTGTTTGTATACTTTAACGAATCATCGGTTTTTAGCTACAATTAAAAGAATAAGAACCACAACGGATACGAAAACGTTTAGGCGACAGACTTCGTCGCAGTCACGAAGAGGTTCGACCACGACGCGTAGGGCTTCGACGACGGCTGACGTTCAAGTTTCGATGTTGCCCGATTTATCCGAGAATTTATCGAACGAACAAAGAACTTGGGAAGAAATCATGCAGATTAAAGCGTTGCCCATTTCTATGGCTCAAAAGAAGGAAATGAAAGCTAAATTACAGGTACGTCAATTATCATGAAAACCCTTATCTCCATCAGTATTTTTTGTTGCTTAATCTTGCTCTACTTTGTGTGATATGCTTTGTTTCTGATGTTAAGTGAGCTTAGATTAGCTACAATCTATTTTTTTTTCACTTATTATTGCACAATAGGTTTGTATTTTGCCGAGTAAATTTGGGTTGTTTAATGAAAATCTGTTGTCTTGCAATTTGACGAGAAAAATTGTTAAAGACGCGATATCTAATGGCATATATGTTATGTACTAGGTTAGATTAATAAATGAAGCGAGCGACACCATTGTAAGGTCGCCACTTTAGGCACACTCGCTTGAGGTACGTAGATACAATGACACGTACGATTGTATTAGAGTTTATTAAATAAATGGTATTTAATTTTGAAAATAATAATTATATAACATGGTGCTGCGACAAATTTAAGTTACGTTTGAGTAATATAAATGATTGAAACAAAAATTTTGTAAACAGTATATTGATTGAAGAAAATATGGCGCAATTTAACCTTCCTACAAAATTGCAGTTAACTGGCAATTTAAGCCGTAACTGGAAAAAAATTAAACAACAATTTGATATTTATATGAAAGCTTCGGGTTTTATTTCAAAAAGTAGTGAAAGGCAAGTAGCTATTTTATTCAATATGATCTGTCAAGAAGCGGTGGAAGTACACAACACGCTCACGTAGAAGACTCGAAAGATATAAAATTGGTAATGAAGGCCTTCCAAGATTATTGTAATCCTAAGAAAAACATATTATATGCAAGATTTTTATTTTATAATTGAAATGGAAAACTTCGATGTGTTTTATACCAACGTTAAAAACTAATAACCGATTGTGAATTTAAAGAGCCCGAAGAAATGTTGTGTTATCATCCAATGATAAAGAAACGAAGAATAAAATAATCAAGAAAGGTGAAATTAAGTTATCTGATGCTGTAGAATATTTTAGATTAGCAGAACTACAAAGAACTCAGCTAAGGGAAATGAAAAATGAAACAATCGACAGAATTAAGAAGAATAATTTTCAAGGTGCAAAAAACATACTGCATATAGAAAAGGTATTATAATTTTCAAAGTAATAATAACTATGGTAAATTTCAGGGAAATGCCAAATTATTGATTATTAGATGTACTCATTGTGGATTTAATCATAGAAGTAAAACTTGTAAAGCATGTGGTAAAATGAACCATTTTTTAGTTATTGCTCTAAGAGTAAGGTTAATTTAGTTGAAGTTGAAAATGAACAGGTAAATTATTTTTGTAATTTGATAACTAATAATGTAAATGCAATAAGTTGGACTCAAACTCTTAAGTTGAAGGCTTTAACGTTCATTTTAGATTGGATACTGGCAGTGACAGCAATGTGCTACCACTGTTTATACTAACTAAAATAGTAGATTTCGTACAGAAAGATATTGAAATGCAGGATTACCCAATAAATTTGTAGTAGTGCCTCATAATGCTAAATCCATTTTAGGTTTAGTAATTGGTCAAAAACTAAATTTAATTAAAAGAGATATTCATGTAATGTGTAAGAAATTACCGAAAAGAATTAATGTTAAAAGAATTTTATGATGTTTTTACGGGGGTTGCATGTTTTTGTATGAGTTATACTATTAAAATTAAAGACTGTTCCATGCCAAAAGCATTTCCACCTCGTTGAATCCCTTTAAGTCTCAGGGGTAGCCTCGAATCAGAATTAGATAGATTAGAAAAACAGGGAATAATCATCTGAATCATTGCGAATTTGCCTTGATCCGGCACAATTAAATAATAGCATAGTTAGGGATTATTGCACTATTCCTACAATAGATGATTTGTCAGCAACCATTAGACATGCCAAATATCTTTCCGTATTGGATCTTAAGGATGGTTTCTTACAAATTAAATTAGATCAAGACACCTCAAAACTTTGCACGTTTTCAACAATAAAGTTTTGACGGATTTTGAATATCTTCATAAATAAGAATCTTATTCAAAATTTTCAAAAACCCAAAATTTTCATTTCTGTCCTATAACTCGAAAACGGTTAAACGTATCAAATTTTCTTTCAGATCTGACTTTATCTCTAAGCCTTGGACACCGATATCAAATTTTCTCTAATAATAAGGGTACCATCAAAGAAAACTCACCCAGTATACAGGGTGTCCCAGAGATTACTTATTTTTTAAGTTTTTATTATTTTTTTTTAATTTTCGTAAATGAAACTAAATTCTCTGTAAGTAAATACAATTTTCAAATTCTGCCCTTGTATAATAGTAGCGATATTCAACGTAATTTTATTTTCGCTTATCGGGGCGATGTGAAGTTTTTTAATTTAAAAATCAAAGCCGAAAATCTGTTGAAGCGAGGTTTATTGTGACGTTGTTCGCTTTTGCCCCCCAAAATAGTAATTTGTTACTTGTAACCTGAATTGGAAACACATGTCATTAACCCTAATTGAGGTTGTATACGTCACGTGTCATTTCTATCAATTCTGTCGCGCTTGCGCAATCGACAATTCACGAACCTTACGAGCTAGAACCGGCAAAAGAAATTGAAAAATCGTAAAAATGGTATTGTACTCCCGCAGATTTTTTTGGATGTTGGTCCAGTCCTTATTAACCCTTGCAACAAGGTACCCCAAGGTTTCGACAAAGGGGTGGATCTTCCAAGTGGAAAAGTGCAAAAAATATTAAATAATCGCAAAATTGGGATTGTACCTCCGCAGTATTATAACCTTTACAATAAACTACCTCAAAGTGCTGACAGGGGGTAGCAAAAATTTTGCAGAAGAAATGAAAAAATCGCAAAACTGGGGTTGTAGGTACTCGCAAATTTTTTATGTCCACCCTGTATTCTTTTCATTATAAACCACAATGCAAACTATCCTAAAATACCGTTAGTGGGCGGCATTAAAAAACCGCAAAAATGGGAATGTACACTCATGAAATTTAAAACTTGGACACCACAATTTCTGTAAACAAAAGTTTGCACATTGTGAAGCGGGCTTAAGGGTATCATTTACAATTCTAACAGCAGGTAGTCTCAGCAGGGGTTATCTTATAGAAGGACTGTAGAATGAATCATTACACTAAGCACGTTTTAGAAAATAGGTAATTTACGTTGCTTACTTAATTTTTTCTTTAAAGAATATATTTGAAGGTATCGCTAATTAAACACCATAGCTCGATTAATTATCGAATCAAAATTTTGTTTAGGAAATGTTTACAAAATAAAATTAGAAATAATTTTGATTTAAAAACGTCTACAAGCAATAACAAAATTTATTACATAATTATAATTAATATACCAAGTTATAGTTTAAAATTAAATGAAAACTTTTTTTTTTAAATAAAGGTATTACTATATATATATAAAAATCAATAATAGGTGTGACCTCCATTAATATTGATACATTCTTGGAGGCATCTGTTCATTGACGCTATCAAGGTATCAATATAATTAATATTAATCGTTTCCCATGCGGTATCAATAAAATATATGTAAAATCTGGGGGTACAATTCCAATATGGGATGTTTATGCCGAATTTTTACAATTAGATTAAAAAATTCCCGTCCCTGTCAAAACTTTGGAGTAATTTGTTGCAAGGGATACAAAAACTTGACTACAATTGTTGACATATAAAAAATCTGCGGAAGTATAATCCCATTATCGCAAAGCTTTGATGTTTTTGCTAAATTTTTACGATTAGAATAAAATTTGCGGCGCTTTGTGGTAATTTATTTTAAGGGATCTAAGAACTGGACTTTATTTGTCAACATATAAAAAATCTGCGGAAAGTCAATACCATTATGGCAAAGATTTGATGTTTTGCTGAATTTTTACGATTAGAATAAAAATTACCGTAACTTTGTGTAATTTGTTTCGAAGGTTATAAGAACTGATTAGAATAGAAAAATCTTGTCACCCCTGGCAGCAATTTGTTGTAGGGTTTTAGGAACTGTCCTACACTTATTGACATAAAAAGTCTACGTTGGTACAATCCTATTATTGCGATTGTTTAATGTTTTTGTCGATTTTTTATTAATTAATCGACTTATAATAATGCGCGACACTGCTTTCTCGCTCTCACGCACACTATTGCCGCTTCTTCTACCCATTGCGGACGACGTCGAATCGCGGGGAAACACTCGGCGATAACGAACGCGACTTCCGAGCGTCGATTTTACGACCCATTTAGAGAACGTCGTTCTAAGCGATATTTGTTTTAAATCAAACTAATTATTCTCTAAACGCGCCGCGATTTTCGAAAAATTCTTTCTAAATCCGATAGACATCGAAAAGACGAGCGACGCTCCCGAAAGCAAAAAAGTTCGACCTCTAACTTTAATGACATATATCTTGGAAATTTTACGACATAGCGAAAAAACGCCTAACACACAATCGAGACTTTCCCCTTTGAAACGGTATCTAAACGATAAACGAAACTTTTATGACGACGTCGTAGGAGGTACACAAAGTATATTTGAAAAAAGTAAAAAAATCGAACGTTTTTTCGTACGGGTCCGTTAAATACGACGTGGAAAAAAATACAAAAAGGCCTAAAGATTCGCGATAAAATTCAAAAATAGCCAAAAAATGTACATATTTAAATGTATATACCGTGTGTGCCACGGAAAAGTTGACGTAGGCATTTACTATGTTAAATTAAAAACCGATCGGTTCGCTGATGATGATAGCTTAGCTATTGAAACACATGTCCGAGTAAAGTTTTTTGGTGTTTTTATGTTTCTTAAATAGACGCTGCAGTTTAGTGTTCCATTCCTTTGGACAGCATAACATATCATGTAGAATAGATAACATATGATGGAACAGTAATGAGTATTCAAAACGTATTTTACTAAAAAATCAGCAATTCAAGCTATTTTTAGGTTAGTTTTATAAATTTTTATTTATGAAGAATTAATTTTCATTTAATAAGCGGCCTTTGTGGGAATTCGTTAGTTTATCACCTACTAATATTTTGTGATCCCTAACCAGGGTTCGATTCCGATTGCAGTATTTTTAATTAACTTTATTATTGATATTATAATACAATTTTCAAAGTGAATTCAACATTTTGAAAATAGGTTAAACACAATGTGTTAATAATAACATCGATAATAATTTTATTAATAAGAAAAAGTTACCGCAATTGGAATCGAACCCGGAGTTTTGACGTGAATCAGAAAAAAAGAAGAATCGCAATTTTGCAAGTTTTTGAAACGCATAGTCTAAAGAGTTAGTCTTTACCAAAGTTGTATTAATTTTTTTTTGTGTAAGGAAAGTCAGAGTACGAGCCGCCAAGCGACCTGAGTTTGCCCTAGTTAATTTTATAATTACAATAAAAATTGCCGCTCTCTGATAGCACTTTGGGATAATTTGTTGAAGGGGATATGAAAACTAGACTACAATTACCGATTTTTTTATACTTAGAATTAAATTTGGCCCCCCTGGGGTTATAAAAGCTGGACTGACATTAAAAACCTGAGGGGGAACAATCTCATTAGTGCGAATTTTTGATGTTTTGCTGAATTTTAATACTGAATAAAAATTTCCGCTTCCTGACGGCACTTTGGGGTAATTTGTTGCCAGGATTATAAGTACAGCCTTGCAATGGGCAACATATAAAAAATTTGCGGGGTTCCAATCCAAATTTTGCAATTGTATAATGTTTTTGCTGAATTTTTGCACTTAGAAAAAAATTGCCTTTCCCTAACGACATTTTGTGTTGTAATCCCATTTTTGCGATTTTTTAATTTCTTTTGCTAAATTGTTGCACTTTGCCAATCCCTGGCGGCACTTTGCGCTAGTATGGACTTTAACGACCAATTTTTAATTCTTTCTGCAAAATGATTGCACAAAAAAATTTCCGTCCTTTGACTGCATTTTGGGTGATTCGAGGAAATGCAAGGACAGGCATATAAAAATCTGCGAGGGACCATCCCGTTTTTCGATTTTTCAATATCTTCTACAAATGTTTGTACCCTTTTCTTCACTTTGGAGTAGTTTTTGCAAAGGTCGCTTGGATTATAAGGACCAACATATAAAAATAATAAATCTGCTTGGGTACAATCCCATTTTACGATTGATTGTAATGTAAATGTAATAAGAACTGGACTACAAGAACCAACATTCAACAATCTGTGGGGGTTTAATTCCATTTTTGCGATTTTTATTTTCTTTTACTAAATTCCGGTTCAAGCTCGTACGGTTTGTAGATTGTAGTTTATCCCCCGTCGAGACTTTGGTAAAAATAAAAATCTGCGCGTGTACAAAACTCAATTTTGCGATTGTTTAATATTTTTTCTACATTTTTTTTTTTTGGTAAAATTGTTTTTATTCTTTTTCGTTTATTACTCATATTTTCCGCATCTATCTATATTTTCCGGATTAAAAATCCTAGCCATCTTTTTTTATGCATTCAATACCGTGATTGGCTGCATAAAAAGAGAAGGCGGGTCTTGTGTTCTCGTAGCAGGCAACGACTTGACCTTTAAATTTGATAATGATGACCTATACATTCCATCTCGGCTTTGTCAGGTTTTCCCGAACAATTTCAATTTCCGATTGACCAACTTTGTAAAAAATATAATCTCGGTTAATATATAAAATAATAAATGTCAAGTTTTATCAAAATCTTATGGATATCCGTTAGATATGAAACAATAGTATTGAAAATATAAATTAGTACAAGTGGATTGCATTTTAAAAAGTTTGATTTATTAGAATTATCTTTAAATTAATGTATTTTGTACAAGTTTCGAATTTAAAGGTTATACCTTTGTTAGGCTACGAGACAGCAAGAAACTTTGCAGAAAATAAGTGTATAAAAATTCAGGCTTTTTGAACAGTTTCTTCAATTCTTTGTCAATAATAATTTTTGTTCTTATTCGTCTTGTCTATTCGTCTATAAAATATTTTTCTTAGTACGTCTTCTTTTTATCCTAGTTTTTGAACGAATACTGTTTTTGTATCATATTTTGCCATATTAATTGTAGGTTCATATCTACCCATCTCCACGTTGGGAGCCAAATGTTATGATTGTTATATCCTGATCTTTTATTTACTTTATTTTATTACAATTATTTACTATTCTATACATATTCTGTTTAAACCTTTTTTCTAATAACTTTTTCTATAACGTAGCCTATTGTCGTATGTAGTCTTCATTTTCTTTTTTTTTGACAGTTTTGGAATGAGAACTATTTTTGTATTATATTTTCGCATATTTGTTGTAGGTTCATATCTATTTGTAACACCTGTTCCCACGTTGGGCGCCTTTCTATAACTTAGTCTATTGCCGTTTTTCGTATTTTTTAACTTGTCTTTGTTCTGGCATTCTTGCTTGGTCTTCTTTGTTCTACAAATTCATCGACAACAATACTCACTCCTCTGGAATTTTTTTATTTCGATGTTTTCTGCTCTCGCTTCTCACCCTCACTCTTTCTGTAATCCTTTCCTTGTGTTTTTCTAGTGTTTTCACACAATTCCGTTCTTCGCTGTTCTCAAAGCTTCTTCTATTTAATCTTTTTTTTCTATCTGCCCCTTTCTCCTTCTTTCTTTTTTCCTCTTATTTTCTTTGATTTATTTCTTATATACTACTTTCTCTTTTCACACTGTTCTTTGCACTCGCTTCTTAATCTTTTTATATTTTATTCATCTATTATTTTCTTGTCTTAACTATGTTTTCTTCCTTCCCCATTAATCATTTTTTTCTCTTGTTTTTTCTACATCGTATCTTTTTACTTTTTTCAATTTCTTTTCTTGTTTTTTGTTCCCCTCAACTTTCCTTAATTCTTTAAATATTTCTTTCTTTAGTTGTTTTACCTTTTATTCACTTTTTGGTGTTTTTCTTTTCTTTTCTCTTGCTTCCTTCTGTACCTGTGTAATCATCTTTTTCACATTTTCTCTTTCTCACGATAACTGAACCGATGTCGAAACACGCTTGTATTGGAGGTGCAAATGCGAAGCCGAACACGACGTAACGGGTTTAGTTTAACTTCCACACAGTTTCTAGTATTCTAAATAAAATAATCTCCAAATTGTACGATAAACGCAAACGTACCTCAATGTTCCGTTTTGAGACCGATTTTGTACCCTTTCGTATTTTATCCTTCCGTAGTTTCTGGAAAGAATCCTACCCGTATTTTGGTATTCTTATTCTACTACTTTTTAAAAATATTTTGATATCATTTTGTTGAAAGTTGTGACCAGTGGTTAAATAAAAATTTGGGTTGAACAGGCCGTGGAATGAAATTGATTTAATTATTTTACAGTGTACAGAAAAATAAGGCGTGGGGGCGCTTATAAATATAACCAAGAAATTGACAGAAATAAATGTTTCTTAGATACCTTGAATTCTAACCTAAACTTTGTACCAGCTGACTACTTTACCAAATGTCAAAGAAAATCCCAAGACCTCTATTCCAGTTTTTATTTGAACACACTTTATATGTTAGAGAGTTTTTTTTTAAATATTGCTGGGAAATCGGTTTTCAATTTCAGACTCCTTGTTGTGATCATCATTCATAATCTTTATTTTTCCCACATATCTAGTCCTCCTCTTTTTTTGCTAGTTTTAGAAACAGTTATCTGTGTATTGTATTTTGCAATATTAATTGTAGGTTCAAATCTATTCGTAACACCTATTCCTACGTAGAGTGCCAAATGCTATGATTTATGTAGCTTTATTTATTTTATTTTGATCATTTATATTTTCTATAACGTCATTTGTTACATCTTTTCTTAACTCATTTTCACCCCTCTCCCATTATCCGTTCCACCACTCATTTGTTTTTCTATATCTTCTCTCGTCTACTTTTTAATTTGTTGACTGTTTTTTCTTTCTTTACGTTGTAACATATATAGTACCTTTTTTCCCTAGTTTTGGAACCAGTACTGTTTTCGTATCATATTTTTCCATATGTTATGATTTGTATATCTTGATTATTTATTTATAAATACATATTCTGTTTCCAAGCTTTATTTCTATAACTTAGTCTATTGTCGTATCAAGTCTTCATTCTCTTTTTATGGTTTTGGAACGAGTACTATTTTTGTATTGTATTTTCTCATACTTGTTGTATCTATTCGTAACATCTATCCTCACGTTGGGCGCCAAATGCTATGATTATATATCTTAATTATTTTTCCTTTATTTTTATTACAATTAATTACATATCTTATGCATATTCTGTTTCAACCTTTTTTCTTTTCTTTCTTATAACCGTTTCTATACTTGTCTTTGTTCTACGAATGTATAAATTTATCTCTATCACTCACTTCTAACTTCGACTCCCACCTTATATTTCACCATTTCCCCTATCTGTTTTTTTAACTTTTCTCCATTCGTTTTATTTATATCTTATTATTTCTATCATCCTCAAAATTCTCCTCTGATTTCTTACATCATGCACTTCTTTATTTCCTTATATTTTATTTCTTTTTCTTTCCACAATTGAAGTATATTGTCGAAATTTCGAAGAAGGTAATTCACTGTACCACGCTAAACTTACTTAGACGACCCGCTATACAAGTGCAATAGAAATTGTATTGCAATTGTCGCATTTAGAATATTCTTACAGTTTCTTGCAAAACAACAGACTTCAGTAAATTATGTCAAATTACATAAATTAACTCATTTAGAAAAACTGTTTTTACAAGAGAATAGGAAAGAAACACCAAAACCTACACAAGAATTTGTAATTTGAACCCTTGCTCGAATTACAGTTTTTTTTCTAGTTTTTGTATTTTCTGTACCAGATTTTTAGTTGGCTTCTCTGTTTTAATCTTATTAATGCTTCGGAGGGCACGTTAAACCGTTGGGTCCCATTACCATAGTAACAGCTTTGGTAATCGTAACAATACTCACACCGACTTCCAATTCGCCTGGCCAGCGTGGAAGTGTAAGCTCAAACTCTCCTAATCTATGGGGCAATGCTCCGACGAAGGAACAGTAAGCTGTCCACGAATAATTAGGAGTCATGAGGTCGCAGTTAGTTACCGCTGTTCTTTTAATAATACCGTCCAACCGGCGGACATTTCACCGCGCTCTTAAGGAAAATGCTTCGATTTTTATTATTACATACATGTGTATGTTTAATTTAACACTATTTTCCGCGAATGACCGTTATAATACTTCTCTTTCAACTTATCAACAATTTCGTATTCACCTTCTAATTAACTATTATTTCTTCTCACATTGTTCAATTTCATCATTTTCCATTTTCTCCTTCTAGATTATTTACTTCACATTTTTTATATCTTATCTTTCTATTTAGCCGATTCATATTTTAATATGAAATCTGCCCCAGGTTGAGTGCTAAATACTAGGAAATAAAGTTTTTGCTTTCCAAAATTCATCCCCACATTACCTTTTCTATATCTTATTTTTTTCTATTTTGTGGATTCATATTTTCAATATAAATTAGCCCCACGTTGGGTGCCAAATGCTATGAATTTAATAATATCTTCAAACTTTTCTTTTAACTTAATTTTTTACACTAATTATAGGTGATTTTTTTTGAAATTATTTATTCTACTTATTCTACTCATCCAGAATCATATCAACATGTACAATATGTTCCATTTCTGTTCTAACAACGTGTGTTTATTGTTTCAGAGCGAACCAAACTTAAGACTCCAAGGTTTCGAGCAATTGAAATGGAAACGGCGCAAAATTTGGAAAAAATTCCAAACGCAAATCAAAGAATCGTATTCGAAGTTGGAATTGTGGCGGGGCGATCTGAAAAAAATCGAAGGTAATTGTGGAACCGGCGTGGTCGCCTACTTTTTATTCATCAAATGGCTTTTGTTTTTAAACTTCGGCATTTTTATGCTGGTGTTTTTATTTGTGATTATGCCGAGCGTAATATTCAAGGAGGTGGCGCGTTGCGACGACTGTTGTTCCAGCATTTACTTTAATCAAACGACCGATAGCAACATAGTGCTAGATTTGGTACAGGGTACGGGTCAAATGGAAAGAACGATTTTGTTCTACGGCATTTACTCGAACGAAACTTTCACTTACGAGATTAACGGGACGAAATTGCATTACGATTTGCCTCTGGCTTACATCGCCGTGACAATCGTCTACTTCCTCATGTCGCTGTTCGCGATTGTTAAGTCGGCCGCGAAAGGATTCAAAGAGCGGTTGGTAGAAGGCGAGGGGCAATTCTATCAATACTGCAACTTAATCTTCGGGGGCTGGGACTTTTGCATTCATAACGAAAAAACAGCCAACATGAAGCATAAGGCGATTTTTAACGAGATCAAAGGATTCCTCGAAATCGAAAGGCGAGAGGAGGAGAGACAAAATCGTACCCAACAAGAACACACGAAACTCGTAATCGTAAGAATTTTCGTTAACATCCTAGTAATATCTGTCTTGGCGGTGTCGGCCGCCGCCATCTATTACGTCTTCGATTATTCCACGGAGAAAGTGAAGAAGTTTCCGAAAGATTCCTTTTTCAACTCCAACATCGAATCTCTCTTCTACGAGTTTCTACCCTCTCTCAGTATTGTTTTTTTGAATATCATCGTACCTTTAGTGTTTTCATTCCTCGTAGATTTAGAAAAATACAGTCCAATTAATGTAATCCGAATTACGCTGGTGCGAACAGTTTTCTTGCGATTGTCGTCGCTATTCGTACTGTATGCATCGTTGTATGTGAAAGTGTCGTGCGATTCGGAGAACACGAGCAGTTGTCTCAGTTCGGATTGCACATCTTGTTGGGAGTCTTTTGTTGGGCAACAGATTTACAAGTTGGTTTTAACCGATTTTGCCACACACATCTTGCTGACGTTTTTCATTAACTTTCCTCGCGCTCTCATTGCGAAAAATTGCAACAACAAGGCTGCAAAAATCATTGGGGGTCAGGATTTCGAACTGCCGAAGCATGTGCTGGATGTAATTTATTCACAGACTTTATGCTGGCTAGGTTGCTTTTATTCTCCGCTACTACCAGCTATTGCCACCGTAATTTGTTTCGCCATGTTTTACATCAAGAAGTTTTCGTGTTTGATCAATAGTACACCGAGTGTTACTATATATCGTGCGTCGAGATCGAATTCGATGTTCATGATCGTGCTGCTTTTGAGTTACGTTTTCGCTGTGATTCCGATTGCTTACGGCATCGGCGAACTGCTACCTTCAGAATCGTGCGGACCATTTAGAGCATTGCCTTCTGTGTGGTCTTACATTGTGAACGTGTTCAGTTCTTCACCTACTTATTTGCAGAGCATTTTATTCTTTATCGGTACAGCCGGTTTCGCGGTGCCAGCTTTCGTATTGCTTACGCTACTATTATATTATTATTGGGCGGTGAATTCGGCTAATCGACATATGGTAGTCGTTCTTAAAAATCAGTTAGTTCTAGAGGGTCACGATAAACAATTCCTCTTGGATAGACTCAGTCTGTTTATTAAGCAGCAGCAGGAATCGCAGAAGAGATTGAGGCATGCCGAAATGATGAGGGATGGTGAACGCATTGTATCTAGTAACTAAATTCATATCTGTGAAGGAAAAATTTCAAGGGACTAACGATCCTCCCTCACCAGTTCTTCCGTATTATGTACATATAGATAAGAAAAGATATTTATTATAGGATGTAAGTTTTAATAATGTTTTAGCAAGAGTATACATGTTAATGCACACTTGTATATAACAAAAGAAAGCGGAAAGTGTCCGTCTCTTTCATTTCACTCTGTTTTTAACTAATACATGAATCAGACTGAGATTAATAATTTATGATTAATAGTAGATAAGCCAAGAAAAAATTTATAAACCTGCCAAAGTATAAGCGTTGATCTCGACACACTCTGCCATTTTATAATCCGCTCAAATTTTACATTAATGTTTAAATCAGTGTATTTAGTATTTGATTTTGTGATATTTATTTATACAAATAAATGGAAAATATTTTAAACCTCTTCTTGTATCGGTGAATGTAACTGAAACAATTTGTTTTATTCGATTAAGTTCTTATGTGACGGTACTTACGGCTTCAGCTATGTCGACCCAAACGTCTAATACTTGCATAATAGCGTCGTTCAACGATGGGGTTTTATCGTAATTCCAATGCATGAAAGTATCGAACTTGCTAGTGATATAAAAGTTGCGATCTAAATCGTCGGTGTCGGGTACTACCCGTTCGTTTAATATTACGCCCGTGTAACCTTTCGGTAGATTTAATTTCTTACCTACTAGCGGGTGACCACGAAATGAACTTGAATAATCTACAAGTAGTTGATGCATTTGAGGTTAGTTTGTTTGCCAAGTACTCACTAGAATGTTCGGTGGTTTTAATAAACGGTTTAAAGTATGTCGACACCTCGGCTTCACAATCTACGGCTATTTTAAAGGGCATTAATTGAATGCCATCGTCAGGCGAGGACTTTATTTCCTTCGCGCCATGTATGTGTATTGCCATTTTTGAAATTGAAAAAAAAAATAGTGTCTCTTAACGCGTAATTTGTTAGAGTGTCTAGCGTAGCGGCAGCTTTTACTTCCTAGCCAACTACTGCTTTTTATGCTTGAATTAAGTTAACGTCACCGAGCAGCAGAAGTAAAATTCTAGCATTAGTATCTGCCGTGTACTAACGAACAGCAAAAGATATGCTCGACCACCAATATAAAACACAGACCGATTATTTAAATTCCTGGGTGCGTTAAAAAAAATGCCGAAAATCGTTTAGAATTTAAAAACTGCTTACAGTATGTAACACTTCGTGCCGTTCATAAATTATCGTGTGTGCATACCGAGTGCGTACACTTCACATCCCAGTTTTGACTTGGGTAACTGTGTGGACTAAATGAATTGATATTGTAGAAACGTTAACTTAACTTAATTCTAGAGCAAAGTTTTGGTATTCTGTAGGGTGTTATGATACAAATGTAATTCATCGCCACCACTTTCATCGTGAATTATTTCATGACACTTCGAAGATATGGTTTCCATTTGTCCACACGTTTTGAGTTTTTTTAGTATTTGTTTTTATTTTTTAATTTGACCGATACTACTTAAGATGCACACTCCCACCTCCAGAACGCACGCCTGGAATATAACTTCAAACTACTGTTAAATTTGACATTACATTTGACGTAAGAAATGTCATTGATCGTTATCCCCTAACAAATACCTACTAATGTTTAGTGCTTTGATTACATATAACTTCACATGTACTTGCAAGTTTATTACGTCACGCGCGCATGACATGTTACAAACTTGTAGAAAAAGGTAAACTGTGATAGGTGAGCAGGTATAGTCACGCTCTTTTCAAATGTAGCAAAACATTTTAGTTTTTTAATTGAAAAGCACTAAATTTTAAAATTATCTAACTTCAAAAATATTTAAGCAAAACAAATATATTTTGTGGCACAATTTTCAAGCATGCGCAGTTTTACCTAGTTGGAATTCTATGTATCTCATCTACATCAACACACGATTGCATTTATCTTCTGTTTCACAATTGACCTTTAACCTCATCAACCTCTTTATCTTCTGTTTCACAACTGACCCTTAACTTCATCAATGTGAATCCATAAGTGACATACAGGGTTTCTATAAATCATTATTGGGTGCGTTCATCCAGGCAACCGCTACTGTAGCGATCCGGGAACAACCCTAAAAATTTGTTATGAACACACACGATCCATTGTAGCCTTCAGGTAGCGGACGCCATTTTAAACAGCGTAGTTGATTTCGGCTCTTTTGATCATTGATCGGTTAGTTCCCTTTTTTGTGTGTATTTATCTATGCGTTCACAATCGTATAAATCAAACTTTTAGGTTAGATTCCACAAATTATGACATTTATTGAAGTTTGAGCGATAAGCGCGATGAAAACCGGTTCGTAGCAACTCAAATAGTGATCACGTAGCGCTACTTTTAGAACGCTCCAATTTTGATGAACGCACCCATGTCTCATCAAGTTGGCAATTAAATGAACAAAATTAACGATAAACGACGAAAACAAGGAATAATAATTACAACGAATCGATGAAATAACTGACAGATGATGACATTAGCATAAATTAATTGACAGTCAGTTTAAGCGCCAAATTTACATTTTTTAAATTTTCCAACAGTCACCTGGTGAGACAATAATTTATAGAAACCCTCAAAGGTTTTAGTGTCACAGCGCATAACTTTTATTTCTTTTTATTTAGTTACTGGTTAAAATTAGAAAGTTACTAAAAGAGTGTTGGCAACTTAGTTGGCAAGATATGTGGTTGTCAGTTGAAATTCTAACGTTAAAAAGTAAGAAAGTGACAGCAATTAATAAACAAAAATATAGAAGGAATCAAGAATGACAGCGACCCGACATTTGACAGAACAAAATTAAATTGATAGCAATTGAGTGACTTTATTCATAACGCTTATAGTAAATCTTCACCTTTTATTTTACACACTCTATGTCTTACTTATACATATTTATTTATATTACATTATTATGTTCTCCCCTCATTATTTCTCTTAATTTATTGTTTTTCTTTTTTTTAAATATAATTACCTCATTATCGTATAATATTATATCAAATGTTGTTTATTATATGTTTCAATGGTTGTATTGTATCACAATAAAATTATAAGGTATTTCAACGCTTTTGCTAAAATGGCGTCTGTAGGGCAAACAAACCTTCGTTTTTATTGTAATGTGTTTAATTTCTGTTGATTTTTGTACCTTTAGTGGTTGTTTTAATTATAAGTTAGTTGTAGATTCTGTGAAAGAGTATTTTAACTCAATTTATGTTTAAAATTACAAATAACAGGGATTCTAAAAAACTTAACACTGTTACGATTTCCTCTAGTGCCACAGTTCACTACACAACCAAATGCTGGCATTATGGTACATTACAAATCAATTCAACGTATAAACTATATTAAAATCCTATAACTCAATGATAAAATCCATCTAATTATACGTAAGTTTGCCCTACCAGTAGCCATTTTAAAGG
This sequence comes from Abscondita cerata, assembly GCA_030710515.1. Lineage (NCBI taxonomy): Eukaryota > Metazoa > Arthropoda > Insecta > Coleoptera > Lampyridae > Abscondita > Abscondita cerata. The sequence goes on from JALBCR010003096.1 coordinate 245,990, forward strand.
TCTTTGACAGCTATCTGACAGCGCATTGAAATGTCTTATTATTATAAAGGTGAGTTAATCTCAAGTTTTGTTTTAATTCTTTCGGAAAAACCAAAAGTGTGTTACTTTACTAATTGATTTTTACCAGATTCTTCCAAAATGTATCAATTATCTTGCACATCCTTCAATTACGTGGGAATTATAACCATCCGACAATCTTAGGTTATATTTTTTGTTCTGCTTTTCTTACTCGACATCCAAGATTGAGTAACAGTTTTACTTGCTCGAAGACAAAAAACTGTATCAGATCAAGTGCTCTGACACAAACGAACGACTAAAAACTGCTCTACCTGCTATAAACCAATCTAAGTAGGCAAACGAACAAACCTGTATTTAATTTAGAATGCATCGTCGCGGGCACTTTATCGTAAGAAGTGCTTATTTTTTCCAAAAAACTTCTAAAGTGGTTGTTGGTTTGACAAAACCCAAATAATGGCTGAATCTTTTTAAAACTGTGATCGGTCTGTTTTCTTGTTTTTCACATCAGCCCAATCACACACTGCGTATTTTTTAAGCCGCAACTTTCTGCGACTTTGAACGATGACCTCTATGACGTGGGTTTCATTTAATGTTTTTTGTCTGTTAATAACCTTGACTTCCATACTCTCCACATTTTTTCCATTGGTGGTTTATTTATTATAATTACTTAGTGATGTAATTTATTATTGTCCATTAGTTCCAACAGTTGGTCGCAGCTACATTTGACAAGAATTTCCTTTTTACGTAAAAATGGTAGGAAAATCGATTTTTTACTAGAAAATAAGATACAAACATGCACAAAAAAGTTGACTCTTTAAAAGAGAAAAGTATATAGAAGGCAGTAATCTTGATCGTCAAAAATTGGAAGGCAATTGCCTTCCAACTTAGTTCTAGTTATGGGTTTTTTACATGGACATCACGAAAAGTATATATATACGTAGCGCCCCCTATAACTAAGAACTAAACTAATCAAAAATTTTAATTTCTCGTGTTAAAAATTGCCAGTACCAATTTTTGTTAAAAATATTGTGATTATTTCAAAAATTATTTAGGTAAAACAAAAATAAAAATTAAACTTTTTCCTTAAATATAACTGGGGAATCATCCTGTAAAATATTGGACATTTAACACACTCTGTATAGCCGATTTAATAAAACTATTTATACAGGGTGTCCCAGAACTAATGGGGCATATTTTAATATAAGATTCCTTAGACAAAACAATGAGATTTTTTATATTAACCATACTCGAAAACTGGATATTTACTAAGATACAGGGTGTCAAAGTGAAAATTAATTTTAGTTTTTTCTTATTTAATTGAAAAGTACTTGAGATATTTTGACAAAATTTTGCATAGTGGATTTTTTGGTGTTGCAAATTGTAATTTGACTATAATTTTACTGTACTCGTAAGATGGCGCCACAAATGCTTCCAAAATTTTATTTAAACACACATATTTTTTTGTGTTTAATTTTAGGGCTAACTTTTCTTAAAATTATGATTTTCAATTATCTGTTCATAAAAAAGTCATACTTGTTTGAAGTCTGTAAATGTAGCCATTTTCGAGATATTTGGGGTTAAAATGTTAAGTGGAACATTTGTCATGTATTTTAGGTTAACATCAGTGACAGGCGCAAGCATAAATTTAACGGTTTTTTGATATATTTTTACGTGTCACGTGATAGTGATAGTCCTATCCTGGCGACTTCAAAGAAAGGAGTATGTTCCAGTTTAACAAATCTGAACTGTTATTTATGGTGCGCGGTGAGAGGGTAACTGGTTTGTAAGAGATTAGCTTCAAATGCGCGCAGCAGTTGCTTACTTACAATCGGAGGCATAAAGCGTTCACACAAATAGATTATCCTTTCAATTTTATCTTGAATTGTTCCTGTAGCATAAAATTATTTTTTTTTCAACAAAGAAGAAACGACGAAAAAAATTATCAAAACATGCGATGATCAGATGGATTTTTACAAAATATCGCTATATCCTGTTAAAAAAAAAGTCGATTATGGTTATCGGCATATTTTTTGAATAATTCACACTGTCACTAAATGCAATAAGAAATAAAAATAAAAATAACAATCATAAGACATGACAAACATCAATTAAACTTTTTTATTATTATAAACAATCACTTTTCTCCATTACTTATAGTATACTATATTTTCAACTTAAAACTAAACCGTAATATAAAAAGAAGATAAGAATTAAGAGGCATTTTTCGGTGGCGGTCTGTACACCTCGACAACAACAGCATGATCACGTTCATAAGGCTCCAATGTAATTTGTTCTTGAGGTTTTAACTTATCGGCCTGCAACTTTTTAACTTCAGCTGCGAAGACGGCCTCCGGTTGCGCTGTTGAATCAATACACGATGCTTTGATCGAAATAACGAAGTGACCTCCGTTTTTCAAAAAGTGATGTGCATTTATGGCAACAATTCGAGCCTGGTCCGGTTGAGCGACGTCCGCGAAAATTGTGTCGACCATGCCAACTAACATTCGATACTTGTGAGGATGCCTAGCGTCTTCAATTATAGGAATTACATTTGTACGTTTTTTTGCTACATTTATTAAGTCACGACCAGATCTGTGAGAGAACTCGACGGCATAGACCAAACCTTCAGGTCCGACTATGTCGGAAACATGTGAAACAGTTGTACCCGAAGCGGCACCCAAATATAATACTTTACTACCAGGGCCCATGTAAATGTGATCAACGCCTCCTAGAATTGCTGCTGCCAATTTACTCCTAAATGGATTCCAGACTCGGTACTCAATTTTGGTTCCTTCATTCTACAATTTCTAATTATTATATACATACTAATAATAAAATAATTTACCTCTACGGATATGCGTTTTTCCCCATACACTTCCGAACCGGGTACAAAATTAAGTGTCACTAATGCGTCCTCTTTTCCTCTTGCAATAAACACGCCTTCGTGTCTATGCGGTTCAATTACGACATTCGAACCACCTTTAAAACCTCCTGGTTTACCACCTCGTCCTCTGCCACGACCGCCTCCTCCACCTCTACCGCCGCCTCCTCCACGTCCAAAACTTGGTTTACCACCGAAGCTCGGCCTACCTCCGCCACCTCGGCCACCACCTCCGCGAAAACCGCGACCACCTCCGCCGCCGCCACCACCGCGACCGCCACCTCTAGGAGAAAAACCTGTTGCACATAAAATTTAGATTCGCAATTAATACGTTCAAATTTTACGTACCCATTAATTTAATTAATAAAACAATCCAAACACTTTCAACACGTGTTTTGAAAAACTATACGCTATGTAAATGGCGTGAAGTTGGTAACACAATTTTTAGGGACTTTAGTTTACCAAGCGTCAATTTTGTATTTAAAGTAGCTATATTTTTTCGTATTGGTTTTATTTATAATTTATCTTTTTCAACAAGGATTTGTTCTTTTATAAAGAATATAGAACTGTTGTGTACTTTAAAATTTTTTAATTGTTGTATTATTTCCATGTCTCAATTAAATTCGATACACTCTGTATAATCGCATCAATGCAGTGAACAAAAGATGGCGCCGCCTCAGTTATTTATTTACATTACCAGAATTATATTTTTCCAATCTTTAAATAGTTAAATACCGATTAATTAGATAAACACTCAATGAAAAATCGAAATCACAACAATTCTGAAACTTTTCCGCACGCAATAAGGTAAAATTTTATTTGAAAATGTAACTGAACAATCAGCCCCATTCCTTTGTAGATGACATGAATTTGTGCATACCGGATTCTGTATTAGGTATGCAAAGATGCCGACAATGGACGCCCCTACTCACACAACAAGTTAGAATAACGTATCAATAAACTTATTAGCTACATACATTTCTTTGCAGTTAAGGTTACGCCACCTATTTCAAATAATGGTTTACAATGTCACGTCAAGATGTGGTGGTAGCTTTTACTACACATTACACCTAACAACCATGTGCGCACCTTTCTATACGAGCGAACCAAGCAATAGTTTCAATCCGAAATGGAAAGAGGTAGACACGGAAAACTTTACGTATCCGTCAATTTCCGGTATATAGTACAATTAAAGCAGTTGGATAAAAATTAATTCCTAGTTTTTATTAGCATTTGTGATAAGAATTTGGCAAGTGCAAGAAAGCAGCGCCACCGATGTCATCATAGCCACATGGGTGATAAATCTTTCAGGGTTAACATATTTAGGGGTTAAATTATCGGAAATTCAACCCGATTCGTTCAACGAAAATTCTGTGATACTTCATTTACGTGGCGGCTATTTTGCCAGTCATATTTCGCTGCGTACCGATTTGCAAAAGCCGTTTCTGTTTATTGATAGTTTAAATGTGTTAGCGGCGAATTCGATACTAAAATTTTTCGTATTCACGGCATTGAAAATGTGCAGGAGCGAAATTAAACAAAGTTATAATGTTAGCAAATTACATAAACTACATTTGTTACAATTAAGTATAAAAAACCAAAGCTTAGATGTGCAAAGGTTGCGCGAAAATATTACGAGCAAGTGTGGGTTGTGTAATTTAGATGATGTTAAGGTGGCGACTTCTTTTGATCAACTTCCTAGGAGGCAGCATAGTTCACAATTGCTTACCATGACTACGCTGAATAAAATGCTGCGAGTGCAGGTGCTTTTGCAGTTTGTTTCGATTACAAGTTAATAAGGTGGTAGTTGTAGGAGAAACCGACTATTGAGCAGCGACAACAGATTTTAAGCGTTTGCAAGCAAATCGAGGTGGCTAAATTTAGAACGAGGCTGTTGAGTCAGGAACGTGATCGGCAGTCCGCACATTTACGCCAATTGAAGTTGACTCATTCGACGTTGTTAGATGAAAATGAAGAGCGAGGTAAGATTCGGAACTATTTAGGTATGTTGAAAAGTTTCCCTATAAAGTATCGGTTAGTATTTTTCTGGAACAGTCCGGCTGCTGGAGATCCTTTATGTTTCACCTCTTTCGATACTATAGTACTGCATCATAGTGTCGATAACCGCAACATGATTACCCACTTTCGGTTTTCATGGTATGTCTCACTCCTATGACTGAGTTTCGTATCGTACCTACATCTTTGAATCTTCTGCGGAGATAAATGTTATTACGTTACTACCAATTGACAGTATTTTTATTATTGATGCCCTTTATATTTTGGGCGTCAGATTTTTTGACGAAGTCGGTTACGCCTTTCGGGCAACTGAAACGAAGATATGGGAACAGCGTAAAAGCCAAGCTTCAACAAGTAATTGTGGTTTTAGGTAAACTGGTGGTAAGCTCGCGTTTGCGGATCGGTAAGCGAAGCGACCAATTTGGGGTACGAAACTTGAGCGTATTGGAGGTACGAAATTATGACACCACTAACACCGCCTAGGGGCGAAGATAGAACGGTTGGCGCATACGATTTGAAGATTTTGTTCGAGTACCTCGTTATAATATCTTGTTGGTGGATTGTGCCTTCGTTTGCACCCCCCGATTTCGCCGACCAATTCGTGTGATTAATGGATTCTGCAAGACAAACAGAAAGCGTTTCCGAAATTGTTTCTCACCGGTATTGTTTCATTTGATCATAAACGGAGCGATTAGTTCAATTTTCTTTGTTTGTTTGGAAAGGATGCCAGTAAGACCGAAAAAGAAACGGCTCGGCAAGGCATACGGCCTTCTTTATTACGGACAATCGGCTCGGAACTTTACGTATCACACGACATGAACCCGACAATTGTTACTGGTCTATCTCAACATTTCTTCGGGTACTACACAGCAATCCCATGTCTTCTAGGTTGCAGATTTTATTCTATACTCCGCGCAGAATATGTTACGAGTTTGTTGTATAGATATTCAAATGTAAATAAAAAAAAATATTTAAGAAGTTGCTTAGAAAGTCGGTGAGTGGGTCGCAGGAAGGTTTGTGGAAGTTTCTATGCTTTACTAGGTGCCACCTAGAGAGACATAGTGAACTATTCTTAAGGAACGTAAAACACACAAACTCGTAGAAGAGAGACTAGAGACTAAATTCTCGATTCTATCACATATAGCGAGGCTAACAATAAAATCCAAAATAACGAAGGCACAACACAAATATACGTTATCACAGTTGAATGTCCTATTTACAGTTCGGTCCTGGTATTTATTAATTTTGGGAATATCAGACGTACATCCCTCAGTGCTTAAAGAAACGTTGTACCCTGCGAGCTAGTCATCCATTAATACCGATGAATAGGAATTGGATCTTCCGGGCGAAAATTTTAGAATTGACAAGATGGCGTTGTAGCCACATTCAGGTTTTGAAATAAAGTCAACTTACGGCGTTCATCAAGCGTACGAAATTAAAGAGTCACCTAAAACTGTTGCAGGTGTAGATCTATTAATGAATAATTACATCATAGTTAATTAATTAGAAGAAACAATTCAGTTACTCAAAATCGTACGTCGATGACCACTAATTATCAAGACGGAAATAACTAAAGTTCAACTAGTACTCACAACTTGATCAAGAGTAATGTTGGTTGCTTGTCGCCAGGGGCAAATACCATCATAATTCACGAATAATCCGTATCTCAATTATTAATTAATTAATCAAATAGACAACTGCGTCTAAGTTTGCAAGTGGGTCTTAGTTTTATTATTATTTTTTTATTTTGAATATCGCAACTCTCTTAACTTTTTTATCTAGCAAATCATGTAGGACACTGCAATTAAAATGGAAATCTTAACTTATATTTTTCTTATCGCCTCGGTTCTCTGTTCACGTTGCTAGGAATAGATTCGATGCGAAAATCGATCTTTTTTCAAATTCGTCTTGCATTAAAACGGCTCGAGATATTTTCGTTTCGAAAAAAGTTTCGAGTTTACGAAAGATGTCTTTATTTTTCGATTAGGTTTTTTTGTACGAGGACATCTTCGAGGTTAAAAAAAATGTTAAAAATAGTCAACAAAATTTCAAACAAATTGAGTCGTAATTTGACCACAACTCGCTTATATTTGGACCGATTTTTAAAATTCAAAAAGAATCTTACGCGGATAAAGAAATAAACATTTTTGGCCGTTTCAGTTTTTTTGACCTAGCGTGTTTTCAAAAGTTTTAAACTAAAACGGCCATAATTTCTAAATTATAATCGATAAAGAAAAAAGTTTATTTAAGAAAAACGTTCGTTTTGTGCCCCTGTCGCCTAATGTGTAATAATATATTTCTTTAAAAAAAATTTTTTTAAGCAATTTTACATTGTCAATACGAAATACTATAATTTTACATGTTTATAACTCCGGAACCGTATTACGTAAAAACATGAATAAAAAAACATAACATTTGTAGTTTTGCAAATTTTCGAATGGCCTAGCTGTAGAGGGTTCAATTTCACCCGAAAAAATCTGTTATGCACGAAGTTGCTGACTCACCCGCGTAACGGCAAGCGTTTTGCGAACCAAACCGTCGATCTGACCTAAATAAACTTTGTTCTACTATGCGGTCGAGCCAAATAAACCCTGTTCTAAATTTTTTTATTAAATTTCTATTCGCACTACATTATTTTGATAAATTAGATTTTTTTTTGTACGAGGGCATCTTCGAGGTTAAAAAAAATGTTAAAAATAGTCAAAAAAATTACAAACAAATTGAGCCGTAATTTGACTACAACTCGCTTATTTACAGACCGAGATGATAAGAAAAATATAAGTTAAGACGAGCGTACTTAGTACTGGGCCTGTGTTCAGTACATCGCGGCGTGCTGTTGAATTAGTAGGATAGGCAACGCACTTGAGGGAACCGTGTTACTTCGTTCGTGAGGCTCCTAGGGGCCTGGTGTCAGCTAGTACTAAGATAAATCAATGCGGACTTTGATCGCCCAAACAATGCAATTTAAAACGGTTACGGTTGTTGTGAGTAGCAACGGATCGCGTTTCGTGGCTGAAATCGTCTCAAGGGTGCAAAATGCGAACCTTTTAACACGACGCACGGTACCGAGGAGTTGTAACCATATTTACATACGGAACGCATTGTAGATACGCCGGCGCAAGAATTGTCGTTTTGCGCCCTGGCAGTGTCCGACGTTGAAATTGAACTTTTGTTTTTTTTAGATACGGCCTGTATCTCTTAATCGTTCATGCGCCGTATTTTCCGCCCATCGAAACTGGATTTTCTCCTTCACCAAAGCGTGCAAAGGGACTTGGATTTGGGCACAGTTTGGCAAGTAGTATCTGAGCCAGTTGCGTAGCTCCAAAAAGTTTCGAAGTTGTTTTCGAGTTTGGGGTCTCACGGTGAACAGAAGACTGAAACCGTGCCGAGATTTTTTTGGTGTCTCGGGCAGCACATGTAGAGAGGCGCATTCCTCGTGGATGGATTCGTTCAATGTCCGGTAATCGATCCATAAGTGAGGCTTGCCGCTTTTTTTAATTAGTAGTGCTAGGTTCGATAATTTTTTCTCGCGCGATGATTTGTTTCTTGACCGGTGAGTACCGGTATTGTGGGAATCTCGAATGGGGGCTTGGCGTTTCAGCTGAATGGTGTGCCGAGCGGTGGAATCGCTGGATACCGTGTCATAGACAAGTGTCGTAAATTGAGATTGATATTCTGATGAAAACCCGTTGTGTAGCTGGCTGGGTTTGACCCCCTGTTGGTAGGTTCGTCTTGCTTCCAGTAAACCGTTTGTCGCTGCTTCGTTCCGAAGTGAATACATTTTAAAACCCACGTCTAAGACGGCTTATTGTTCGCCTAATCATCCTTGCCCGAGGATGCCGTCGCTACATAGTTCGGGAGCGGCCAAGAACCACGTTGTCGTGGTAATCCCTTTGATTTGAATTTGGATGTCGAGTTCGTTGTGATGTTTCTGACGGCTGGGAATGGGCACCGTCAGCCGGCAATGAAGTTCTAACTATTTACTGGGCGTCGCTCCACCTCCACGCAGAGGGTGGTTCGGTCGGATAAGTGGTCGAGGGTCGCCGAGGTGCATTGCCGGCCTTTTATAAACCAATTATTTATTTGGCTTTTACGTTGTATTGTTATAAAAATTCTTTTTTTAAACCAATTATTTTTTTGGGTTTACATTGCAAGGTCATCGAAATTCTTTATAAATTAAAATAAACTATTTATTTAGCAACATTAGAATTTCTAGCATATCCAGCAATCATAAAATACCAAGCTCCTTTAAGTCGAATGGTGCTGTTCTTGGCACGACTCGATTTGGTAAATGTTGACCGGATCTAACGCTCAAAAACAATTGAAAAGAACATTACGTCATTCGAAGAGTATAAAACAGAAAAAAATCTAGATCGAATTAATGATAGCTTCGATACCGTTGGAGCACGGTTCTCGACGATCAAAAAAGTTAATAAAAAAAAATATAAAGTAAAAATTTGAAAAAGCGTCCTTCTTTTAAAGAAAAAATTTCAAAGATTTTTTTTTTCAAAATGTAATTTACAGCATGTGCATAGAATCTACTCTAATTTGCGGATTAACTATAAAATTACTTTCATTGACGATTCAGTTTAAAACTTAATGACAAAAGAAGTCTTGGATGCCGAATATGTTTGTTACGCCACCTAGTGGTTATTGTAGAAACTCTCTTCTCTTATAGGCTATTTATTAATGGAAAATTACCGGATACTTAGTAGGGATTCGGATAAGCTGAAAGACTGGTGTAGTAAACAGATTCAACTGAAGGAGGCGTTTTTGCAAACGCACGCCCAGCTCCAACATCGCAGGCAACAACTTATGAGTCAATTATTATCGTTATATCCGATACAACAACTATCGCCTCGTAAATCCGTAATAAGTGGAATATACTTGCCGGATTCGGATATGTTGTCGGGTACGTACAAAATACGTACTACGAATACCGTAATGTTTCTTTGCAGATTGTTCTGAAGGTGGTCTTGCGGTTGCATTAGGTTACGCTTCGCACATACTATTAATGTGTTCCGCTTTTTTGCAAGTACCATTAAGATATAAAGTGACTTTTTTTGGTTCGCGCTCGTACGTTACCGATCATATTAATACAGCGTTGTTAGATCGAGACCGAGAGTAAGTAACTTTTTGCATTCTTATAAAATTGCTGAGATAATATTTCAGTTTTCCGCTGTACACGAAGGGAAAGGACAAAATGCAATTTAATTACGCGGTTTATTTGCTCAACAAAGACATAGCACAACTACGTTGGCTATGTGGACAACACACACCAGACTTGCGCGCAACGTTGCCGAACTTGCAATCGTTGCTGCAAGGTCGAAACAAGGACCATCATTCGTCGACCGTACTGAACAAAACACAACCTCTCAAAAACTTGGACTTCCTCAACCAATTGGATAAACCGTTTTTGGGGTCTTCGACGAACATTACGGACCCAATCCTCGACACCTTACGCCAAGAAAATCAAGAAAGACCTTTAAGTCCAATTCATCGGAGGAAGAAAAGCGACGGACCTCGACCGGGTCTCAGCGAAATTTTAGCGATACCCGAAGCGTTTTTAACGCAACAAATTAGTTCTAACGCTTTTAAAACGTTTGCGACCACAGAGAAGTTCAAGCAGTTAACCCAAGAAGGGACGGGTTCCGATTCGAAAGCGTCCAGTTCGAAATCGGACGACAGTCACCTTCACAACGAAATCGAACAAGGAACCGACGCTATGGATGTTACCGATGTAAATATAAAAGAAGAACTTCCGAACAAAGATTCTGCCGACAAATTATTGAAACAAAACAGGCGAATTAGTAGATCAGTTGGATCTATAACCGAAGAAGAGGATTTCGATCTTCATTCTAGTCTAGAGCTGGGTTCCGATCCGTTAATAAATGTCTCGGCGGAAACCAATAAGAGTTTTAGGGGGAGTCGATTAGAAGATGGACAACAAGAATTTTTACAAAAGTGGCTCGATAGCGGCCCGGCTTTAGTTTGTTCCGAAGAAAATTTATATCCGGACGAAATTTTAGGTAGCACCGTTGGAATTTCAAATTCCAATAGTAGTCCACTCACCATGCGAACTGACGCACTTTTAAACACAACGTCGTTTAATTTAATCAAACCTAAATGATAGATAAGCGAGTTGATGCATGACTATCATACTGGTTCATAAACAACATTATAATTATTATTACATTGTAGATACGCTATTGTATAAATATGTATTATATAAATATTTAATAATTATGGTTATTCATTTTATTAAAGTACTTGAATATTTTGCATTTCATTTGGTCATATCTCTATCTACACGTTCGTTTAGGAGTGTCGCATTTCACACTCATGACTTCGTCCATGTTGTACATTAACTTGGCTGTTGTTCCGAACCGTACGTCGTGTTAGTGGTGACGCCTTTTGCACCCGTAACACCGTCCACTCTGCCTGTCTGTAAATTAATCACGAGTGCCTAGAAATAGAGTGATAAAAGATGGTAGAATACTTATTGAAAACATCAATTTAAACCAGTCACTGTAGCATTAGATAGAGGGAATGAGTCTGGTAAAAACAGGGAAGATTACGAACAAGTAGAAATTTTGTAATGAAGAGAGAATAATTTTAACGAAGAACACGAACAAATAAGAAATTAAGATTAGGATTCGCGGTCACGCGCTATCTTTTGCGATTAAATATTTGTAATAAGTAACATAAATCAATTAAACGAGATTGAATTTTTTTAATGCATCGTACAATCCAAGATTTACAAAAATAAAAAGTGTGGTATTGTAATGTAACAAACGTAACCCAGGAACTTGCAAAAGTAAGATTTGATTACCCGAAGCGAACCTGGCCGATCGAAAAGAGACAGAAACAGAAGCATGGTGGTAACTAAATTTTATTAAACGTTGATTCGTTTTAAATAATATGGTCAATTTTGACAAAATTGAATAAATATTTAAAGCCAAAAGGTACCCCTCTGCCTAGGCTCCTGAGGAAAGAAGAAAAGTAAGAAAAACATCAGGTTCTATCTTAATAATTAAAGAAGCACAACATAAATGTATCGAAATAATTAACATTCACTGTAGGTAATTATTCCTCAGTAACAATTGTAATACACGTATCATTTATTGGGAAACCGTTCGTCAGTTTATATTTTTAAAACCATTATTAAAATGTAGATGCAAAAGTATTTCCGATTCAGAATATAGCAATTCAGCTCAATTATACATGCATTTTCAATCAAAATTAAAAAAAATTAGTTAATGCAGTGTATAACACCGTGGGTAACAGGCGAGTTTTACCAGTCGCTACGCTCCTACCTGCCTATACAGTTGAATTTTCGAGATTGCGTCAATTTTGAGATGGCCATATTGCAGTCCATTTAATCAATATTTACTTTTGCAAATATCACACCTACACAATAAAATAAACATATCGAAATAAATGTAAGTCATTCCTCTTAGCTTCGTCTCTCACGCCACTTCCTTCTGAATCCTATTGTAATAAATAGAGCGCTTTAAAATGTACCTATCTTAAATTAAAAGATCAAAAACAAACATTTTACATTCTCGTAAACTAAAGAAAGCGCCAAGAAGATTACGGTTTCCCCAAAACAAAGACACACGTGGTTAAAATGTTTATAACGTGTAATCGAAGATGAATGAAAAAATGCCTAGATAAGTATGGAACGAATTTATATAACCAAAAAAAATGGAAATATCAAAAGAACAATAAGATATGTTAAATGGTACCGAAGCGAAAAAGTGGCGAGTTAATAAGTCTGAAACTTATTGAGATAGCGAGGTTGGAAGAAAGTGTAATGAATGATGTATACGGAAGGAGGTGATAATGGAATGAAAGAATGGGTGTATAGTGTATTCGATGTAGTTCGAGAATGATTATGAATTTGGAAAGGTGCGGAGTGAATGGAGAAAGATAGCCGGAAAGTTCTTCCCGGGTGAGGGATCAAAGGCTGATGCGTTTTTTTGGGTGTGTATTATTTATGGGAGAATCCCACACTACCATGGTGGTGTGTACCACAGTGCTTTTATAAACAGTTTCCACTTCTATATGTTAATTTGTTTTAAGTTTTTTATAGGCTGAGTTAGGTTAGGTTAAGTTAGGTTAGGTTATCTTTGGTTAGCATTGAGTTATAGAATACTAATAGAGGGAACTGTTAGCGGCTATCTTGGGATGAACCTAACTAGAAATATTGGATTCTATTAACTGACAGTTTTGGTTTCTATTTTTGTTTATTTTAGTTTTTTGCTACATATTTATAAATGCTTCGATTACGAAACACTATTTTATCAACCCTTAAATAATATAAATTTATGTAATTGTATTAACATATTTTTCAGACACAGTTCGAATTAAATTAATTACGTGATTTTTAGAAGGATTATGATCAAATGTATGAGCATTTCATTGTTGAAAAATATTACGTTTTAAATAATTTTTTTACACAGATGATGCCAAAAACAATACTAAAAATTTTGTATATAAGTGGGGATTGTCGCTTTCATAAATTGAGTTTATTTTATATCGGTATTGCTGATGATGATAGCTTAGCTATTGAAACACGTGTCCGAGTAAAGTTTTTGGTGCAGTTTTTTGGTGTTTTTCTGTTGTTAACTTTTTCAGTTGTCTAACAAATATTAATCACATCCTGAGATGGATAAATCCAAAATCATTTGCAAATTCTAATTGTTCGTTTCTAGATGCGCTAAAATCATATCCCAACACGACGGCGTTAAGTTGGTTTGAGTTAGGTTACTTTATTTTAGGTTATGTTACGTTGGGTTAGCTTATTTTATTTTTGCTCAGGTATACCAATAAATATATTTAAAAAAAATGGATAGACTAACATTAGATCAGTTATTTATTTGAACGCTCATTACATATTCTAATGCACCATTTTTTAAAATTAATTTATTACCATATGATAATACGCCTTAATCCAATGCAGTATTCCAGTATTTTTTTCAATTTTTAGGTTACATTCAATTCAAAGCTGTACTTTTGCGTGCACTGTAAAAATAATTAAATTAATTCATTTCCACGGCCTGCCCAGATCAGTTTTTTATTTAAACTATCGTCCCATAGCAATTTTGTGTAATTTTTCTAAAGTTTTTAAAAGTGTGTTAGCAGAAGAACTATATACTACTGTAGCTTCTTCTTTATCACCCCATCAACATGGGTTTATGAAATTTTCAATTCCATTTTTCTAGAAAACGGTGTATCCTAATGACTTAAAGTTAGAGTACCTTTTAGTACTAGAACACTTGAAAATTTAATAATATAGTGTCACAAATGCTTAAAAGTTAAAGACAAAAATGTTATGCGTTAAAATAATCGTTGACCTACCCAAAACGGACGCCTATGACCGGTACCAGAAATTCGCAATTGATGGAATCGATTCATCTCTAAAGGCTAAACAAGCATACCAGTTTTTGCTTTTCTAAGTAGAAGCGTTCTGGAGGTATTTAAAAAAACTATTTACAAGGCGCCATCTTCAAAGAGCTCTAGCTCCCTTTATGAAGCATTTTCGGACTAGGTGAATTGGGTTAAATTGTCTTAAAATTATCTGAGGAATCTCCGGTCTTCGTTTGTCAGGAGAGTTTCTGGACACCCTGTATATGAAAATGTTTGATATCAGCTGTAACATCATGACGGTGATCTCTTCTTACTTATCTAATCGTATAAATTTTGGGTACTTCAAAAACAATGTTTCTAAAAAGTATAATAGTGTAAGTGGTGTGCCTCAAGGCTCCAACTTAGGACCTTTGCTATTTCTGTTGTTCATAAATAATGTGTGTAGTGTACTTTGTAGCCAATATCTTCTATATGCGGACGATATTAAATTGTTTTATGTAATCAACTCTATGGAGGATTGCGCAACGTTACAGAATAGTTTGTCACTGATGAATGAATGGTGCAACAACAATGGGCTACCTATAAATATCGCCAAATCTAGTGTGGTGTCCTACTTTAGGAAAAAGACTCCATTTATACATAGGTATAAAATTGATGAGAAAGAAATTACCCGGTCTAACTCAGTAAAGGATTTAAGTATAATTTTTGATAGTCGGCTAACTTTTAATGCTTATATCAATCATATTGTTAATAAGTCAAGCAAGACCTTGGATTTATTATTCGAAATTGTAGGGAGTTTACCTCCACTGAATCTATCATAAAATTAATGAATCATTAGTTCTAAGTAAATTAACCTACTGCGCTTGTGTTTGGTCCCCAAAGCAAATTAAGTTTGTAAATCTGTTAGAGAAAGTATTTTAAAAAAATGACTTTTGACGTGTTTTTGAATTTAATTTTAATCCTTTTTTTATCGCCCTGTATTAATTTATTATCAAAATAGCGACATAGTCCACTAAAATAGGTCCCCTGCTACAAGGAAACCTATTCCAATTAAATAATAAAAGCATTAGTATAGGAAAATTTTATAATTTTGTTTAGGCCTGAAAACGTCATTTTTGACATAAAATTTAAAATAAGTCCAAAACAGTTAGACTTAGGTATAGGACATTATACACAAAATGTGTCTACAATTTTATGCAAAATTCAAAAATGGAATAATATATAGGGTGTTCTATTTAAAATAAGCAACTTGGCACATACTTCCGGTATAACCGGAAGTGTCACCATCTTGAAAATATGAACTGCCCCCGTCGATGTTAGTATACTGCAAATTTTCCCATGTACAGTTTTTCTATAATCTATCGATGGCGTTCCCGGTGGGATACCCTGTATATGTATATATTATCTGTACAAAATCATAAATTATCTTATTGATGATCCGTTCATATTAAATTCGATAAATATTCATGTTACACGCTTATGTGGTCGAAATAATCTAACTTTTGAGTACAAGATCCCTCACACACTGCATCATTTCAACTCACCATTGTATCGCATGTATATTTTATATCATACCATCAAGATTATATTGATATATTTAAGGCACGTCCCAAGGAATTTAAAATTGTTTAATTGAACTTTCAAGTGTATCTTAATTTGGATTTGAATTTAGATTTTTCTTTTTGTTTTGAATATTTCCTATGTAAATTATTAGTTTTTTCTCTATAATTTGACATTAATGTCTGTTGAGAAATAAATAAATAAATAATCATAATTCCTTAAAAATTATCAAATAAAAAACTTAGGCTGCTGAGTAGGTCTAAGAATTTTCTTTGACATTTATTGGACATTTTTTAACAAAGTATAGTCAGCTAATACAAAGTTTACGTTAGAATTTGAGGTTTTTCTGTTAATTTTTAGGATAGATTTAATTCAATGCAGAATTCCACGCCACCACCCGTTATTTTGCTGTAGTTTTAAGTACACTGTAAAATGATTAAATTAATTCAATTCCACGGCCTACACAGATCAGTTTTTAGTATACTCGTTATACTCTAATATACCATTTTTTTTTATTAATTTAAAATCACTTGATGAGAAATGGGTGTTAAAATAAAAAGCTTGAGTTGCTGAGTAGGTCTAAGAACTTTTTCTTAGACATTTATTTTAAACAAAATATAGTCAGATGATTCAAATTTTACTTTGGAATTTAAGGTATTTGTACAAAAAAAATGCAATCCGAATGTTAGGTCACCATCGCGCTTAAAATTAAAATTGAAACCAAAAGCACGAGCCGTAGATAATTAGATTTTTAAATATAAGTTACAATCAAAAGCGCGTATCTTTTAGTTGTTGAAATTGTGTAATCAAGAAAAGGAATGCGAATGCTACGTTAGATGGCTTTCTACCCCAATTACACAACGAAACACGAGGTTGCAATAAGCTAGTATTACAAAAAAATAAACGCAAATTATTAAATTAGGTAAAAAAAAAATTTATGAACATTACGCATTTGGTTGCCAAGCTTTTAAAATAAATTACAGGTTTAAATTTTATACAGACCAAAAATAATACGTAGCAAGAAAAAATTCATTGTTAACACTCTAACAGTAGAAGAGCAGATGCCAAAACTTTCCTTCGCATCCTTCGACAAAAAAAAAATGCAGCCCCTTAACGAGACTTTGTGACGGTGCTATCTGACCGCCGCAGATCGACATATTTTAAAGTGATTATTAAAAAAAATTGCGGTTAATATTCGAATTTGAATATGGATGTTTCAATATATTTTTAAATATAATAATGCAATAATAAGAGGTCTTTTTTGTACGGCAGTTGCTGCGAGTTTTTTTGACATTTTACACACCATTTTTTTTCAGAGAGACAACTCCTCTGCCCCTCCTCCAGCGCCGCTCCTGTTACAGATATGGAGTCTGGCATAGAGCATGATTATTAGCCGTAATTTATTATAACATTTTGCTAAAATTCCTAAATTTAAAAAAAAAATTCTCCAAAAAATTCAAGCTTCAACTCGTACGTATGTTTACATGTACTTCTCGTCATAACTTCATGTAAGGAACATGCACTAGAAATTATGACATCGAATTCAGAAATTTTGAATAAAAAAATTATTTTATTTAAGTAAAATTTAATAAAATAATAAATATTTACAGAAAAACATGTCAACACACATGACATTGATATTGATGATAAAACAAAATTAAGAAATATTAGATGCAATAAATTATTAATCATATAGTTCATTTGTTTTATTTATCTCGATTGGTGGATGAATCAAGCGCACACTTGTGTATGGCTATATCATTTTTTATATTTGAATACAACATATGTGGAGCTCGCGTGCAGAACCCGATAAATCCACTTCTGGGCAATGTTCAGTTTTTAATGATTTCTATACAATTTTTCTGAGTTCTATAAGAATCCGTGACACCTAGATTGTTGAAGTTAAGGTTTTGGAGCAAAAAGCGATAAATCCAGTTTTGGGATCAAAAGTCGATAAAATCATTTTATCCACTTTGTGAGACATCTGTTGTTAATATAGATGAAATAAGCCACAATTTTTCCTATAAAAGAACGATGATGAAAACTAGGTACTTAATTAGAAAACTAACTTCAAGTTGGTAACCAAAATTTGGAGGGAAATCAACTTCAACCCGTGTATTTGCATAACCTTATTATAATATAGTGTGTTTTTCATCTATGACATTGTGTATGCGTATTGTGAATTAAACTTTGTTAATAACAATGGATTCTGAGACTAATACTGTTGTGAAAGATACCAATGAGGAATCACGGAAGAGGCATACAAAAATATCGAAGAGAGAACAGGCCAAAAAAACCACGTAATGTGTATCTTTTATAAAGAGGTAAATGTCAAAAACGTTAAGTTATCATTTTTCTCTAGATATGTTGACTGTGATCAACGGTTGGTTAAATTCAAGTGGGTTTACACCCACAAAGGTCCCACGTATTATTGTTCAGAGTTAACTTTAACGGACATAAACATATTACGGGAATTTTTCTACGCAATAAATGATAAAATTAACCAAGACATTAAATTATGCCATTTTTTATCCGTACGAGCCCCGGAACGTAAGCGATCTGTTAAAGATAACTCAAGAAAACGGAAATTCTCTGGTGCTTATTTTTTACCCAAACATACTACTAAGAAAAAATATCAAGTATGTCAGACAATGTGAATATTAGCAAAGATCGAGTTAACCACGTGGCGAAGTTTTGTTACTAGGGTGACGTTCCCAAGGAACGTAGAGGCGGGAGAAATTTTATAGAAATGCTACCAGCCAAAGAGAGTCATTACAACAGAATTAAATCCAAACGGGTATACTTAGACTGCACTTTAAATATGACAAAGTTATTTAGCCTTTACATCAACCAATGCGCAACGGAATTTAAATAGACTAAGTTCGATATGTTCAGAAACATATTCCTTAACGAATATAATATTGGGTTCAGTAGTCCTGCTACGGACTGCTGTGCTCAATGTACAAGACTAAAAAACCTCAAGAAAAAGGAAAAAACGAAGAAAATAAAAAAAAACTTACTCTAGAACTGAAAATGCACAAAAAACGTGCTGCGGCATTTTACGAGTTATTGTCCTCCGAATTCAGTAATTTTCTGTTTCGACTTGCAGCAGGTTCAGCCTCTGCCGCGGACCCCGATTAACGATGCGTTTTACTCCCACCAAGTTAGTTTATACATTTTCTGTTGCGTTGACTCTAAAGCCAAGGTTCTATACTTGGACTGAAGATCAGGCCGGAAGAGGATCTGAGGAAGTAGGCTCTGCGTTAGTGTGCCATTTGGATAGTCTCTCCCTTGACGATATTTCAACCATTAGGTTATTCTGCGATGGCATAATTAATATTCTGTATTACTGGTTGAAATTTAAATCGCCCCCCAGTGATTTAAAAATCTGCCTAACTTTTCCTGTTCGGGGCATTCTTTTTTACCGGCAGACAGAGTCTTCGGCCGTGTTGAAAAAGAACTGAGGAAAAATCCTACCCTAATCTCCAAAACAGAATATGAAGATATTTACAAAAAAAACATGGGAGGGTTAAAATACTGAGTGATACTAATAAAGACGGTTGGCAACTTTATAATATCAAAAACTTGGAAAAAAACTTAAAAAAATCAATGGTATCTCAGATATGAAAGTTATCAGTTTGAGAAAAGAAATGGAAAGGTTACGTTCTGTGGCTTTCAGTATTTAGATTTCGGAAAAATTTTCCAAAATTATAAAACCAAAATCCAGGGATATCATCGTGTTGGATTTGGCCGAAAACTATTTCGCATAGGGGCACACTCACTAAGAAGAAAAAGTCATTAGCAAACCTTTTAGAAAAGCAATTTGGTGCTCAATGGAAAGAGGATGAGGCGATACCGGTATCGCTGATGATAACAGCTTAGCTGTTAAAACACGTGTCCGAGTCAAGTTTTTGGTGCAGTTTTTGGTGTTTTTCTGTTGGTTAGGAATATGAAGTTTTGTATTTACACCTGGCGATCCTTTTCTTAAGACTCAAATGCATTCATATTCATACAGAAATCATAGCTGAACATTCAATTTTTCTCACAATACATTTTTCTTGATTTCCCACAAACTTACGTTTTTTGATTTAACGGCTTTTGCACGCGAGCTCCACATATACGTATTATTTCAAGAGTGTCGTAGTCGTTTTGTATATGTTTCTTATTAACTCAAGTAACTAACAAGGATAACATGAACAACAAATTTTATTTCTCTTTACGAACAGTTTCGATACCAACTTTACGTAAATGTTAAATAACGGAATGTCAATATTATTTGTAAATAAAAGACTAAAATAAACGTACGTAACCTCAATAAAAAAAAGTATTATCCTATATGCTTTAAATTACAGACGACGGTCATTTTGTGATTTAATGCATACCATGGAAATTGCGTTTTTGTAAGTGTTACGTTACACGAGTCGACATCTAGATTGTTCATATATGATGTGTCCTCCAGTAGGGAATATTGTCGATAGCACGCATTTGTACAATAGTGAACTTACACTCGATTTCTCTCACTCCTGAACAGTCCCAAAAGGACGAAGCAGATGTCGAGTGATTCTCAGTGTTTGTTTGCTATTGTACAACCTCTTACGAACTTTACAGCATGCGATTCGAGATTGTGATTTTTGCCGACACGTAGTTGGCTATGATAACTGAAGGATCGACTATGTAACTATGCTAACCGTCTGTGGGTAAAGTTACCTTTAATGCAAATTGCATTTTCGTACGTGTTACGTTACACGATTCGACACCTAAATGTCGCAACACTTATTGATAAACAAAACTTATACATACATGACGTCATCTGGATAAGTCAAACGAAATAGACTCTTTACGTTTAAAAAAATTAAGAGATCGATCTAAAGTTATCAGCTTCCACTCGTCAAAACCAATACTTTTCAGTACAATGAACCCGCTCTTCGGTAATTAAATGAACGTAATAGATAAATCTGCGTTTGTTCGGAAAATAGTACAACTCGGTCAGAGAAAAAACAGTCACATCGTATATTTTACATATTTTTTCTCAAATTTTAAGACAAAACGGCGCCCCTAAATTTTGGCGCCCCGGACAAATATCCGGATTACCCGGCCTTAGAGAAGGCGCTGTGTTTACACGCAAATTTACGCCGTAGTAACAACCGTAGTTGTAACACCGGTGTTAAAGCGCCGTGTAAATACAGTATATGTTTATTTGACTTTCTGCATATTCTGTTTGCAGTTAAAATCTGCAACACATATTAATTAACACTTTGTATATTACCATTTTTCTATTTTTTTACATTTTAGAAAAAAAAACTGATTAACAGTAATAATACACGAATTAAAAGAGTAATTCCGCACAATGAAGTTATAAGACCCAAGATTTTTTGGTAAAATTGCAAAAATTCTATGGTTCTCGCATTTATAACAATCGAAAGTTGGCGTCGGCTTTCGTGATTTATGTAATTTTTGTAATGACGTCACAAATTTCAGATAATTAGATCATTTTATTTTAATTATGATGGGTGATGGGTTAATAAAAAAGAAGTAAACTTGGTTTGGTTGTAATATTTACAAATAAGTTTTGCCACACCCTGTATATGAGAAAAGTTTTAGATAGAATGGTGTGCGAGTTTAGCGGTTGCGGTATGTTGAGTGAATGAGCGTAAGATGGCGCCAAATGTACGCAAGCGTAATTGGTATGACTTGACAGGACTGACAATAATTTAGTTGAATTTAATTCAATGGTTGTGTTTGGGTGGTAAAGTTGGTTTGATGTGGTGCAAAGATGGTGTTGAAAAAGAAAAACTCATTGTACAGTAGGATTTTCCTAATTTCTAATCATGACCGAGGGATTTGAAGAGTAAGTTGACGTTTTAGTTCATTTGTTTATACCCTAAAGTAAAGGGATGTTAATTGACGGCCACCATTTTAAGGACCGTCTGCTATTTCACACGAAATTAGGATAATTACGCGTTAACAATGTCTAATGACTTCACTTAAGGAACAATAAAAGTATAATTAAAGTCATACTCGCGTCCTATTAATCGCACATACACCATATCGTTGTTAACTAGAATCATTCATTTCGTAGTATGAAACAGTAATCAATGGATCTCATTCATGAGTCTTTCGGACGTTTACGCTGTCAGTGCATTCACATTTATATGTAGTTTATTATAGTTATGCACGCCCACGTCGAACTTTAAAAGCTCAATGAGAATCTTATCTTCGATTCGATTACTAATTTTATCGGGATCGATTTTCGCGAAAGCCACAGAAAACAAAAAATAAACAATATTCCGGCAGCACTTGATTTTAAAATCCAAATCGTCCCCCGAAATGCAAAAACCCCAAACGTAATTAGCAGCTTCTATCGATAAAGTTTCTTAATACAAAACACAGGAAGCTCTAATCTAACACTTAAAAATATCTAAAAAACAGGAAGAGATAAAAAAAAAGTTGAACAAGCAAGCACCTTTATGTCTGGTACTACATAATTTTTCTTAGGTGCGGAAATAATTTTTTTTCTTCGCTCCGATCGCGAAGGCCTGTGTGTGTGAGTAGCGTGGTAGTAAAAACCGGTCCCCTATTATGCACTTTCGAGTTTTTTTTCGTTATTATGTAGGTTTTAACTAAACAGTTGCTCTGCGGACTAAACAGGAAGTGGTACATCCGTTCTTTTGCTTACTAATCTCCCGCATTTTTGCAAAAGCTCCCACAAATAAATTAATTGCTATTTTCGAGAAATTTTGAGTCAAGCTTTTTTTCCTATTGCCACGCGTTTTTTTTTTGTTTGAACCTTGAAATTCGATTCTAGGTATTATTACGATTTGTTGTTGTGTGCCCGATTCGTGTGTCATAATAGCCGGAAATTTCTTTAGAATATGCTATTTAACAGCTGGCGTTTGTTTTTTTTTAAATCGACTTTTTACGAGAGGGAAGTTATATGTGACACAAAAAATCAATTTAGGGATATCGTGCAAATTCTAATGCTATGAACATTTACACATATGTACTAAATATAAAATTAAATACATTATAGCCTTTTGGAGCACCATTAATTATATAGTGAAGGGAATCACCTACTCATGTTTCGTTTTGTATACAGGGTTATCCAAAAAGTATGGAAACCTGCTTATATCTTGAAAAACCGCTAGGATTAGCGGTATGAAACTTTGGGGAAGTATGTATGAGATACTTCTGAATTTTTTATTCTTTATAAAAATTTTGATACGATGCTCCAATTACGAGCAATTGATATCAACTTCTGATGTTCAAATGGCACCATACTAGTTGACTGATATAGATTCTACATGAAATTCTGTATGCAACGGTGAACATACAAATTATTTAATATGATAAATGTTATTAAAAATATGATATAAAAAGTTCAATTTGACCGTCAACATTATTGCTTGTGGGCGGGTACACTCATGAAATTTAAAACTTGGACACCACAATTTCTGTAAACAAAAGTTTGCACATTGTGAAGCGGGCTTAAGGGTATCATTTACAATTCTAACAGCAGGTAGTCTCAGCAGGGGTTATCTTATAGAAGGACTGTAGAATGAATCATTACACTAAGCACGTTTTAGAAAATAGGTAATTTACGTTGCTTACTTAATTTTTTCTTTAAAGAATATATTTGAAGGTATCGCTAATTAAACACCATAGCTCGATTAATTATCGAATCAAAATTTTGTTTAGGAAATGTTTACAAAATAAAATTAGAAATAATTTTGATTTAAAAAACGTCTACAAGCAATAACTTTTAAATTAAATCAAAAACTAAACATGGTTATTTGGGTTGACTGATTATTACTTATTTTTAAATAAATCTAACCTACTAATTATTGTAAGTTATTTAAAAAAATCATTAAACTCTCTATTCATAATATTTAGTCCTTACAAAATGTATATTTTATGACGTTTCATTTTTTTCTGTAGTTAATATAAAAGTGAAAATAAAAACTAAGGCAATTCTTATTGTCAACGTATATATGTGAGGAAATGTTGACAATGGTTCTCTTCGGTACTTTCCGATTATTGGTTGGTTCTTTGTTGGTTTCGAGTTAGATTTGACCATTTTCTGTTGTGAGCCAGTTGTTGTGTTCTCGAATCTTGCCACAGACGGTGTCAATCTTTCGGAAGTATCGGTGCTAAATCTTCTTCGGAGATGATTAATTTTATTTCTTCGAATTTCAGTGTAGCGTCTTGGATTAGTATGGCCTTCTTCAACGATGATAGTTTATTTGCGATCTAATCAGAGTCAGGCTAGCTCTTTCAACAATCTTGCGTGCTCTTTTCACCCTGGATTGGGGACTTCAAACGAAAACCCTTGGGTATGATGTGATTGTCTCTGGCCGTCCGTAAAAACATTATGTGCGTGTCTTCCCTCCTAATCTTGATCCTGATTTTCTCGTAGTCTCGAAATTTGTTGCTGATTCCGGGTTCATACCGGTCTTCCAACGTACGTTTGAATGGTTTAGACAATGTTATGTTTGAAATAATAACACTATTCTGGACTTCCATTGTCTATATTTTAGTTTAATTGAATAAACACAACGTTTCAATTGCTATTGAATCTGCAATCATCTTCAGGTGAATACTAACAAACTTAAACACTACTGTAACTTATATACTAATACAAAGTTAGTGAAGCTATCAGTGTACAAAGTTAATGAAGGGGACGTTACCGTAAACTAAGATTAGTCAGGCGTCTAATTAAGGGTTTCACACATTGTTAATCTCTACGCTGGGTTGACTAAAGACATTCTTGTTGTTTTCGATAAACGCTGCTTCTTTAAATTTTCTCTTGTACCAGTGCTCTTCTATGTGTATAATTCTTGCCTCCGATCATTTCATTTTGTGATGTTTTCTCAGGAGTGTTGGGCAATGCCGGATTTCAAAGTCTCTGCGTATGGGTTTTATGTTTCTTCAACCTGATATCTAACGGTCTTTAGTTTCCCCCTACGTATGACTGGCCGCATTCACATGGGACTTCGTAGATGCAATTCTTGGAGTCACGACTGTTGTCTGGTCTAGTTTTGGAGATCATGCTACCAATAGTTCTTGATGATCTGAATACCGTGTTAATGTCATAATTTCTTCCTATCCGTTTTATTTTCTCAGATAATCCTTTGACATATGGAATGCTGAGTAGTGTTTTGGGTTTCTCTTCGGTCATGGCTGGTTGGTTCTTAGAGAGTTGTAGAGCAGTTTCTACCACTCGTTTCGGGTAACCATTTTGTTTAAGGTCACTTCTGATGTTCTTGATTTCTTCTTGTAGTCCTACCTCTGTATTACATAGTCTGTGAGCTCTGTCGACTAAAGATTTAATAATCTCTTTCTTTGTTGTTCCACTGTGATTGGAATCGTAATTCAGATATTGGCCGGTATGAGTTGGCTTTCTGTAAACTGATGTCACAATATCCTCATTGTTTCTTTTTGCGAGGACGTCTAAGAATGGTAGTGAGTATTCCTTTCTTTCTCCATGGTGAATTTGATGGATGGTTTAATGTTGTTCAGGTGGTTTAGAAAAGGTCAAGCTGACGGTCGCTATGGTTCCAAATTATGAACGTATCGTCTACATATCTGAGCCATAATTTTGGTTTAAATCTCGCTTTTTCCAGTGCTTGAACCTCGAACCAGTTCATGTAGATGTTGGCGATTACCGGTGAGAGAGACGAACCCATAGGAAGACCGTCGTCTTGTGCAAAGAATTCGTTCTTTAATTGGAAATATGAGTTCCTGAGGCAGCATTGTAGAAGTTCCATTATCCCCATAACCGGTAGCAAGTTCTATTATGTAATCCTCGTTCTCTAG
Organism: Abscondita cerata; assembly: GCA_030710515.1. NCBI lineage: Eukaryota > Metazoa > Arthropoda > Insecta > Coleoptera > Lampyridae > Abscondita > Abscondita cerata. Next base: position 271,650 of record JALBCR010003096.1, read on the forward strand.
CAACTTCTTCTGAATAATTTCTAAAGATTCTTCAACCGGAACATTAGAGTAGACGCTTTCTACATCGAAGCTGACAAAACGATTCGTTTTTGTAGTTCTATAGACTCAAGAATCTCTACGAAATGTCTGGAATCCTTCACAAACGATGGCTGCCATCTTGAAGTGGTCGTAGAATTGGAAATGAAACTCGACTAGTTGGTATGGGTCCATAACAAGATCTAGTTATTGGTCTAAGCGACATGTATTTTTGGAAATGTATATAAATGCGGTGGTTTTCTGTAGTTAATATAAAAGTTGTCAATAAAAACTAAGGAAGGTATTCTACGTATTTATTCAGTTTTTGACAAGAATTTATTACATAATTATAATTAAGATACCAAGTTATAGTTTAAAATTAAATGAAAACTTTTTTAAATAAAGGTATTACTATATAAATAAATATAAGAAATCAATAATGGGTGTGACCTCCATTATTATTGATACATTCTTGGAGGCTGCTCATTGACGCTATCAAGGTATCAATATAATTAATATTAATCGTTTCCCATGCGGTATCAATGGCTGCAATTAGTGCATTACGGTTTACTGGTATAAAATTTGGCCCTTGTTGTCTTCGGATAACAGCAAGTATTCGAGCCCAAACATTTTCGATAATGTTAAAATCTGGGCTTTTGCTGGCCAGGGTAACAGCTCCAAGTTATTTTCGTATCCAATTGCGCACAACCCGCGAAGTATGAATAGGGGCGTTGTCCTTTAACAACAAAAATACATTATGAAAATGTTAATTCAACAGATCCCGAACTATTTTGGAGAAAGTATAGTGAAATAAGAATACTTACTTGTTGGAAAATATAATCTTCGTCTGGATAAAACACTTCGACTGAAGGTTTCATAATAGTTTCCAAAATATCTAAATACGCAGCAGAATCAAGACGTCCATCGATAGCCCAACAAACTCCTGGACCCCGCGCGCTAACCCAACCCCACACATTCACAGAAAAATAACCACTTCGTTTTTAGGACATATGTGATTATTTTCGTAACGAGTTCCTTCCATTCTAAAAACTTTTAGTGGTCCATCGTTGCGGCTATTGAACGTTTTTTCGTCGCTAAAAATCACTCGATTCCAAAATTCCAAAGGTTCGTTCACATATCGCCTTGCAAATTCCAGACGACGTCTCATTTTCGTCACTGAGAACTTCTTTCGCAGCAGCATTATACTTCTTTATTCCCATCTCCTTTAATCTTTTTGTGCAGTTATACGGCATCCGGGAAAATGTGTATCTGCTATAGCCCTGGAGTATGTAGCAAATGGTTGTTCTGTTACGTAATGAAACAACTCGAGATCTTGAGCACGTGTAGATACTTTAGGTCTACCACTTCCGATGGCTCTTTCCAAAGTGTGTTCAAGATTCCATTTTACTCGGTAATGCCCTACGGTGCTTTTGGTATATCTAACATACGTGAAATTTCACGCACGCTACGGCCCGCCGCTAATTCCGAAACAATCCGCGCTTTCAAATCAGCACCGAGATGAGGTGGCATTTTCACAACACTTGAAATTTTAAACTAAAATGGAATTTACATTTCTTACTTTATTTATTGGTTCACACTACCCCTTCTCAAACAGTAGGTAATTGTTTATTTATTACATACTTCTAATGACCAATGTAACAACCCTTAGAGCAATATGACTCAAAGGAAGTAAATTAAACAAGCAAGGATATTCTATTGTTATTGAAACTTATTCATAAAGTAAAAGCCATTTCCTTATAATGCTAATGGACAGGATTTTCTTTTAAGTATTAAGATTACAATAGAGGACTTATAAACTTTCGAAAATATCTAATTATAAATATTTACACTGCAATTGCGCTTTTTCCTTAATAATTTCTTAGCAATAACATACACGTTCTTGGTTTTAAGTTGTCATAAATTTGATATGATATAAATTTGTGTTTCTAATATTACATCACAAACTAATCTTTATTCGCCAAAAATTGTTGCTTAAGTTGTAAAGCTTCGTACACACCTGAACAACAAACCGAGCAACAAACATAACAACGAACCGAAAGTCAAACAGAACGACAAACGATCTTTTATGATTTCCACAATCCGAACAACAAACGGAACGTTTGTGCTGTTCCCATAATTATTTTCAGTAGTTTTCAGTTCATATATATTTATTATTGAGAAGAGAAAATTGCGGAAAACAAGAAGATAGTGCCAACCAAATTTTACGCACAAAGAAGAGTAAAATTATAATTTACTTCGCTTTTTTTATTTTGGAAATTTCCCGCCCAAATGATGCTAATAGGGACATCATTTTTTCTTGCATTCTTAAACACTGATTAATTTAAAACATTTTTCTTCTGTCAACTCCATAATATTACCTAAAACACAACAAACCCACAAAAGGGAGGACAAAAATAAATAATTTAATTCTCCCGCATAAGTTTGTTCGCCGTTTTGTTTAGATTCGTCCAAACCTGCAAACGCATTCGCGCGCATTTTCTTTGATGTCGGAGAAAAAACCGACAAGTTGCGGAACGCCGCAAACCGTTCGTGGAACAATCAGGACTTGCGAATTCGTACGTAGCACCGTCCAAATTAATGTTCCGATTGCCGTTCGGTTCGTTGTTCTGTTTGTTCCTCGGTTTGTTGTTCAGGTGTGTACGAAGCTTTACAATAAGCATATTAATATGAACTATATCTTATGAAAGGAGAGTTATGTAACTATAATTAACGACTTAACGTTACGTTAGTAGATTCCATTTACTATTTACACATATTTTCTTGGAACATTCGATAATTAACTATCGGGATATGATGACCCTATACTTCGCAGGTTGTGCGCAACTGGATACAAGCAAATAACTTGGAGCTGTTACCCTGGCCAGCAAAAAGCCCAGATTTTAACATTATCGAAAATGTTTGGGCTCGAATACTTGCTGTTATCCGAAGACAACAAGGGCCAAATTTTATACCAGTAAACCGTAATGCACTAATTGCAGCCATTGATACCGCATGGGAAACGATTAATATTAATTATATTGATACCTTGATAGCGTCAATGAGCAGACGCCTCCAAGAATGTATCAATAATAATGGAGGTCACACCCATTATTGATTTCTTATATTTATTTATATAGTAATACCTTTATTTAAAAAAAAAGTTTTCATTTAATTTTAAACTATAACTTGGTATCTTAATTATAATTATGTAATAAATTCTTGTCAAAAACTAAATATATACGTTGACAATAAGAATTGCCTTAGTTTTTATTTTCACTTTTTATATTAACTACAAAAAAAATGAAACGTCATAAAATATACATTTTGTAAGGACTAAATATTATGAATAGAGAGTTTAATGATTTTTTTTAATAACTTACAATAATTAGTAGGTTAGATTTATTTAAAAATAAGTAATAATCAGTCAACCCAAATAACCATGTTTAGTTTTTGATTTAATTTAAAAGTTATTGCTTGTAGACGTTTTTAAATCAAAATTATTTCTAATTTTATTTTGTAAACATTTCCTAAACAAAATTTTGATTCGATAATTAATCGAGCTATGGTGTTTAATTAGCGATACCTTCAAATATATTCTTTAAAGAAAAAATTAAGTAAGCAACGTAAATTACCTATTTTCTAAAACGTGCTTAGTGTAATGATTCATTCTACAGTCCTTCTATAAGATAACCCCTGCTGAGACTACCTGCTGTTAGAATTGTAAATGATACCCTTAAGCCCGCTTCACAATGTGCAAACTTTTGTTTACAGAAATTGTGGTGTCCAAGTTTTAAATTTCATGAGTGTACCTGTCTCTGTAAGTACTTGTTTGGGGAAACAATAACCAATAAAAGCTTTTGTGTGTTGAATAGAATACTTAATCCTTTCTTAGCAGTGCAGTGGCGTATCTTTTATTTCTTTATTTATTTTTACGGATAGGTATACAATTTTTACAAAAAATAACGTTATACAAATTTGTTATTTTAATGAGAACACTTTACTGGTAATTAAATATTTACATTTGAAAGTGGATAGGTATTGTTTAAGGTGCTATAGATAATAGAAGAAATGCAAAAGTTGTTTAATTACCTAGTAGGTAATGTATTATTGTTAATTTGGTTAAATCTTTGGAATTTGTTTTCTTTTTAATCAATTCATCATAATAGGATCATTAACGGTTTTCTTTACCTTTGTCTCTAATAGCACTGTTTGTAATACAAATAATTACACCTGGACAAAATCTCATTATTGATAAGGTTCAGTAGGTAACGTAAAACTTTGTTACCTTTTTTTTTTATATTACTTGTAACTCCGATATCATTTATTTTTTACGGATATACAATTTTGTAAAAAAAAATAACGTTAGACAAATTTTTGTTTGTTGTCTTAATGAGAATACTTTACTGGTAAATATTTACATTAGAAAGTGGATAGGTGTTTTTTAAGATGCTATAGATAATAAAATTCCATCCCATAAGACCCTAAAAGGGCCATCTGTTAAGCCTTAAATTTAGTTCAAGAAGTTTTCAAAATACCTCCATTTCTTTCTTCACAATACCGTAGTCGATGTTCAAATTCAATTATACATCTTTGAATTACTTCAGGAGGAATTGCCTCACATTCTGTTATAATTGTTTTGTTGAAGTTCTGCCAAATTATTTGGCCGATTGGCATACACCTTATTTTTAAATAACCCCACAGAAAAAATCGAGTGGCGTGTGATCTGGTGATCTAGGTGGCCACTCAATGAAACCTCCTCGCCCTATCCAACGATTTGGAAACGTTTGGTTCAAAAACGCCCTTACTTGTCGACCATAGTGGGCTGGAGCGCCATCCTGCTGCAACCATACATTGTTATCTTGCCCAAAGAAGTGGTTTAAAGTGAACACAAGTTGGTTTTGCAACAACTCCAGATATAACGCACTATTTAGATTGCCTTGGATAAAAAAGGGCCCAACTATTCGGTTGTTTATGATGCCAGCCCAAACGTTCAGCTGTGGATGCTGAGTATAGCATTCTACCATCCAGTGTGGGTTTCCCAACGCCCAATATCTAAAGTTGTGCTTGTTAACTTGTCCATTTAAACAAAATGTTGCTTCGTCGCTGAAGCAAATTCTGTTTGGCAAGACATCTTCGCGATCCTGCAACTCCTCAAAACTTTCACAGAATTGAAGCCGTCTGTTGTAGTCTTCGGCGTCCAGTTCTTGGTGAAACTGAAGCTTGTATGGCTTTGCGTTTGCATTTTTTAGAATTCTTTGCACTGACGTACTGCTGATGTCGTGATTCAGTGCCAGTTGGTTGGTTGAAGTGTTTGGTTCTTCAATAACACTCTGGATAACCTCAATGCTCGTATCCAAATCGGTGGCAGTTTTAGCTCTTCCACTTCGTCGAATATCTTTCACACTTCTGTGTTCAAACCATCTTGCATACGTTTTTTGAACGGCAGATTTTGTAATTGGTACTTCCCTTTCTGGATGATTTGCATTGAAAATGTCGCTGGTAGCTAGATACGTTCTTCTTCGATCACCGTAACCTAAAATAATCAATATTTCGATACGATACCCTTCAGTGAGTTCCATTTTAAAAATGCGAAAACTGTTACGTACTTTAACACAGTAACACCACCACAATGAATAATATAAAAAAGAATTCCTTAAACGCACTTTAAGTACCTATACCAACTGAACCTTATCGATAATGAGATTTTGTCCAGGTGTAATTATTTGTATTACAAACATATTTATTATTCCCAAATAAAGAAGTGCTATTAGAGACAAAGGTAAAAGAAAACCGTTAATGAGCCTATTATGATGAATTGATTAAAAAAGAAAACAAATTCCAAAGATTTAACCAAATTAACAATAATACATTACCTACTAGGTAATTAAACAACTTTTGCATTTCTTCTATTATCTATAGCACCTTAAAAATACCTATCCACTTTCAAATGTAAATGTTTAATTACCAGTAAAGTGTTCTCATTAAAATAACAAACAAAAATTTGTATAACGTTATTTTTGTAAAAAATTGTATACCTATCCGTAAAAAATAAATAAAAGAAATAAAAGATACGCCACTGCACTGCTAAGAAAGGATTAAGTATTCTATTCAACACACAAAAGCTCTTATTGGTTATTGTTTTCCCAAACAAGTACTTACAGGTACCCGCCCACAAGCAATAATGTTGACGGTCAAACTGAACTTTTTATATCATATTTTTAATAACATTTATCATACTTCCCCAAAGTTTCATACCGGTAATCCTAGCGGTTTTCAAGATATAAGCAGGTTTCCATACTTTTGGATAACCCTGTATAGCGTTATTAATGTATTTGAATTCATTCACAACTAAAATTTCTGCTGTTTCACTGCAACTAAATTATTTTGGTAAAGTATTTGCTTCAAGGTTTAGGAAAACCACCAAAATTTAAACATGCCAACTCTCACAGAATGTGAGGGTGTAAATATAATAGAAGGTAATACAAACAAAATAATGGAAATACAGAATTAGGACAGATGATACAAAATATTGTTTAAGTACAGTCTTTCAAATTAATAAGCATAGTACAGTTTCATCACACAAGAGAAGTTAGTAATAGAGTACAGCCCTACTACATTAAGTTGCATTACAAGTGAGCGAGCATTTTTCAATGTTTTCACAGTTCTCTTCTTGCATTCGAAACTATATTAAATTGTACTTCTTTAATTTGTAGTTAAATATACCTACCTATACAAAGGTGTCCAGTAACTCTACGGACAAACTTCGCGTAGTGATTCTAGACCCAAAAATAAGGAAAAAAAATGCATATAAACCTAGGTCCGGAAACGCTTCGTTTAGGACCTACAGGGTGTTAAAAAAAATTTTATTTTCCTTGGCTTTTTTGCGATATTTTGCGAACAAAGTTGAATACGGTCCTGAAATTTGGGACACGGAGGTTTTTGTAACATTTATTTATTTATTTAGTTTTATTATTTATTTCTTCATATTAGTTCTTAAATTCAAAGTTAAAATAAACATACATCACTTTGATTTTTAATTCCATTTAGCTAAGGATTATAGGGAATTAAATTAAACTGTTCATCAACCAATATCTCAAAAACGGTTGATCTGAGGGGGCATCGACCAAGTATACCTTTTTGCTCAGAACTGAAAAGGAACAAACTAATTGAAATGTAACGTTCATATACCGGGTGGTAAAAATCTACTTTTTAGTATAAAAGTGTTTTAACACCCTATAGGTCGTATATACCACCTACCAGTGTTTTTCAAAATTTTGACTAAAGATGGCGATAAAAATTTTTAATTTTTTAATGTAATGTATTCTACAATAAATTCTAAATTGATTAAAAATTGAGATGTCCACATCTATAGTTTATTTTTAAATAAATAAAGAATGACAGAAATCGACATTTTCCACACATACACACGTTCATTCATTCATAAGATGTGGAGTTATGCGACGAGTTTCCAAACCGAAAATTTGAACACCTCTTTGTTTCAATTTTTCCGACGAATTAAGAGTTAGTACGTTATAAAAGAAGCACACAAAAAAAGTATGTCTAACGTCCGTCCGTGTGTAAACAAGATATCAAGAAAACCACCCCTATGATTTTTGAACTTTGAACATGGGCCTGATGTATAATTCTGCAGATTTGATTAGATTTTTGCCCATATTCTATGTAGACAAAATGCATGTTCACATTTTTGTTTCAAATTCGTGACTACATTAAAAATCCTACCTAAAAAAAATTGGGGTGTATTTATTTTTTTTTTTTTAATAAAGTTTACACAGATTTAGTTTTTTAAATAAGTGATAATTAGAAAAATATTGCATGGGGTTTCCACATTTTTTTCAAAAATACAAAAACTTCACGCAGGACATCGATAAAATTTGTTTTGTAACAATGTATTCTACAATAAATTCTAAACTGATTAACAAAAAATTGGGATGTGCTTATTTCTACTTGATTTTTAAATAAATAAACAATGGCAGAAAATGATATATCCCGCAGATACACACGTAGTTTTTTTCAAGATTTGACGAACATATCGATAAAAATTTTGAATTTTTTTTAATGCAATGTATTCTACAATAAATTCTAAACTGATTAACAAAAAATTGGGATGTGCATATATCTACTTGATTTTTAAATAAATAAACAATGGCAGAAAACGACATTTTCCGCACAAACACACACAGTTTTTTCAAAATTTGACGAACATGTCGATAAAATTTTGAATTTTTTAATGCAATGTATTCTACAATAAATTGTAAACTGATTAACAAAAAATTGGGTTGTGCATATTTCTAGTTTATTTTAAAATAAATAAACAAAAGCAGAAAACTACATTTCCCGCAAACACACACATAGTTATTTCAAAATTTGACAAGCATGTCGATAAAATTTTGAATTTTGGTTAATGCAATGTACTCTACAATAAATTCTAAACTGATTAACAAAAGATTGAGATACGCATATCTCTAGTTTTTTTTTAAATAAATAAACACTGGCAGAAAACGGTATTTCCCGCAGATACACACATAGTTTTTTCAAAATTTGACGAACATGTCGATAAAAGTTTTGCAATTTTTGTTAATGCACTGTATTCTACAATAAATTCTAAACTGATTATTTTTTTTTTTTTTTTTGTTTTTTTTTTTTTTTTTACAGAAAGTTTTTAAATAAATGTAGATACAAAAATTGGGATTGCATATCTCTAGTTTTTTAAATAAATAAACAATGGCAGAAAACGTATTTTCGAAAACAGAGTTTTTTTGCTAAAATTTGAGAATTGTGATAAAATTTTAATTTTTTAATGAATGTATTCTGGGGTTAATTCTGGGAACTAATTAACAAAAATTGGTTGTGCATATTTCTAGTTTAGTTTTAAATAAATAAACAATGGAGAAAAGTATTTCCCGCAGATATACACGTAGTTTTTCAAAAATTTGACGAACATGTCGATAAAATTTTTAAATTTTTTGTAATGAAATGTATTGTACAATAAATAGTAAACTGATTAACAAAAAATTGGGATGTGCATATCTCTATTTAATTTTTAAATAAATAAACAATTGCCGAAAAACGACATTTTCCGCACAAACACACTCCAGTTTTTTCAAAATTTGACGAACTTGTCGATAAACATTTTGAATTTTTTTAATGCAATGTATTCTACAATAAATTCTAAACTAATTTAACAAAAAATTGGGTTGTGCATATTTCTAGTTTATTTTTAAATAAATAAACAATGGCAGAAAACGACATTTCTCGCACATACACACGTAGTTTTTCAAAATTTGACGAACATGTGGATTACTAAATTTTCAATTTTTTTAATGCAACATGTTCCACAATAAATTCTAAACTGATTAACAAAAAATTTAATGTACGCATCTCTATTTTATTTTTAATAAATAAACATAACAGAAAGCAAAAATTTCGCGCACATGTTCTTGTAGTTTTTTCAACATATTTGGCAATATGTCGATAAAACCACCACGGCGGCTTAATTATGTTATTTTTGCAGATAATATATTTGTAATCAATGACATTATTTTGTTTATTTGATCTTGAGCACCTAATTCTACAAAATTAGTTTCAAAAATTGTGGATTGCGTAATACAACCTGCCAAATTGACGTACATTATGGATCGAAGTCGTAAGGATACAAACTGACACATTTAAGGCGATGTACGTATATAGAAACATGATGAATAAAATATACAGTGACCGGTAAAGAATTTGCATCAAATGGGAAAAATTTTGTAATTGAGATATCCGAAAATTTCTTTTGGCAAATAAATTCAGCATTTCGAATGACAAAAAAAAGCACTTTGACAAATGTCATGTGACCACTGTCATGGCGGCAAATTTAAAAATATCCCTTAAATATGTAAAAAGTGAGGTTAGATGACAAAATATTGAAAAATGCCTAAAGAAAAGTTGTTCAGAATTAGATTATACGTCTATGTGCAAATTTTCAAAGAAAATAACGACGTTTCAAAAATATCAGTTTTCTGGCATTTTTCCGGAAATATTGAGAAAACAAAATTTTTGCGTTTGATTTGCATAAAACACAATAAAACCAACAAATAAACTTCAAAAATCCAGTAATTTTTTTATTTATTAGTCTACCAATGGACGGTAAAGAACAAAAACATTGTTTTTTAGGACGGACTTTGTTGCAATGACCTACAGAAAACAAAAGGTTGAAATTAACAAATTTAGAATTATTTTTAAAATAGTCTTAAATGATCAATTCTTCCATTCTAAACCCAATTTAAACAAATTTTTTACAATATTGCCTGGATAATAAGTCATACAAAAACATACATAAAATTTCCGGAAAATCCTGAAAACTGATATTTTTGAAAAGTCGTTATTTGGTGAACATAGATATATAATCTGACTTCTGAACAACTTTTCTTAGGCATTTTTCAATATCTTGTCACCTAACCTCACTTTTTACATATTTAAGGAATATTTTATAAATTTGCCGCCATGACTGTGGTCACATGACATTTATGAAAAGTGCATTTTTGTCATTCGATATGCTGAATTCATTTGCCAAAAGAAATTTTCGGTACCTCAATTCACTATATATATTAAAACCAGTGTCACAACAAGCACTTTTTGTCGCAAGACTTCGGTCGGACTGAATTGTCGGAGTGCGACAAAAAGTAGTTGTGACACGTATTTTTCATACTATTTTTTCTATTTCGCAAAAATTTACTTCAAGAAATAAATTTTTGAATATATGATCTAGTAGTTTTTTTTTTTTGGTTTAAAGCTATGTTGGTAGAGTAGTTGGATATCCTAATAAAGTTAGCAACAAATGCTGTTGAAAGTTTGCTATCTTCAAAATAATGTGTTGAGATTTTTAATCACCGTTTAATTCACGAGTTAGTTACAAATCTTCCAATCGAATGCACCTTGTAATTTTAATAAAATTATATACTCTAATCAATTCTAGAGAAGAAATGCTTTTTTGGAACGCACCACAAACTCACAAATTTATAACCTAACTTCATCAAGTTCCAACCTTTTTGTGAGAGCTTCGTCTTTATTGCCAACAGTATTTTAATATAAGCTCACCTAAGTGTTGATGGATTGTTTTGTCGAAATAAAATAGTTTTCATCACAGTAAAACAAGAAGACTAAATTTTTGTGGGAACGGATTGGTGCTTAATCAATATAATGGTCCACCAACAAAGACAACACCAACAGTGTTTGACAATGTTTGATATATCATGGATGTAACTTAAGCACATCTCGAACAAGTTGAACTTTATATAATGACTTATGTATCATGACCGAAGAAAGATATTTATATCCTTGACTGTGTGCAAGCAGTTTACCAACTTATGGAGACAATTATCCTGCACATATTCAATACTGTCAATGGCTTTGCAACACTTATCAAGGACATATTTAGCTTAAGACTCCTTATCGATGTAGTTTTGGTTTTACATTTATCTGTTCTATAATTTCACAAACACGTGCATGTAGAGTTTACAAAAACATTTTGTTAAAGTGGTTCCGCTACACCTCCAAAAGATCTTTTCAGTAGTCGGAATGTTTACTTTTTATAGTTTTGATTTTCACAGCTCACTTTAAAGCACTTAACTTTTTAAACAATGAGTAAATGTAATATTGAAGAACTACGTGAGGGGAATAGTTTTGTAAAATAGTTGAGCTGAACACCCTCTTAACATGTTATTAAATCGTCATCATTGAATGTTGCATTAAAGCACAAAATGTCTTAAAAATCACTCAGAACTAATCTTAATAAGAACTGTAGACCAAACAAAAACCTCACTTCACTTTTCTTACGTCAAAATTAAAACTTAAATTGTTTGGTTATAGCCACTCAAATTTATAAAATCCCTAAAACAGTATTTTGGAAGAGTTTATATTCTGCAGCCTGCGCAGCAATACGGAAATAAAAGTTTATAGAAATTAAGCAAATAGAAAAAAAAATTTCTCATTTGATGCACACTCTGCCGGTCACGTATAATATTATTAAATATACAGGGTGCTGATTTCATATGTACTTTAAATTAAACAGACGATTTTAGTAATGGTTAATAAGTTCATATAAACCCAGGTCCGTTTGATTCTTTTTCTGATATACAGGGTGCTTTTTTTTTTTAAAAACGATATTTAATAATTGTTCCAGAAACGGTTGGAATATTTTTTAGAGATGTTGGTACTTTTTGTAATAGTTATTAGCAATGAACATTTGGTTCAATTTTAACCTTTAATTTACTTCGTGCAGCACAGTGTGGACACAGTGTGCATTTTAAGAAAACTATTGAGAACATCACTACAATTCTCTTCTCAGAAAATTTGTATATTTTTCTCACTGAGGGGCTCCTCAAAAACGCGCTCCTATCGCTTGTGTTCCTAAAACATTTAATAACCATCTAACCAGTAGGTTTTTCATGGATGCACATTAATGCAAATTGTGAAGAGTATCCGTTGGAAGAAATTTGGATCTAATGTTATGCGATCCATCATAATCGCAGAAAAGTTTCTGTTAAGATTAAAATTACTACTGTTGATGTAACTTCATGTGATAAGGATGATAAGAATGGCCAAAAATCGCTTTGAAGTTTTGATTGAGTCTCGTTTTTGAAAACTCTCGGTTAGGTTCGTTCGCTTAAATTCAATAAAATTTTGTCTTTAATTTATGGTTTCCCAATTTTTCGTAGACACTTTCAGATAATTTAAAATTGAACTATTCACCGAGCAACTTGATCTTGACATCCCGATTAGACATTTTACCCATAAGGGACACACAAATTCTTTAAAAATTCACTCCCTAACGACTGTAGTTAAGCACGCAATAGTGTTGATTTGATTCAGAAATCATGAACAAAAATGTGGCCTAAAGATAAATTTGAAGATTCAAGTTAAGAGAATTACGAACGGTAATGTCATAATCATAAAAATTTACAAGATGTCCTTCAGTTGACCAAGGAACTGGAATGGAAAGGAGATGTGAATTTTTTTGAAAAAAATAAAAAGTTTAAAATAAAAAAAAAAAAAAAGGGGGAAAGTTTGTTTGCGTATAATCAGAAAATAACACGATGCCAAGAAAACTACTGTGGTCCGATTTTTATGAAACTTGAGATATAGGTCGTATTTGTAATACCGTAGTTATGAAATGAAAGTTTTTTATCTACTTTTTTTTGAACTATTTTTTTTCTAAAACATTTTCCTCTTTTGAGAAATTTCGGTTCGGTCTTATAAACGAATTGGATCAAAGAATAAATTTAACGAACACATAATTAAATGAACAAATTGGAGATTAACGAATCTTTGACGTTCAAATCGCCACAAATTCATTTATTTTTTAATTTAAACACAAAGGTATACATTAGAGAAATTTCAAGCATATAATCTCCTGGCGGTTAGGCAACCTTCCATTCAAATCGATAGAAAACATACAACTTTCTTATTCGATCGATTAAATTTGGAATTTAGTCGGTATCGGTCTAGGGACTTTTGTGCTTGAATCGATATCGATTTCCGTTAGATCAACTCGTGCGGACCGAGCGCCATTTGCTAAAATTCTAAAAGGGCCTGCAATTTTAACCAATTTTAGCATGAATATTACTGGGGTGGCTTACCACTAAAAATCACTAAGGTGGCGGTGTTCTCCCTTGTCCATTGGACGGAAATTCTGCAGGTAATGAACTACATTTTGATACTCACCTCCTTCTAGGTTCTTTCTTTCGGCTGTCTTTTCCTAATATCTCCAGGCTCTTTTCTGGCCTGATTGTGTCGTTCTGGTAAGCTAGAATGATTATGGGGATAGCGAATTCCACATCGTGACGACAATCAACAATTGCCGCACTACCTCTGGGCACTTCGTCTATTGAGGATCAGTACATGTCGTAAGAAGGGAATCTCCACATGAGAGTCTTCATTAAAGGTCGGCATTTTCTGATTTGCTTTAACTAACTTTGGTGAATGTTACCACTGAACCGTAAGAAGTGAAACGCTAGCCTATAAATCATACTACTTAATCATACTTAATTGTCGCGTTATATCCTGAGTAAGTCGTAGCTTAGCCACGTTAACATCATCGCCGCTTAATTTGTAAAAGTCCTGTAAGATTCAATTCAATGCCGTGTAATTTTTAAATATTCAATACACACCGTATGAAGGTGGCAAAAACCGAATGTCGCGTTGGATCCAACCCTATATCATTACCAAGTTCAATAAGAATTAATTAATCGTAAGAGGGAAAAATCACCCGCTTTTATCACTAACTTACAGCACTTAAATTGCTGATAACAATTGTTTATTTTGCGAAATTCTCTAACTTCTTTGGAGGTTAGATCAGCCAGAGGCGTACCGGCTAGAAAACAAATTTTTAGCTAACGATTTACCAGTGGCGTACTGTAACCTCTTATTATTGTTACTAATTATTTTTTTTGTGTATGTTCTACGGGGTTATCCCGTACTCAAGGCTTTGTATATATTATAACTGTTTGTTTTACTTAATACATTGTGTGTGTGAAGCTGCGTTTGTTATCTTATGAACCATTTCAGATTCTTTATTACAGGTAACTTTGTTCGGTGTAAGATTGCTCTAGCATGTAGTTCGCTGCTAGTTATTTATCGTAAGCAAGTCAGAACTTGGCGCCCTAAAACCTTCTCTAATATCTAATCATATATTTTTTTGCTCTGTTATTAAATAAAAATCCCACGCAATCTCTCCTACTGAAAAGCAGGGATCTTTACTCCTCTTCACCGTAACAAATCATTAAACTTAGTTTTTACTTATTTTTTTTGTAATTGGGCAAATCATTGTTTATAAGACCGGGTCTTAGTTTTAGAGCAAAAGGCGCCCTTCATTTTTTTAACGTCTTAAATTCATTATTAAACTATCTATCTATACAATACTTCTCGAATTTTAAGGTCAATAATAAATGACATAACATTGTAGAAAACAATTATTAAATGTTTTTTTCATTTTTTCTATTAAAAACTCTACACTTCGCTACTTCGATAAAGCGACGAACGTTAATGTTCGCTGAATGTGATTTTAACGTATGCTGCTGGTATTTCCTTGCGAATATAATTTAAAATCGGCGTTAGAATTAATATGCAGTTCGGCTTAACTTTGCGGTAGTAGGACTCGAACAGCGATAAATCGCAAGAAAATCCTAATTAGACAAGAAAATACCAAATTTACACTCAATTGCCAATTACTGAGTACGAATTTATCGAGATCTACACGGTAAAGAAAACAATAAGACAATCATATTTTCTAGTCGTGCTTAGCCATATGGACAAAATGAAAAAATAAAATAAGATATGCATCTTGGTACAATGAAGGTCGGAACAAGCATCAGTTGTATAAAACTCGGATCAAGTTGACCGTGAGTTAAACACAATCGTTGCTATAGTTAACCATTGCATTTAACTTAAGATTGAATTAAACTGAGTTTTATACAACTAGCCCTAAAACTGTAACATCTCGCCCCCTGTATATAACTACGTAGTATTACCAACCAACCCTACATGTACGCGCTAAATTTGAATTCAAATACGGTCTTTTCAATATTTTTTTTTCCAAATTGGAGCAAACCTATTTAGAATAATCTCGGTAATAGAAAATTGTAAAAACATACAGGGTATTTCGTTTAAAAATCGTAGTTGATCCGATTAAACCGGAAGTGGGGTAAGAAAAGTTAATCAGTCATGAATTAGTTCTAATACATGTAATTCAAGGAGTATACCAAGCAGAAGCTGTATAAACGTTTAGTACATGTGCACACGAAACCAAAACTCCTAGATCGTAGTGTTAAATTTAATGACCAGAATTAAAATGATCGAAAATTAAAACTCCCTAGAATCTAGTGAAACATTTAATTCGGAATTAAAGCTACGCACATTTTGGCAGTTCCCGAAAGTAAAATTATTTAATTGCCTTCTTAATTAAAAGCTTCTGAGGGAACGTTGAAGTCTCCTCGAACGGGTGCGGTTAAAGGCGCCAAATCTGTGTGAAATTCTTAATGAATTCTTCACGCATTGTTTTAAGGGAAAGTACAATCACGCATGTGAAATGTGACCACATCGACATTCATTCACTTTAGATTTTCAATGAAAATTTTCTTCGGTTCATGTAAATGCATTGTTAGTTCGTGAATAAAAATATCCGGCGCAATTAAACTGGGGGAAACGGCGGGAGGAGAGAAAAATGTTTTTAAAAACATCTCACCATTCATTCGTTATTGCGCTAAGCTTAATGAATGTTTAATTATTAACTGCCGGAAAATTGGGTCAAGAACTTTTCGCGATTGTTTATTATAAACGACGAGTCTTCAGAAAAACTAGCCCGATCTCTGTTTTTTCCAGCTTCCATTCACATCGATGTTTAAATTTATTTCTTGTTTAAGCTTATCCCGAGGTCCCGATCTAAAAATAGGCGAAATCATCCAGCCCCAGCCATTTGGGTAAGTGTCACGACCTAATTCGAGGTTTCCCGGGGGTTGTTACCCTCTGCAGGAGTCATTCATGCCATAACTGGGTCACCAAATGCATTACCGAACGTCTCCAATTTATAACGCCGCGTTACACCCCCACCACAATACATTTCCGGCTGTTTTCTTTCCCCTTTTCCAATATCATTCTCCACGTACATCGTTACACTGACCCACTTTCCAACCAACCCCAAGCTCTTCTCCTGATTTCGTTCATCTGACGTCACTTCTCCTTCTCGCGCCCGGAACACGTGCGTTTTCTTTGTGGAAAACACTTATTGATGAGGTTTTATTTCTTATCTTTTATGGAAATGATCTTTTTCGCCATTAACCGTATGTAATTAAGAATTGGTGCGAAATGTACCATCCGATACCTTCTGGATGTTGTTTTCGGTATCTTCGTGCAAGAGAAAAGCATTTTTTTCAGAGCTAAAATTAGAATAAGTTGACCTAGTTTGAAGGGGGTTGTTGTACCGCTAGGCCATTCATACCCGTATTTAGGTCAGCATTGCAGGTTTTACCCCCATATTCCTTTTAGCTATCCTAATTTTACTCGATGACGTCATAGTGATAATAGTAGGCCAAATTCTCCCTCCTCGATTGACGTCATTCCACCTCTTTCATCCTTCGGCGGTACATTCAGCAATACGAACCTGTTGGAAAATTGGGTCCTTCAACGGACAGCCTTGGTGGAACCAACACCTGTCCACCTAATTTTTCCCAGTTGAGCAATTGAAAATGGTTTTGTGCTTTATGAGTGAACAGTGGAAGGAAAACGATGGCGATATGCAACTGTTAAGGTATTCTTTCCTTCGTTTCCCTCCAGCGTTCGACCCTTTATTAAGTGTCTTTGTTACGAGGCTCTAACTTCGCTATTTTTGTTGCAGTGGATACCTGGTGCGCGTACGTGCGCAGGTGATGTCCAGAGACGACAGTTCTGGTGGATGGGTGCCTCTCGGCGGTGGTGGACTTAGTAACGTCTCTGTAAGGAAACGACCAAGAGCATCACCATCGTCGGCACCTGGACAAGAAGTTGCGAAACCCAAACACGATTATCTCATTTACGGCATAAGAATTAGTGATCAAAGCGTAAGTGCAGGCAAAACGCACGATAATTTTTAACTACGTCCTTTATAGATTGTTTTAAGTTGTACCATTAAAAAGATTTTGAATACAATAAAGTCATGCCGACATTTCATCATTGGAAGACTGGGGATAAGAAGTTCGGATTGACGTTTCAAACGGCTGCCGATGCTCGTGCCTTTGACAAGGGTGTGCGGACCGCTGTCGAAGAACTGTTAGACGGTAAGTTGTGTTCTTTAGTTGGTCAATGCGTTTGCAAAGTAAGTGCATGCAAAAATTCCGCTTGTTCGCGGGATCACGAATAAATTAACTTATCTGCTCCATTTGCATTTTTTTCATTGCTTTCTTACAACGGGCTTTCTCCATGGTAAGTAAATGACTCGAGTACGTTTGATTGAATTAGTAGTTCAATTGCACTTAATTCTTGCGTCCCCCGTTGGGCGCCAGTTCTTAAGAGTGTTGAGTAGATTATCAATCATTCCGTATATGTGCGCATGCGTCAAGTGAATATACAGGGTGATTCATTCAGTTTATGCTTTACTCACGAATATTACGAATCGTTTCTTTAGTACAATATTTAATGTAAGCACACATATTCTGTTTTAAATGTAGACTGCATTCATATTTACATTAATATTCGTTATTTAAGGGGTCTTGGTCCTACAAATAAATTAGCTTGATTATTTGCTTTCTTGGACATATTTTTGGAAACCAAAACTATGCATTTTTGTGTGGTTTTGGATATTTTTGATGTTGCATAATTTCTTTGTTAATTTTTTCCATTATTTTTTATATTTTTTATTTTTGCTGCCGACTAGAATTATTTTCGTAAAGAAATTAGAAGTTATCTCAAAATGAACTGAGTAAAAAATTGTTTTTTAATGCGAGCATGTCATCCATAATTAAATTAACTTTGGTTATTTTAAGGGGGCTTGGTCTTACAAATAAATTATGTTGACTAATTGTTTGTTGTAGTATTTTTGGTAATCAAAACTATACATTTTTGATGTTTTTTGGATATTTTTTGATGTTGGATAATTTCTTTGTTAATTTTTTTTTACTCATCTTTTTTTATTTTGATTTTTTTTAAAACAAAAATCGATGAAGGCTAATGATCAAAAAAACGGACAGAAATATTTTTTGATTAAAGAATTTAATTAGATTCATAAAGTTCAGTCTTAACTACAATTATACGCGTTGCTCGCTCTTTTCTATAAAAATTCATAATTGAATCAGTACGTTATTGATTTTGATTTTTTCAGACCTAAATAGATAAGGCATAATGAGTACAAATCAAAAAACGGGCAGAAATATTTCTTTAATTAAAGAATTTAATTAGATTCAAAAGTTCAGCCTTAGCTACAATACTACGCATTGGTCGTCATTTTCCAAAAAAATCATAATTGAATCAGTACGTTATTGATTTTGATTTTTTAAGACGTAAATAAATAGTCCTAATAAACACAAATCAAAAAACGGACAGAAATATTTTTTGATTAAACGTATCTAATTAGATTCAAAAAGTTCAGCCATAACTTCAATTATACGCGTTGTGCGCCATTTTCAAAAAAAAAATCATAACTGAATCAGTACGTTATTGATTCTGATTTTTTAAAGACATAAATCAATAAAGGCATAATGAACACAAATCAAAAAACGGACAGAAATGTTTTTTAATTAAAGAATTTAATTAGATTCAATAAGTTCAGCCATAGCTACAATTATACGCGTTGCTCGCCATTTTCTAAAAAAATTCATAAATGAATCAGTACGTTGTTGATTCTGATTTTTAAAGACATAAATCAATAAAATCATAATGAACACAAATCAAAAAACGGACAGAAATATTTTTTAATTAAAGAATTTAATTAGATTCAAAAAGTTCAGCCTTAGCTACAAATACTACGCATTGGTCGCCATTTTCAAAAAAAATTCATAACTGAATCAGTACGTTATTGATTTTGATTTTTAAGACATAAAATAAAAGGCATAATGAACACAAATCAAAAAACGGACAGAAATATTTTTAATTAAAGAATCTAATTAGATTCAAAAATTCAGCCATAACTTTAATTATACCGTTGCTCGCCATTTTCCAAAAAATTCATAACTGAATCAGTCCGTTATTGATTTTGATTTTTAAGACATAAATTAATAAAGGCATAATGAACACAAATCAAAAAACGGACAGAAATATTTTTTAATTAAAGAATTTAATTAGATTCAAAAGTTCAGCCATAACTACAATTATACGCGTTGCTCGCCATTTTCCAAATAAAATTCATAACTGAATCAGTACGTTAGTTTTGATTTTTAAGACATAAATTAATAAAGGCATAATGAACACAAATCAAAAAAACGGACAGAAATACGTTTTAATTAACGAATCTAATTAGATTCAAAAAAATTCAGCCATAACTTTAATTATACGCGTTGTTCGCCATTTTCAAAAAAAATTCATAACTGAATCAGTACGTTATTGATTTTGATTTTTTTAGACATAAATAAATAAAGGCATAATGAACACAAATCAAAAAAAAGATAGAATACTTTTTAATTAAAGAATTTAATTAGATTCAAAAAGTTCAGCCATAACTATATACGCGTTGCTCGCATTTTCCAAAAATATTTTGTGACAAAATTTTTTTTTGATTTTTAAAATATAAATAGATAAAGGTTAAATGTACACAATGCCAAAAAACGGGTAGCTCGTCGCTCGTCTTTCTATAAAAATTCATAATTGAATCATTACGTTATTGATTTTGTATTTTTAAGACCTAAATAGATAGATGCATAATAAACACAAATCAAAAACGGACGGAAATATTTTTAATTAGATTCAAAAAGTTCAGCCTTAGTTACTATTTTACGCGTTGCTTGCCATTTTCCAAAAAAAGATTCATAACTGAATCAGTACGTTATTGATTTTGAATTTTTTAAGACATAAATAAATAAAGGCATAATGAACACAAATCCAAAAAACAGATAGAAATATTTTTTAATTAACGAATCTAATTAGATTCAAAAAATTCATCCATAACATTATACCCGTTGCTCGCCATTTTCCAAAAAAAATTAATAACTGAATCAGTACGTTATTGATTTTGATTTTTAGACATAAATATATTAAGGCATAATGAACACAAATCATAAAACGGACATGAATGTTTTTTAATTAAACAATTCAATTAGTTTTAAAAAGATCAGCCATAACATAACAAAAATACGCGTTGATCGTCTTTTTAAAAAAAAATTCACAATTGATCAGTACTTTATTGATTTTTTTTCAGGCCCAAATAGATAAAGGCATTAATGAATACAAATCAAAAAACAGCCAGAAATATTTTTTAATTAAAGAATTTAATTAGATTCTAAAGTTCAGCTATAACTACAATAATACGCGTTGCTCGCCATTTTCCAAAAAAAATCATAACTGAATCAGTACGTTATTGATTATGATTTTTTAAGACATAAATTAATAAAGGCATAATGAACACAAATCAAAAAACGGACAGAAATGTTTTTTAATTAACGAATCTAATTAGATTAAAAAATTCACCCATAACTTTAATTATACCGTTGCTCGCTATTTTCCAAAAAAAATTCATAACAAACAGTACGTTATTGGTTTTGATTTTTTAGACATAAATAGATAAAGGCATAATGAACATTAACAAAAAAAAAGGATAGAAATATTTAGAAAATTTTTGGTTTGATTTTTAAAATATAAATAGATAAAGGGTAAATGTACACAATGCCAAAAAAGGGTACCTATATTTGGTTGATTAACTCAATCAGTGCGTTATTTATTTTGAGTTTTTTCAGACCTAAATAGATAAAAGCATAATGAATGCTAATCAAAAACAGCTAGATATGTTTTTTGATTAAAGAATCAAATTAGATTCAAAAAATTCAGCCATTGCTTCAATTATACGCGTTTCTTTCCTTTTCCAAAAAATTCATAACTGAATCTGCACGTTATCTATTTTGATTTTTTCAGACGTAGATATATTAAGGCGTAACGAGCACAAATCAAAAACGGGCAGAAATATTTTTAATTAAAGAATATTAATTATATTCAAAAAGTTCAGCTACAATAATACTCGTTGATCGCCATTTTAAAAAAAATCGTAACTGAATCAATACGTTATTGATTCTGATTTTTTAAGACATAAATAAATAGTCATATTGAACACAAATCAAAAAACGGGCAGAAATCTTTTTAATTAAAGTATCTAATTAGATTCAAAAGTTCAGCCATAACGTCAATTATACGCATTTTTCGCCATTTTCAAAAAAAAATCATAACTGAATCAGTACGTTATTTATTTTTTCAGACATAAATAGATAAAGGCATAATGAACACAAATCAAAAAACGGGTAAACAAATTTTTTTTTAAGAATCGGAAAATTCAGCCATAACTTTAATTATACGCGTTACTCGGCTTTTCCAAAAATAATTTGTGACTGAATATTTTGGTTTGGTTTTTTTTGATGTTCGATAATATCTTTGTAAATTTTTTTTTCATTATTTTTTTTATATTTCTTCTTTTTGCAGCCGGCTACATTTTTTTTCGTAAAGAAATTAGAAATTATCTCAAACCGTGCTGACCAAAAAAAATGTTCTTTAAAATGTAGGGTGTCATTCACATTTAAATTAATTTTGGTTATTTAAGGGGGCTTGGTCTTACAAATAAATTATCTTGACTAATTGTTTATTGGAAGTATTTTGTATAATCAAAACTATACATTTTTGAGGGTTTTTTTTTGGTTAATTTTTTTTGCTCGTCTTTTCTAAAAAGTATTTTTTTAATTTTGATTTTTTTTATTGCTTCAATTATACGCGTTTCTTTCTTTTTCCAAAAATCCATAACTGAATCTGTACGTTATTTATTTTGATTTTTTCAGACATACCTGTAGGTAGATAAAGGCATAACGAGCACAAATCGAAAAACGGGCAGAAATATTTTTGAATTAATTAATTTTGTGACTGAAATTTTAGGTTTGATTTTTTAAAAAATAAATAATAGTATAATGTGCACAATATCAAAAAACTGACAGAAGTATTTGTTTGATTAACAAAAATATTATACAGGGTGTTTCTGAAAGGTGTGTACATAGCTTTACCAGAAGTTCTCTGGCTCAAAATAGACCGTTTGATACCAATTTACCTATAACCAAAAGTGCACCATAAGGGCGCCAGAGGGCGTCAAACTTTCTAAAAAAATATTGTATATTGGGAATAACTCGAGAACGGTTCGACGTATTTTGTTCCGCTTTCGTATGCAGGTGTCTGCTTTCGAAGACATTTTTCTGTATAATGTGGACACATTTCTGATGCCAGGAAAAGTCGCTTTCATACGGGCACTGTCAAATAAATGATGATATTTTAACAACCATCAACGATACAAAACCAAAATAATTCTGACGAATAAAACGATCAATTTGAAAACTTTTTTCTCTCTTGTTAAATTGCGCTAATGTTAATAATTCGATCAGAAAAATTTAAATCATATCTATGCAAGGCGCATCCATACGTTTAGAAATTCAAGTAGGCTGTGCGATCATGTCAATCCGATTTGGGAATCTTTCTACGTAAATCCTCACGCTCTCCCGACAATTGCCACTGCAAAAGCCCAACACTAACAGCATATCAGTCTGTTCGGCAAATGTGTAGCCCATTTTTCAAGTAGTTAATCGCAAAATAGAAACGTGAGTAATCTTGAAAGATCCGAAAATTAATGTCACAAATGATAGATTTGATCGCATAGCCTACTAGCAGTCTACTTGAATTTCTAAGCGTATGGATGAGCCATGCAGATGATTTAAATTTTTTTCTGATCGAACTAATAACATTAGCGCAATTCAACAAAAAGGAAAAAAGTTTTCAAATTGTTCGTTTTATTTGTCAGACTTATTTTGGTTTCGTATCGTGGACAGTTGTTAAGTATTATCATTTTTGACAGTGATGTATAAAGTGACTTTTCTGGCGTCAGAACGTCCACATTTCACAGAAAAACGTCTTCGGAAGCAGACAACCAACATACAAAAGCGGAACAAAATCCATCGAACCGTTTTCAGTTATTCCCTACAATATTTTGAAAGCTGGCGCCATTATGGTGCACTGGTTATAGGTAGGTGTGTCAAACGGTCTGATCTGCAACCAGAAAACAATGAAAAGCCATGTACACACCTTTCAGAAACACCTATCTGTCTACAATTTTCTTTGACAAAAAATATATATCTCAAATTTTGGGTTTGATTTTTATTTAAATAAATAAGGGTATACTGAACACAATATCAAAAAAACCAGCAGAAATATTAGTTTGATAAACAAAAATAATTCGATTTAGAAAATTCAGCACAAGTTCAATTGTCTTTACCAAAAATATTTTATATCTCAAATTATTGGTTTGATTTTTTTCAAATAAATATGTAAATGTATAATGAACACAATATCAAAAAACGAGCAGAAATATTTTTTGATTAAAGGAAATAATTCGTCTTTGAATGTTCAGGTACAAGTTGGCGGTTGTCATCGTCTTTTCCAAAATCTATTATACCGCAAATATTGGTTTGATTTTTTTAAAACAAATAGATAAGGGTGTAATGAAAACAACTTCAAAAAACGGACAGAAATTTTGTTTGATTAACAGAAATAATTTGATTTAGAAAATTCTGTCACAAGTTCAATTGTCTTTACCAAAAATATTATATATTTCAAATTTTTGGTATGATTTTTTTTAAATAACTAGATAAGCGAATAATAACAACAAAATCAAAAAACGGGCGGAAACATTTTTTGATTAAATGAAATAATTCGTCTTTGAATGTTCAGGTCCCAAGTTGGCGATTGTCATCGTCTTTTCCAAAAATCTATAATACCGCAAATTTTGGTTTGATTTTTTTTAATACATGGATAAGGGTTTAATGAACACAACATCAAAAAAACGGTCAGAAATTTTTGTTTGATTAACAGAAATAATTTGATTTAGAAAGTTCTGCCACAAGTTCAATTGTCTTTACCAAAAATATTTTTTATCTCAAATTTTGGTTTGATTTTTTAAATAAGTATGTAAATGTATAATGAACACAATATCAAAAAACGAGCAGAAATATTTTTTGATTAAAGAAATAATTCGTCTTTGAATGTTCAGGTACAAGTTGGCGTTGTCATCGTCTTTTCCAAAAATCTATTATACCGCAAATATTGGTTTGATTTTTAAAACAAATAGATAAGGGTGTAATGAAAACAACTTCAAAAACGGACAGAAATTTTTGTTTGATTAACAGAAATAATTTGATTTAGAAAATTCAGTCGCAAGTTCAATTGTCTTTACCAAAATATTATATATTTCAAATTTTTGGTATGATTTTTTAAATAACTAGATAAGCGAATAATAACAACAAAATCAAAAACGGGCGGAAACATTTTTTTTGATTAAATGAAATAATTCGTCTTTGAATGTTCAGGTACAAGTTGGCGGTTGTCATCGTCTTTTCCAAAAATCTATAATACCGCAAATTTTGGTTTGATTTTTTTTAAATACATAGATAAGGGTGTAATGAACACAACATCAAAAAACAGTCAGACATTTTTGTTTGATTAACAGAAATAATTTGATTTAGAAAATTCTGTCACAAAGTTCAATTGTCTTTACCAGAAATATTTTATATCTCAAATTTTTGGTTTGATTGTTTTTAAATAAATATCAAAAAACGGACAGAAATTTTTTTTGATTAAAGGAAATAATTCGTCTTTGAATGTTCAGGTACAAGTTGGTGGTTGTCATCGTCTTTTCCAAAAATCTATAATACCGCAAATTTTGGTTTGATTTTTTTTAATACATGGATAAGGGTTTAATGAACACAACATCAAAAACGGTCAGAAATTTTTGTTTGATTAACAGAAATAATTTGATTTAGAAAGTTCTGCCACAAGTTCAATTGTCTTTACCAAAATATTTTTCTCAAATTTTGGTTTGATTTTTAAATAAATATGTAAATGTAATAATGAACACAATATCAAAAACGAGCAGAAATATTTTTTGATGAAATGAAATAATTCGTCTTTGAATGTTCAGGTACAAGTTGGCGGTTGTCATCGTCTTTTCAAAAATCTATAATACCGCAAATTTTGGTTTGATTTTTAAATACATAGATAAGGGTGTAATGAACACAACATCAAAAAACAGTCAGACATTTTTGTTTGATTAACAGAAATAATTTGATTTAGAAAGTTCTGTCACAAGTTCAATTGTCTTTACCAGAAATATTTTATATCTCAAATTTTTGGTTTGATTGTTTTTAAATAAATATCAAAAACGGGCAGAAATTTTTTTGATTAAAGGGAATTAATTCGTCTTTGAATGTTCAGTCACTAGTGTGCGCGTGTCATCGTCTTTTCCAAAAATCTATTATACCGCAAATATTGGTTTGATTTTTTTAAAACAAATGGATAAGGGTGTAATGAATACAACTTCAAAATCGGGCAGAAATTTTTGTTTGATTAACTACAAATAATTTGATTTAGAAAGTTCTGTCACAAGTTTTTTAAAATTAACTTAAATAATTCGTATTTGAAAATTCAGTCACAAGTATACGCGTTGCTGGTTTCTTCCAAAGATATTTTACATCTCAAATTTTGGTTTGATTTTTTTTAATACATGGATAAGGGTTTAATAGACACAACATCAAAAACGGTCCAGAAATTTTTGTTTGATTAACAGAAATAATTTGATTTAGAAAGTTCTGCCACAAGTTCAACTGTCTTTACCAAAAATATTTTTATCTCAAATTTTTGGTTTGATTTTTTAAAATAAATATGTAAATGTATAATGAACACAATATCAAAAAACGAGCAGAAATATTTTTGATTAAATGAAATAATTCGTCTTTGAATGTTCAGTCACAAGTGTGCGCGTGTCATCGTCTTTCCATAAATCTATTACACCGCAAATATGGGTTTGATTTTTTAAAACAAATAGATAAGGGTGTAATGAACACAACTTCAAAAAACGGTCAGAAATTTTTGTTTGATTAACAGAAATAATTTGATTTAGAAAATTCTGTCACAAGTTCAATTGTCTTTACCAAAAATATTTTATATCTTAAATTATTGGTTTGATTTTTTTAAAATAAATATGTAAATGTATAATGAACACAATATCAAAAAACGAGCAGAGATTTTTTTTTATTAAAGGAAATAATTCGTCTTTGAATGTTCAGTCACAAGTGTGCGCGTGTCATCGTCTTTTCCATAAATCTATTACACCGCAAATATTGGTTTGATTTTTTTAAAACAAATAGATAAGGGTGTAATGAACACAACTTCAAAAAACGGGCAGAAATTTTTTTTGATTAAAGGAAATAATTCGTCTTTGAATGTTCAGTCACTAGTGCGCGCGTGTCATCGTCTTTTCCAAAAATCTATTATACCGCAAATATTGGTTTGATTTTTTTAAAACAAATAGATAAGGGTGTAATGAACACAACTTCAAAAAACGGGCAGAAATTTTGTTTGATTATCAGAAATAATTTGATTTAGAAAGTTCTGTCACAAGTTCAATTATCTTTACCAAAAATATTATATATTTCAAATTTTTGGTATGATTTTTTTAACAAGTAGATAGGGATAATAAACACAAAACCAAAAACAGACAAATATATATTTTTTTAATTAACTTAAATCATTTGTATTTGAAAGTTCAGTCACAAATATACGCGTTGCTCGTTTCTGCCAAAGTTATTTACATCTCAAATTTTGGTTTGATTTTTTTTTTTTAATAAATAGATAAGAGTGTAATGAACACAACATCAAAAAACGGTCAGAAATTTTTGTTTGATTAACAGAAATAATTTGATTTAGAAAATTCTGTCACAAGTTCAATTGTCTTTACCAAAAATATTTTATATCTTAAATTATTGGTTTGATTTTTTTAAAATAAATATGTAAATGTATAATGAACACAATATCAAAAAACGAGCAGAGATTTTTTTTTATTAAAGGAAATAATTCGTCTTTGAATGTTCAGTCACAAGTGTGCGCGTGTCATCGTCTTTTCCATAAATCTATTACACCGCAAATATTGGTTTGATTTTTTAAAAACAAATAGATAAGGGTGTAATGAACACAACTTCAAAAAACGGGCAGAAATTTTTTGATTAAAGGAAATAATTCGTCTTTGAATGTTCAGTCACTAGTGCGCGCGTGTCATCGTCTTTTCCAAAAATCTATTATACCGCAAATATTGGTTTGATTTTTTTAAAACAAATAGATAAGGGTGTAATGAACACAACTTCAAAAAACGGGCAGAAATTTTTGTTTGATTATCAGAAATAATTTGATTTAGAAAGTTCTGTCACAAGTTCAATTATCTTTACCAAAAAAATTATATATTTCAAATTTTGGGTATAATTTTTTTTAAACAAGTAGATAAGGATAATAAACACAAAACCAAAAAACAGACAAATATATATTTTTTTAATTAACTTAAATCATTTGTATTTGAAAGTTCAGTCCTAAGTATACGCGTTGCTCGTTTCTGCCAAAGTTATTTTACATCTCAAATTTTGGTTTGATTTTTTTTAAATAAATAGATAAGAGTGTAATGAACACAACATCAAAAACGGTCAGAAATTTTGTTTGATTAACAGAAATAATTTGATTTAGAAAATTCTGTCACAAGTTCAATTGTCTTTACAAAAATATTTTATATCTTAAATTATTGGTTTGATTTTTAAAATAAATATGTAAATGTATAATGAACACAATATCAAAAAACGAGCAGAGATTTTTTTATTAAAAGGAAATAATTCGTCTTTGAATGTTCAGTCACAAGTGTGCGCGTGTCATCGTCTTTTCCATAAATCTATTACACCGCAAATATTGGTTTGATTTTTAAAACAAATAGATAAGGGTGTAATGAACACAACTTCAAAAAACGGGCAGAAATTTTTTGATTAAAGGAAATAATTCGTCTTTGAATGTTCAGTCACTAGTGCGCGGAGTCATCGTCTTTTCCAAAAATCTATTATACCGCAAATATTGGTTTGATTTTTAAAACAAATAGATAAAGGTGTAATGAACACAACATCAAAAACGGTCAGAAATTTTTGTTTGATTAACAGAAATAATTTGATTTAGAAAATTCTGTCACAAGTTCAATTGTCTTTACCAAAAAATATTTTATATCTTAAATTATTGGTTTGATTTTTAAAATAAATATGTAAATGTATAATGAACACAATATCAAAAACGAGCAGAGATTTTTATTAAAGGAAATAATTCGTCTTTGAATGTTCAGTCACAAGTGTGCGCGTGTCATCGTCTTTTCCATAAATCTATTACACCGCAAATATTGGTTTGATTTTTTAAAACAAATAGATAAAGGTGTAATGAACACAACTTCAAAAAACGGGCAGAAATTTTTTTGATTAAAGGAAATAATTCGTCTTTGAATGTTCAGTCACTAGTGCGCGCGTGTCATCGTCTTTTCAAAAATCTATTATACCGCAAATATTGGTTTGATTTTTTAAAACAAATAGATAAAGGTGTAATGAACACAACTTCAAAAACGGGCAGAAATTTTTGTTTGATTATCAGAAATAATTTGATTTAGAAAGTTCTGTCACAAGTTCAATTATCTTTACCAAAAATATTATATATTTCAAATTTTGGTATGATTTTTTAATAAATAGATAAGGGAATAATAAACACAAAATCAAAAACGGACAGAAACATTTTTTGATGAACATAAATAATTCGTATTTGAAAGTTCAGTCACAAGTATACGCGTTGCTCGTTTTTTCCAAAAATATTTTATATCTCAAATTTTGGTTTGATTTTTTTTAAATAAATAGATAAGGGTGTAATGAACACAACATCAAAAAACGGTCAGAAATATTTTTTGATTAAGGGAAATAATTTGTATTAGAAAGTTTAGTCACAAGTGTCATCTTTTCCAAAAATATTTCATATCTCAAATTTTGATTTGATTTTTTTTTAAATAAATGGATAAGGGTGTAATGAACACAAAATCAAAAAAATCTTAAATTTTTTGGTATGATTTTTTTTTTTTACATAAGTAGGTAAGGGTATAATGATCACGATTTGAAATGACGGGAAGAAATATTTTATAACTCAAGTTTTTGATGTTTACCGATGGAACTGATGTTTACCTTCTGTTTTAGGTTTGACGGACATTTATCCTTCATCACCAATCCATAAACAAAAAGTCGCAGGAGATAACGAAGTGTTCATGGTTGGTATTACGAAATAATAATGAAGACGCGAATAATAATGTGTCGAATATATTTCAGACATTGAATCTGCCACAAGAACCCAAAGATTCGCGAAGCTCGAGCGATTCAAGCAATGGGGGACATCTGCACAGGATGCACTACATTGGAAGAGACAAGCCGTTGGAACCTCGCCCGCCAACATACGATCCGAAAGGTACGTGCCGACCACCAATTAAAAGTTGCGTTTTTCCGATAAAAAAAAGTGTTACGACAATAATGGAAAAACCATAATCAGGCTTTTGATAAATTAATATTTAGTTTATTGTGGTTTTTTTGTTGTTTTTATTGTTAGTATTGAGGTGGTTTCGTTACGAGTAAGTTTTGTTCTTGGTGAAGTTGCAGGTGATAGTTACACGTACGTGCAATTGACCGCCAAGCACGAATACATTTATCCGGTGATGGAAGATCAGAAACCTACGCTGGCTCGCTGCGACTCGCCGAGTCCGAAGAAGTTGAGTATGGAATTGGTTCAAATTCAGCAGCCGCCCCTGCCACTCAAAACAAAGTATACAAAATCGAGTAGAATGCAGATACGTTGTAGACATTGTAACGAATTGTTTTCGGAGGACTTGAATCCTAAGGGATCGTGCGAATACGCGCCCGATTGCCTCAAGTCAACAATCGATACGATTACTTGCATAGGATGCGCGCAATGTTTGTGCTATCACTGTGCGGCCGACGCCGAGGGCGAGGGTGACTACGTGCAACACCCGTGTCAGTGTAAATACGACGAAAACTGTAGTAAACGGTGGTTGTGTTTGACTTTTTTATCTCTATTTGTACCTTGCTTGTGGTTTTATCCGCCTCTCAAATTCTGTCATTGGTGTGGCATGCGATGCGGCATATGCGGGGGACGTCACAAGATGTGACTTAAAACCGATTACATTTTGCGGTATTAATTTTACAATGCGGGGGGCGATGAAAAGACTGCGTAATTTATTAATTCTCATTTCTATGTTGTTAGATGTTTTACTATCTTTGGAGGGTAGTGGCGCCCAAATCGGAGCTGGTTATTTAATCCGAACACCCACTTCCTTCCGACCAGTTCCAATTAATTCCAAAGCAAAATAGAACGAAGTAATCTGCGGACAAGTACAAAATGCATTGTAGAATTAAAATTGTAAAAATGTAAATACAGTGATACAGTGCTCAATCAAGAGACGGTTGTGAACACTTTAAAAAAAAATAATAATAAAAAAAGGAGGAAACTTAATGTTTACGCTTACTTTTATTATTCGTAACACAACAAAAAAATTCAAGACTGTTTTGTTTCTTTGTTAAGTTTGTGAAAACATGACATCAATCAATAATTTCTATTGGTTGGGGAGAGTTGGATCATACCCGTTCGTATGCCCCACTCGCAACCCTTAATTTAATTCGCTGTGTTCTATTCGCTTTAAAATAATTTATTTTGCATCGTTACCGAATTATTATTTCGTGGTATATAGACGTAACTGCCAAACTCACGTTAAATCTGATGATGTTTGATAATCTCTTTAAGGGAGGAAACGCATTATTGTTCTTCGCGACAATATATCACTGAAAACGTTCTGCATTTACACTTAACAAAACAAAAAAAAGTGTGTCACCATAGTATATTTAAGGCACACGAGTATTTTTTCAGTATTAATAGCGTGAAATGTAACTTTTTAACTTAATTTTTTTGTACTGACGAAAAATAGATGATTTTTTTTCTTATCTGTTATGAAAGAAAACACACACACACACACAACACAATCAGTTTGGAGAAGCGGAATTTTAATTCTAAAGTTGTGCGTTCTCCAAACGTGTACGTAGTTCAGGGTAAACAAATTTTTAAATTGACTAATAAAATATCGCGGGTCCGATGTAAATTATTCGACAAATCTCTTAATTTAAGGGACGTACAACCACCAAGGGCTCAGGTGTTGTACCCTATTAAATTAAAATCATAATTTATAATAGATGTAATAATTGAAACAAAATTAATCGTTTGTGTTTTCAGCTTCGATCCGTTGATTTTTGAACGATGACGATTTGAAAATAATTTCGCGTCGGACTTTTAAAATACAATGAATTCGATACCGACGTACGTACGAATTTTTTTTGTAAAATTACACTGTTACGTGTAGTATATCGGATGGGCAAGCGAGCTAGTCTCGTTTGTTTTAAATTAATGTATTGTTTGTATATATGTTAAGATTATGCTTGTACGAAGATGTGTGAATGATATTTTAAAATTTGAAAAATAAAATAAATAAAAATAATATATTACTAACGCTTGTATACGATTTGGAAATAGCCCTACTTTTATTTTAAACTAGATTACCCTCAGGCTCCTAGGAGCCTCACGAACGAAACAACACCGTTCCCTGTTCATAAACAGATTTTTCGGGTGAAATTGAACCTTCTACAGCTAAGCCATTTGGAAATTTGCAAAATTACGAATCTTATGTTTTTGTTTCATGTTTTTACGTAATACGGTTCCTGAGTTATAAAAATGTAAAAATTACAGTATTTCGTATTGACAATGTAAAATTGCTCAAAGAAAAAAATTTTATTACACATTATGCGACAGGAGCACAAAACGAACATTTTTCTTAAACAAACTTTTTCTTTATCGGTTATAATTTAGAAATTATAGTCGTTTTAATTTTCGATTAAAATTTTTTGGAAAAAGTTTTTCGCTTATAACTTTTGAAAACACGCGAGGTTTAAAAAACTGAAACGGCCAAACATTTTTATTTCTTTATCCGTGTAAGATTCTTTTTGAATTTTGAAAATCGGTCCGAAAATAAGCGAGTTGTGGTCAAATTACGGCTCAATTTGACTATTTTTTTTTAACCTCGAAGATGCCCTCGTACAAAAAATCTAAATCGAAAAATAAAGACACGTCTTTCGTAAACTCGAAACGAAAATATCTCGAGCCGTTTTAATGCGAGACAAATTTGAAAAAGGTCGATTTTCGCATCGAATCTGTTCCTAGCAACGTGAACAGAGAACCGAGGTGGTAAGAAAAATATAAGTTAAGATTTCGGGTCGTTAGTCGCACTGACATTCACAACAACTTTTATTTTTTAATGACTGAAAGGAGTTTCGATATAATCACTTCCTTTTAGTGCAAAACAAACAATTGCTTTTATCGAAGTAGGACGCCTCGCCTAAATTTTCCTTTATCGAATTTTATGATTAAATCTAAGTGATGTCCGCACTTAATGTCCTGTACTATTTACGTGTTCGGTTTTACAATGGCGGAAACTGCGTAATATAAGGATTTACAGTCCGAATTTTGTCTAATTTAAAGATATATGCCACTATATTGGTTTAATCCAGTTGGTGTTACGCCATTGTCCTGATCTCCCGGTAAATTTGAAGTTTGAGAAACTAATGTCGACTCTAAAAGTCGTCGTTGATTAAAATTTCTTCACAGACCGATGATTTCTACTTCGCAGCTTCTATTTATACTTGAACTGAGGGGGTGTGGCTTGCATGGCGTAAGGTACAGATCAAGTGTTCTGTGTTCCACATTGCTAAACGCATATGTTCTGCTACCGCTGACTTGTCCGTACATCCCAGACAACAATTCGCTCGATGTTCTTTGAGCCTCGTTTCCATCCATCTCTTGGAGGTTCCTATGTACACCTTCCCACAAGAACAAGATATACGGTAAACTCCACCTGCTGAGAGAGCATCTCGTTCGTCCTTTGTTGATCTGATGATCTGCTGAATCTTCTTGGTTACTTCCACTGTCCACCATCATCAATTATTCATTATCCATATCATCCATCTGAGTTCCTTCCGTAAAGGTATTGATGATTTCGTTCTTTTGGTCTGGGTGATGGTTCGATAAGACCTGCCAGATACCTATCTGGGTGTGTCGGTTTTTTGTACAATGTGTGGCTTGGTTTATTTCCACGTTTTTTGACAGGACATCAGAAGAAGAAAGTCAGTTGTTCATCTTCTGTTTCCATGGTGAATTGGATACTAGGGGGTTGACTACTCGGGTAACTAAGAAACTGATTATACATTCTAAGGTACCGGAATCGTGTCGCTGGTTTATATTTATAAACTCGACGGTTTTCTTTTTAAGATTCTGCATGAAGAGATTGGCTCAGTGGTATCGTACTGCTACCCCTTCCTATTTTCTAAAAACTCTCCTTCCGGTAAGAGCTTACTGATGTCAGTTGGAAAGATTTTAGTGACGACATCGAGACGTTCCTTCGGTGCACTTTGTTAAACAGTGAAACCAGTCTTTTTCAATCAACGATAAGACATGCAGATACATATCTGTGTGAATTTTCTTCAGCTCATCTAAAAAAGCCAGTTATTGGTCATCTTCTGCCTCCTGATGGTGAACTAACTAGATACTAGAGTGTTGTTGATTATTCAGCTGTCACAGAAACTGGATTTACGCTTCTCGAAACAACAAAGGTATCATCACCGGAACCATGTCGCCAGCTTATGTGCCGCGCTCTCGATTTCAAAATTCTTGGCGCACGTTGGCTCAGTGGACTTCGTACTACCACCCCATCCACTTGTTCGAAAACTGTCCTTCCAGTGAGACAGGCTTCGAAAAGTTTGCTGATGTCAGTTGCAAAGATTTTAGTGACAACATCGAGACATTCCTTCAGTGGCACTTTGTTAAACAGCGAAACACGTCAAAGCTTACAATGCGCACAATGTCTGCTGATTACTTAACCTAGCTGTTGGTTTTTCCTATATGTGGTTGAAACAGCGATGCCAAGAACTTGGTTAATTAGTATATTGGTGATCCAGGATATCTCACTATAACTATTGGTCTCAGAGAAACATCTGCTTGTGTATCTTGGGTATCCCGTAAAGACTTGGAGGAACAGCTTTGGTTCTCAAAATTCTGATGGGGAAGATGACTTGATGAGTCCGTAAGTGAATCGTAATATTCTTTGGAAGTTTTGGACTGGTGATGGTTCGTTAAGGGATATGCTAACACCTGTCAGTCTGTGTTGTATTTACACTGTGTGACCTAGTTTGTTCTCCGTTTTTTAACCAGCACATCCAAGAAAGCTTGTTATTGTTCATCTTCTGTCTCCTGGTGAAATGGATACTAGAGGTTCACTATTCAGGTGTCTGAGAAACTGATTAAGCTTCTCCAAACGACAAGGTACCGGAACAATGTCGCTGCCATCCCATTCACTTGTTCGAAAAACTATTCTTCCGGTCAGGTAGGCTTCGAAAACCTTGCTGAGTCCTTAAGCTGTTGGTTTTTCCTATGTGTGGTTGGGACAGCGATGTGAAGTACTTGGCTAATTAGTATGTTAGTGATTCAAGAGAGTCTCAGAGAAACATCTGCCTTTTGGATCTTGGCTGTCCCGCAAAGCCTTGGAGAAATAGCTTTGGTTTTCAAAATTCTGGTGCAGATATCTTTGTCGTTTGGAAACACAGTTGTGACGGTAATATTTTGCATGCTCCGTTTACGCGGGCTTTTCGTTGTGTCGACTTACGATAGACGGCGCCCCACTCATTGCTCCTCTATTGCGTGTGTTAGCGCGCAGCCGATTTCAGATCACTTTCTTCCGGTAACTGTTGGTGGTCGAACTGGCCTGATATTTGCTGTTATGGCTGTCATCATGGGGTAATTATTCCTGAAATTTCATTACCATCGGTGCTAACCGACATTTTCTTCTAGCCGTTGATGGTATAACAGACCTCGGGGAAGCACTTCAGACGGATATTTTTGTCCGATATTCACGTTCGGTCACCGTAAGTTTTTCTTCACCACGAGTAGGAGCTTATCGTAACACATGTTCGTTCTTCTTCTTCTTTGTAGACGACTTTGGGGCCCTCCGACTCCCCTTCGTCTTACTCTCCGTCTCTATGGCTACGTACAACGTCTCATAAATAATCCTGGTGATGCTGTAACATTCACGTCTGGTGGAGAGCAACGAGCCGCGTCTTATCGCACCCGCCGTTGTGAAGCGGGCCGGTTCAAAATACACCCGTTCGCCTACCTGTCGGGAACCTCTCGTCAGCGACGCTACACGAGCTATTAATACAACCAGGTATTTGTGCACGTTTTGAATAATCAAAAGAAAAATAACCTAACTTGAATTTAGTCGCAAATTTTACTTGTACTCGAAATAAGTTACACGCCTAACGCGGAGCGCTTACGTTATTAATTTTATAATCTTTGCTGTTATTGTTTTGTGTGTAAAATAAATATTCTGTCTTTGGTCACGTAGCTGTTTAATGTTTACTTTAGAGATTGCACACGGAGTAGAGTTTCTGTCGTGCTCTCCTTACGACTACCGTTAATTCGACAGTGGCGCCCAAATGCGATTCCCTTCGGGGTTCGTATTAAACATAAAAAAAAAGAATATAAGTTAAGTAGACGCCGCACCATCACTAACTGTCTTTTTCTCTGATCCGCGACGCTTTCCGACGATCACCCTAGCTGTGGTATATCTATGTTAGCGGGGGAGGCGGATGGTATTAACTTTATTATTATTATTTTTTTTTTTTTGTTTTCCACCTGCTTATCTAAACTAAAATTTACAAGTGCGTTGTACTACATTTGTTGCGTGTCTTTTCTTTTTTTTAACGTAACACAGTATAGAGAATAGTTTCTTTGGCACCTGAATAGTCAACACCATAGTATTCTTAGGGGCTGGTCAAAAAACTGGGAAAATAAACTAGGCCAGACCGTATAGTACACACAGAAAACCTAGACGCACGGACAGGCATGTACATGTCTTATCGAACCACTCATGTTAAAAGTTCGGAATCATCAAGACCCCGACGGAACGAGTTTGAAGGATTTTGTGAACCAGAGAATCTTCAGGCGGAATTAGAACACCTTAAAATTTTCTTTGATGCTAACGGATAGGTACACCAGGAAGGAAATAGAAAGATCGAGAACACCGAAATCAGAGAGTCACCGAGCCCTAAGAAAACTGTAAAACACACGACATCAAAACTATCTTTAAACCAACCAAGAAGATTCAGCAGACCATCAGATCAACAAAGGACGAACGAGGCTTTCTCTTAGCAGCATAAATTTATCGTATACCTTGTTCTTATGGCAAGGTATACATAAGAACCATGAAGAGATTGATGAGAAGTCAGTGGTAGCAGAACATGCACTTAGCAGAGGGGATTACAAGATACTCTTCAAGAGCTTCAAGTTGCTATCAACGGTCATCACAACACATTGGTTAGAGAAGCCATCGAGATCCGCAATGATTGGTATACGTGAACAAGTATTCACAAATTTTGAAATGTAGTGAGAAAATAGCAGTAATCACTGGATTTAGTTATAGGCGTTATAAGAATTGTCAAAGTATTTGTCACTATAAATTACTACATCCCTCTGTGATTAATGACAGAACCTTTGAAAACATGTCTCCAAGTTGAAGACAGAAAATTGAAATGTCTCTTTTGTCAAAGATGCTATGGATTTAGTGATTGGTGTAGTAAACAACAAGAAATCGAATTTTAAAAAAAGCGAGATGATCAGTGAAATCAAGTGATTCACCCGGCAATATTGTATTGTATGATTCACACAATCCCATTGACTTCAAAATGAAGAATATATTTGTAGTATGATCCTTTTAATCCAGATTATTGATTGGTTTTGTTCAGAATATGGCGATCTGCACTACACAATGCCATTACAAAAACAAAATTTATAAAATAACATAGTGCAAATGCAAATTTGGTAAAACGGGCGGCAAAATTTAGCATATGTAGTGAATACCCTGCTATCCAGTGATTAATGCGAAAATCTTAAAGACACGGCTGCCATATAATCTAAATTCTAAAATTGAAGTATATTTGTGTATTACTGGACTCAGTGATATTGGTCTATATCTATATCCAGTGATTGAAAATAAGATCTACAAAAACTTAGGTAAAAGTGATGGTTTTTCTAACGGAAATCTGTTAAAATGCCCAGGAAATTTGATTAACATTTGTCTATGAACATCCTAGTTATCACTATATCCAGTGATTAATGCGAAAATCTTTGCAGACATATGACCAAGTGTTACGGTTTTCTAAATGATACAAATGTATTTAAAATGTCCAAGATGGCTGTGCTTAGTACAATCAGTGACATTGTGTTAAGAAATTAAATATAAACATTTACATTGTCAAACGGGGTTAGATCATAATGCTAGATCTGGGAGAGACATTGAGAAATATAAACAATAACACTAAATCTTAAAAAAAAGTATAGTTTCAAAAAAATATGAGTATATAATCACTATATCCAGTGATTAAAAATATGATCTAAAAGACTGGGGTAAAAGTCGTGGTTTTACACTGGCTTAAGAGAATAGCATTTAATAATCTAGTAGCCGTAGAGTTTATAATTTCACTTTCTAAAATATCAAGAAAAAGTCAGAAAAATTTAACTCTTGGTCAAAATTATATTGAACCTTTTTTTTAGGATTGTCGTGAATTGCAATCCACAATGTCATTACATAAAAGGAGATCTGCTAAAATGGCCAAGGAAATATTATCATTTGCGGAGTGAACACGCACCCACATTATCACTATATCCAGTGATCAATACGAAAATCTTTAAAAACATGGTTTTGAATTTCTAAATAGTAAACAATACAAAGAATTGAAATGTTTAACAGTTACTTCAAAAATTTATGTGCTTAGAAGATTTAGTGATATTGTGTCAAGAAATTAAATAAATACTTAGATTGTCAGTGGGTGTTTTGCAATAATATAATCTTGAAAAAAATTTTAGGTTGAAAGAAATATGGGTATAATCACTAGTATCCCAAAAATTCTAAACTGCAATTGAGATGTTTATTCAAATTTCTTAACACTACACTAAAGGTTTGTCAAAGATGTCCATACGTAATAGTTTTGAGGATTAGAATAGTGCAGGTCAAGAAATTAAATAAATAAAAAAGATTGTCTTAAGAAACTCAAACTACCGTTAATCACTGGATTTAGTGATAGAACTGACAACTTGTAATAATTTAGTATAAATGAGATTTTATATTGTAATTCCAGTGACTGCAAAATGAGGATAGACTCTTTATCAAATTATTGAACATTTTTTAGCTATATACTGTCATTAAAAAATCTAAAAATCTGGTTAAGTGCAAGTTAAACGGTCAAGGAAATTTTGTAGTGGGTACGCCTGCTTATATCCAGTGATGCAAAGATCTGGTGAATAATGTTATGGTTTTCCGAGATCCATCTTATTCGTTACCAACCTACAACCTCAATTCTGTTTCAGTAGTTTTAATTTCATAAAGAAAAAAAAAAAAAAAAAAAGAGGTAGGTTAAGAAAAAAAAAAAGGAAAAGAGGGGTAGAAAGAAGGAGAAGAAGTAAAAAGAGGGGGTAAGAAGGGGGAGGAAGAAAGTTTTGTTTGTTGGGGGGGAAAGGGGGAAGGGAAAAGGGAAAGGGAGGGAGTAAAAAAAAGGAAGAGGAAGGAAAAAGAGAAAAGAAAGAGAAAAAAGAAAAAGAAAAAAGAAGGAAGAAGGGAAGGGGAAAAAAAGAAGGGGAGAAAAAAAGGGAAAAAAAAGGGAAGAAAGAAAAAAGAAGGGAAAGAGGGGGGGGAGGGAAGGAAGGAAAGGGAGGGGGGGAAAAAAAAAAAGGAAAAAAAAGAAAAGGAGAGAAGAGAAAAAAAAAGGGGGAAAGGGGGGGAAAGAGGGGAAAAAGAAAGGGAGGAAAAAAAAAGGGTAGAAAAAAAGAAAAGAGAGAAGAAAAAAGAAGGAGGGGAAAGGGGGAGGAGGGGGGAAAGGAAAAGAGAAGAAAAGGAAAGGGGGAAGGAAAAAAAGGAAAGGGGAAAAAGAAGAGAAGAAAAGGGAAAAAGAAGAGAAAGAAAAGAAAAAAGAAAAAAGAAAGAAAAGGGGGGAAGGGGGGGGGGAGGTTAAAGGGAAGGGGTGAGAGAGGGAGAGGAGGAAGAAGGAGGAGAAAGGAAGGGAGAAGGAAAGGGAGAAGGGAAGGGAGAAAAAAAAAAAAAAAAAGAGAGAAAAAAAAAAAAAAGAAAAAGGGGAAGAAAAGGGAAAAGGAAGAGAAAGAAAAAAAAGGGAAAAAGGGGGGGGGGGAGGGAAAAAAGGGGAAGAGAAGAGAAAGAAAAGAAAGAGGGGAGAAAGAAGGAAGGAGGGAGGGGAAGAAGGAAGGAAAGAGAAGAGGAAGAAAAAAAAAAAAGGGGGAAGAAAAAAAAAAAAGAAAAAAAAAAAAAAAAAAAAATAAAAAAAAAAAAAAAAAAAAAAGGAAAAAAGGGGTTTTTTAGAGGGGGGGAGAAAGGAGAAAAAAAAAAGAGAGAAAGAAAGGTTAAAGGAAAAGGGGGAAAAAAGAAAAAAAAAAAAAAAAAAAAAAAAGAAAGGGGGAAGGAAGGGAAAGGGGAAAAAAGGAAGGGGAAAAAAAGAGGGAAAGAAAGGAAAAAAAAAGAGGGGGAAAAAAAAAAGAAGAAGAAAAAAAAAAAAAAGGGGAAGGAAAAGGGAAAGGAGAAAAAAAAAAAAAAAAAAGAAAAAAAAAAAAAGAAGAAAAAAAGGGGGGGAGGAAAAAAAAAAAAAAAGAAAAAAAAAAAAAAAAAAAAAAAAAAAAAGGGGAGAAAAAAAGGAAGAAAAAAGGAAAGGGGAAGAGAAAAGGAAAAAAAAAAAAAGGAGGGGGGGGTTTTGAAAAAAAGAAAGGAAAAAAGAGGAAGGAAGAGAAAAGAGAAAAAAAAAAAAAAAGGGAAAAAAAAAAAGGGGGAGGGAAAAAGAAAAAAAAAAAAAAAAGAAAAAAAAAAAAAAAAAAAAAAAAAAAAAAAGAAAAAAAAAAGAAAAAAGATTTAAGAAAAGAGAAAG
The DNA here is from genome assembly GCA_030710515.1 of Abscondita cerata. Classification (NCBI taxonomy): domain Eukaryota; kingdom Metazoa; phylum Arthropoda; class Insecta; order Coleoptera; family Lampyridae; genus Abscondita; species Abscondita cerata. The sequence continues at coordinate 312,332 of JALBCR010003096.1, forward strand.
GGGGGAAAAAAAAAAAAAAAAAAAAAAAAAAGGAAGAGTTGTAAGGGGTTTTTTAAAAAAAGATTTGGGGTTTTTTTTAAAAAAAAAAAAGGTTAAAAAAAAAAAAAAAAAAGGGTGTTGGAAAAAAAAAAAAAGAAAAAGAAAAAAAAGAAAAATAAAGAGAAAAAAAAAAAAGAAAAAAGAAAAAAAAAAAAAAAAAAAGAAAAAGGGAAAAAAAAAAAAAAAGGGAGGTAAATAAAAGAAAAAAAAAAAAAAAAAGGGGGGGAAAATAAAAGGAAAAGGGGGGGGGGTGGGGAAAGGGGGGAAGTGGGGGGGGGGGGGGAGAAGGGGTATTGTCTTATCATTTTCTTTCATCTTATCCTCATTCATATTTTCTTCTAGATTCTTATTTTTCATCCTCTTATACACGTAACGCCACTGTTTTATTTTTGCCGACGCCACTGAATGAAACGTCAAAACTTGCGTACACCACATAACCTATAAAATTAAAACAATTTGCCCGCGCTCCATCATTTATAAAAAAATATTCGAGAATGACTTAAAAAAAAAATTCGAAAATGTCTCACACGAACAGGGTGGTGGTTCTCGTAGACATGGACTGTTTCTACTGCCAGGTCGAAGAAAATCTGGATCCTAAACTTAAAAGGGAAGCCGCTTGCTGTTGTGCAATATAATGCTTGGAGAGGAGGAGGGTAAACATTCATATAATGCCAAGACAATTTTATTATCGCAAATCAATTGTAGAATAATCGCGGTGAATTATGCAGCTCGTGAACGAGGTGTTACACGTCACATGCGGGACGAGGCCAAAAAAATGTCCGAAATCGAATTAGTACGAGTTCCTAATGTTAGAGGAAAAGCTGACTTGTCTAAGTAATTAGTTTTAAATTGTTTGAACTTTATAAATCGGTTTTTGATAGATTTCGAGATGCCGGTAAACTGGTAGCGAATGTCTTGCAAGGATTTACGGGATTGCTGGAGCGAGCATCTGTGGATGAAGCTTATCTGGATATAACCGAGGCGGTTGAAAAGCGTAGAAATTGTAGTAAAGCCGAAATACAGTTAAGTGAGATTAGGAACACGTATGTAGCTGCTAGCACTAATATGGATTTTTTATACAATTTATACAACGGGGTGTGTGATGATAATAATTTAAATCTAGCATTTGGCGCAGTTATTGTAGAAGAAATTCGGGCTGCGGTTTTTGAACAAACCGGCTATACGTGTTCGGGCAGGAATTGCGCACAATAAAATTCTAGCAAAGCTAGCATGCGGCTTAAACAAGCCTAATAAACAAACAATTTTAACGCAAGACAATGTGCAGGAGGTGTTTGACAAGTTGCCCGTGCACAAAATTCGAAGCCTCGGTGGGAAATTCGGTGCCAGCTTGTCTGAAGATTTGGGAATAAGTACGATGGGCGAGTTATCAAAATTTTCTGAAAAGGAATTACGTAAAAGATATGATGAGAAAACTGCGTAAGTATTTGTTCTTTGTTGATCAAAAGTTTTCATCTGTCACTGTTTAGGTCGTTTCTGTTTAACATCGCAAAAGGCATCGACTTAGATCCAGTGAAGATTCGCTTGGTTTCAAAATCGATCGGTTGCTGTAAAAATTTTCCCGGAAGAAATGCTTTACTAACGTCTGAATCTCTTCAGCATTGGATTGGTGAACTAGCTGAAGAAATTTCTGAACGTCTGCAAAAAGGATTTTGAAGAGAATAATCGTAAAGCGAAACAAATCACCATAGCGTATTCTCAAGAGATTAACGGTAAAGATGTATCGAGTTCTCGTGTACACGCACTGAGTTCTCCACGAAGTAAATCGAATAGCCCAGGATACGTTCGAAGTGATCAAGAAAAACTGCATGAGATCGAACGGTACCTTCTGTGTAAAGTATTTAGGAATTCACGCAAGTAAATTCGAGGAGTGTCTTAAAGTAAATGCAATTACTTCATTCTTTAAAGCAGTTGAGGCAAAACCTGAAGACATCTCGACTTCCACTGACGATTTAAATGAGAATAGTGCAGATTTCACATTCTTTAATGAGGCTTCGACCGATTCGATCGGGGAAGAACTGGAGAATAATAGTTCGGCTAACAAGGGGTCGTTCTTTTTGCAATATTTTGAAAATATGAAACAGAACGAATCTCCTACAGAGCGGGATTTTGATACATCTAGGGTGTTTGAAGACGAGGCAACGCAACCGAGTACGAGTACCCATAACGATTCGGAAATCTGTGAGGAATGTTCGCAAACAATTTTAAAATCTGAAATGAATTTACACCGAGACTTTCACTTTGCTTTAAAATTGAAGCGGGAAGAGATGGAAAGTCGAAAAATTAATCAAACAGGGAGTAAGATTAAAAACGTTGTTGCCATGAAATCCAAGAAGCGAAAGGTTACAGAGGTTCAGCGCAATTCGTTAACGAACTTTTTAAGAATGAAGTGCCGGATGGGAATACTCAAACTTGCTCCGAGTGCGATAAAGAGATAGCGGAAGGTGAGTTTGCTAGTCATTTGGATTATCACGTGGCTAAACGAATACATATGGAAATTAATAATATTAAGTCGGGATCGATTTCTGAATGTAACGCTGTGAAGAAAAGTAAAAAAGGAAAGATTGGCGCTGGCTCCAAGGGCTTGATGGCGTTTTTTAAGCCGGTCAGTTAATGTGGTGTTATTTTAATTGATGTTTTAAGTTTAGAAGTTTACAAATATTTTAAAATTTTATTCATAAATTTTCGACTTCAGGAATTATGTTGGTCTATACTTTTATTTCATTCAACGGACTTCCCTATTGTAAAGACCTGGTATTTTAATGATAATTGGGAATAATCAGCGATGTGGCTTACCTCTGGTGGCGGTATCTGTAATTGAAGATCTCGAAATTCATTGGGCTGAATTTGTTAAAAGTGACGTATGCTCCCAAAGTAGTGAAAAATGTCATTTTGAAGCGCCATCTATTGGGCGTGAGTATTCCCAATACCTTGTTGGTTGAGAGTGAGATGAAACGACGTGACGTGTGGTGAAAAGTTGATTACTATGCAGGTCTTGCGTGTTATTTAAGCCCACGTCAATCTACCCGATTTAAAGAGAATTTTAACAATTGACTGAGTGGTGATAACATTTATTTTAGTACTTTACAATTCAATCAACTATTAAAATACTTGGCAACTCCGTGATCGTAAAATGTGGGCGAGAGTCACGTAGAAGTCACTACCCACAGTAATAGTGGCTGTGATTCCTGCCAAAGTGCGGATCTCATCGTGAGAAAACTTAGATATCTCCAGTAACGCTTTCACACTTGTCATGAGTTTCTCCCCAAGATACCAGCTTGTAGTGGTGGCATGAAGTAGCAACATTAGTAATACGTAAACCAATAATACTTGACTAGTGGAGTTCCATGGTACTCTTGTTTTTTCTTAAATATGATCCCCAAGAGTCACGAAAGGTTAATCCGTGAAAACATGATTTTTGACATTTTTGAAATGAGGATAATTTTAAATCTGATGGTGAATGACCTCCCGTGGTTAAGGTCAACTTTTAAAACAGTATTTTTTTAACGGTTTATGATCTGGAGGTCTGGTTAGGATATCCGAAAAGCCAAAATATGAATTTTTTAAGGATTTCTTTGACAATAAATAGGTTAGGTTAATAGTCCAGCGCATTTAGGAATTGACTCCCCATTTTTGTATACACTTTTTCTCTTACCCTCCATTCGAAAGAGTTTAACTCTAAGTTTGCGCACCCGTAAAACCAACCCTTTCGTCGCCATCTTGGATTTGGTGGTTTTTTTTTTTTAATTTTTATATCTCGCGTTCTGATTATCACACAATCGTAAACTTGGTGTCTTCGGATTCGTTTTAAGTTATATTTTCAAAAATGCTATATGAGGAAAAATTGTGCGTTTAACGGGAAAAAAGTTATTGCTCTTCAAAGTCGACAGAACGACTTAAAAAAAGTTATTTTTCCTTTTCCGCTCCTATCTTTTTTCCAGTCCACCTGACGCTTTTTTGTAACAGAACTTTATTAAAGATAAAGTAATTTCAAGTATTTACAAAAAAATTATCCGATACAACCATTTCTCGCCCCTCTATCGACGCGCAAAGTTGCTATGTTCCGGGCGGGATTTTGAAATACGCTGAATAGCATTCGCGCTCCGCGCTGCATTTCGTCGTAATAAAATAAAAATTTTGTTGGAATGCATTTTTATTTAAAAATTGATGGGTTTAATGATGACTTTTATTCTTTCCAAATATTTAATTGCACTATTGTTATTAATTTATTGGTACAGTAAGAAATTTTTTTTTTGAATGCGCGTTTTTTTTTCATGTGGTTTTTCCGATTAGTGAATTTCTCACCCTACCATGATATTAATAGCCATCGTGCTTTTCGTTTCAGTGAAGCGGTTGATATTGGTAAAGGTATATCTATCGCTGTAAGTTCGTCTTCATAAAACAGAACATTTCAAACCTGCTTTTTGACATCCACAAGCCCTGCTACAGTTGGTTGTACACTCATGAAATTTAAAACTTGGACACCACAATTTCTGTAAACAAAAGTTTGCACATTGTGAAGCGGGCTTAAGGGTATCATTTACAATTCTAACAGCAGGTAGTCTCAGCAGGGGTTATCTTATAGAAGGACTGTAGAATGAATCATTACACTAAGCACGTTTTAGAAAATAGGTAATTTACGTTGCTTACTTAATTTTTTTCTTTAAAGAATATATTTGAAGGTATCGCTAATTAAACACCATAGCTCGATTAATTATCGAATCAAAATTTTGTTTAGGAAATGTTTACAAAATAAAATTAGAAATAATTTTGATTTAAAAACGTCTACAAGCAATAACTTTTAAATTAAATCAAAAACTAAACATGGTTATTTGGGTTGACTGATTATTACTTATTTTTAAATAAATCTAACCTACTAATTATTGTAAGTTATTAAAAAAATCATTAAACTCTCTATTCATAATATTTAGTCCTTACAAAATGTATATTTTATGACGTTTCATTTTTTCTGTAGTTAATATAAAAAGTGAAAATAAAAACTAAGGCAATTCTTATTGTCAACGTATATATTTAGTTTTTGACAAGAATTTATTACATAATTATAATTAAGATACCAAGTTATAGTTTAAAATTAAATGAAAACGTTTTTTTTAAATAAAGGTATTACTATATAAATAAATATAAGAAATCAATAATGGGTGTGACCTCCATTATTATTGATACTGGGAGTATGGGATTAAAGAGAAAAAAAAAAAAAAAAAAAAAAAAAAAAAAAAAAAAAAAAAAAAAAAAAAAAAAAAAAAAAAAAAAAAAAAAAAAAAAAAAAAAAAAAAAAAAAGTATTCGAGCCCAAACATTTTCGATAATGTTAAAATCTGGGCTTTTTGCTGGCCAGGGTAACAGTTCCAAGTTATTTTCTCGTATCCAATTGCGCACAACCCGCGAAGTATGAATAGGGGCGTTGTCCTTTAACAACAAAAATACATTATGAAAATGTTAATTCAACAGATCCCGAACTATTTTTGGAGAAAGTATAGTGAAATAAGAATACTTACTTGTTGGAAAATATAATCTTCGTCTGGATAAAACACTTCGACTGAAGGTTTCATAATAGTTTCCAAAATATCTAAATACGCAGCAGAATCAAGACGTCCATCGATAGCCCAACAAACTCCTGGACCCCGCGCGCTAACCCAACCCCACACATTCACAGAAAAATAACCACTTCGTTTTTAGGACATATGTGATTATTTTCGTAACGAGTTCCTTCCATTCTAAAAACTTTTAGTGGTCCATCGTTGCGGCTATTGAACTTTTTTCGTCGCTAAAAATCACTCGATTCCAAAATTCCAAAGGTTCGTTCACATATCGCCTTGCAAATTCCAGACGACGTCTCATATTTTCGTCACTGAGAACTTCTTTCGCAGCAGCATTATACTTCTTTATTCCCATCTCCTTTAATCTTTTTGTGCAGTTATACGGCATCCGGGAAAATGTGTATCTGCTATAGCCCTGGAGTATGTAGCAAATGGTTGTTCTGTTACGTAATGAAACAACTCGAGATCTTGAGCACGTGTAGATACTTTAGGTCTACCACTTCCGATGGCTCTTTCCAAAGTGTGTTCAAGATTCCATTTTACTCGGTAATGCCCTACGGTGCTTTTGGTATATCTAACATACGTGAAATTTCACGCACGCTACGGCCCGCCGCTAATTCCGAAACAATCCGCGCTTTCAAATCAGCACCGAGATGAGGTGGCATTTTCACAACACTTGAAATTTTAAACTAAAATGGAATTTACATTTCTTACTTTATTTATTGGTTCACACTACCCTTCTCAAACAGTAGGTAATTGTTTATTTATTACATACTTCTAATGACCAATGTAACAACCCTTAGAGCAATATGACTCAAAGGAAGTAAATTAAACAAGCAAGGATATTCTATTGTTATTGAAACTTATTCATAAAGTAAAAGCCATTTCCTTATAATGCTAATGGACAGGATTTTCTTTTAAGTATTAAGATTACAATAGAGGACTTATAAACTTTCGAAAATATCTAATTATAAATATTTACACTGCAATTGCGCTTTTTCCTTAATAATTTCTTAGCAATAACATACACGTTCTTGGTTTTAAGTTGTCATAAATTTGATATGATATAAATTTGTGTTTCTAATATTACATCACAAACTAATCTTTATTCGCCAAAAATTGTTGCTTAAGTTGTAAAGCTTCGTACACACCTGAACAACAAACCGAGCAACAAACATAACAACGAACCGAAAGTCAAACAGAACGACAAACGATCTTTTATGATTTCCACAATCCGAACAACAAACGGAACGTTTGTGCTGTTCCCATAATTATTTTCAGTAGTTTTCAGTTCATATATATTTATTATTGAGAAGAGAAAATTGCGGAAAACAAGAAGATAGTGCCAACCAAATTTTTACGCACAAAGAAGAGTAAAAATTATAATTTACTTCTTTTTTTTTATTTTGGAAATTTCCCGCCCAAATGATGCTAATAGGGACATCATTTTTTCTTGCATTCTTAAACACTGATTAATTTAAAACATTTTTCTTCTGTCAACTCCATAATATTACCTAAAACACAACAAACCCACAAAAGGGAGGACAAAAATAAATAATTTAATTCTCCCGCATAAGTTTGTTCGCCGTTTTGTTTAGATTCGTCCAAACCTGCAAACGCATTCGCGCGCATTTTCTTTGATGTCGGAGAAAAAACCGACAAGTTGCGGGAACGCCGCAAACCGTTCGTGGAACAATCAGGACTTGCGAATCTGTTCTAAAATTCGTACGTAGCACCGTCCAAATTAATGTTCCGATTGCCGTTCGGTTCGTTGTTCTGTTTGTTCCTCGGTTTGTTGTTCAGGTGTGTACGAAGCTTTACAATAAGCATATTAATATGAACTATATCTTATGAAAGGAGAGTTATGTAACTATAATTAACGACTTAACGTTACGTTAGTAGATTCCATTTACTAACGGTTGGGCAGAAAACCTATCCGATTTCAAAACGTTATAAAATTAAAACCACTCAACTTGCCAAAAAAATTTTTTATTAACATATTCGCAAATTTTATGCCATTTTTAAATTTAAGTTTTGAAAAGCACATCACTCAAATGTCGTCCTTGGGGCGGATACACTGATTTACGCGCTCGCGGTAGCTTTCCATGACTTTCACCGTCATTTCCACAGGAATTTCTTCAATTGCCCGAGCAATTTCCTTTCGTAAAGCAAGAAGGGTCCTTGGTCGATGCTGGTAAACCTTCGATTTGAGGTAACCCCAAAGGAAGAAGTCACATAGAGTGAGATCCGGTGAGCGCGGCGGCCAGCCAAGATCACCTCTCAGGGAAATGAGGCGACCGGGAAACAGTTCCCTGAGAATGTCCATTGATCGTCGCGATGTGTGGGCGGTTGCACCATCCTGTTGAAACCACACATTTTCCACGCCATTTTCTTCCATTTTGGGTCTAAGAAAAATTTTCCAGCATGAAACAATAGCGCTCGCTGTTGACCGTTACGGTTTGCCCATTTTCTTCAAAAAAGTAAGGCCCCCAGACGCCTAGGCGGGAAAGAGCACACCACACAGTCACTTTTGGGCTATGGAGGGGTTCCTGATGGATTTCTCGAGGATTTTCGTCACTCCAATATCGAAAATTCTGCCTGTTAACGGCACCACAAAGGTGAAAATGGGCTTCGTCCGTGAAGAGCACAACATCGTCGTTTGGGAGTTCTCGGAGATCGCGACACAGGTTCGTACGGGTTTCAAAATCCCTTTCACTTAATTCCTGTGCAACAACCATTTTGTAGGGATGCATTTTGAGGTCCCGGTGCAAAATGCGCCGAATACTGCGGTTGGAAATCGCCAAAGCGAGCGAATGTTTTCGCGCCGAACGACGCAGGGAACGTTCAATCGCGGCTCTCACATTGGCCACGTTTTCAGGTCCTGTTGCTGTCCTGGGACGTCCAGGCGACTTCTTTTTCAATGCTGAACTCGTCTGTCTAAAATTTGACACCCACACTTTAATCGTAGCGGGATGTGGAACAGGATTATGACGCCCGAGTCCGAAATGAATTCGAAAAGCACGTTGTGTAGCAATTATCGAACCGCCGCATTCGATAAACCGCTCAATAACAAAAGCACGATGTTCACCAGACCAAGGCATGTTGACTACTGACAAATGGCATAAAACCGGCTTTCTAACGGTTTTTACCCCACTACTCTACCTGCTCCCTCTTCTGAGAAAAAGGGATTTGAAATCGGATAGGTTTTTCTGCCCCACCCTGTATTTACACATATTTTCTTGGAACATTCGATAATTAACTATCGGGATATGATGACCCTATACTTCGCAGGTTGTGCGCAACTGGATACAAGCAGATAATTTGGAGCTGTTACCCTGGCCAGCAAAAAACCCAGATTTTAACATTATCGAAAATGTTTGGGGTCGAATACTTGCTGTTATCCGAAGACAACAAGGGCCAAATTTTATACCAGTAAACCGTAATGCACTAATTGCAGCCATTGATACCGCATGGGAAACGATTAATATTAATTATATTGATACCTTGATAGCGTCAATGAGCAGACGCCTCCAAGAATGTATCAATAATAATGGAGGTCACACCCATTATTGATTTCTTATATTTATTTATATAGTAATACCTTTATTTAAAAAAAACGTTTTCATTTAATTTTAAACTATAACTTGGTATCTTAATTATAATTATGTAATAAATTCTTGTCAAAAAACTAAATATATACGTTGACAATAAGAATTGCCTTAGTTTTTATTTTCACTTTTATATTAACTACAGAAAAAAATGAAACGTCATAAAATATACATTTTGTAAGGACTAAATATTATGAATAGAGAGTTTAATGATTTTTTTTAATAACTTACAATAATTAGTAGGTTAGATTTATTTAAAATAAGTAATAATCAGTCAACCCAAATAACCATGTTTAGTTTTTGATTTAATTTAAAAGTTATTGCTTGTAGACGTTTTTTAAATCAAAATTATTTCTAATTTTATTTTGTAAACATTTCCTAAACAAAATTTTGATTCGATAATTAATCGAGCTATGGTGTTTAATTAGCGATACCTTCAAATATATTCTTTAAAGAAAAAAATTAAGTAAGCAACGTAAATTACCTATTTTCTAAAACGTGCTTAGTGTAATGATTCATTCTACAGTCCTTCTATAAGATAACCCCTGCTGAGACTACCTGCTGTTAGAATTGTAAATGATACCCTTAAGCCCGCTTCACAATGTGCAAACTTTTTGTGACAGGGCTTGTGGATGTCGAAAAGCAGGTTTGAAATGTTTTGTTTTGTGCAAGACTTGCCGTGGGGAAACCTGCGCGACCGCGAAAGAGTATGTATATGACTCAAATGACGAAGTTGGTAACAAACTTCCAACTATTGTACCTTTACCCAGATCAACCGCTTCTATGAAAAGAAAAGCAAGCGAACCGCCTGTGATAAGTGAGAATGAGGATGATGGCTATTAATGTCATGACAAAGTGACAAATTCACTAAAGAAAAAGTAAAAATTGTGGAATAGGGCCTATCGGGGAAACCACATGAAAAAAACGCGCATTGAACTTAACGTCAACGGTGGTGCGGAATTGAGTTTGGAAAAAAAATGTTTATAAAGTTAAAACCTGTCGAAATATTAATTATTTCAATATAAACACAGTTCTGCGTTTAAAAATACAAAATTTCTTACTGTACCAATAAAGTAACAAATAGCAATAGTGTAATTGAATAACATTTGGAAAGAATAAAGTCATCATTAAACCCATCGAAATGTTCATTTTTTAAATAAAAATCCACTCCAACAAAGTTTTTATTGAATACGTAGGGATATTTAAACAATGTATAATGCATAACAATTGTTTATTTTAATAAATGAACCGGAGACAAGTCGTATTACGACGAGATGCAGGGCCGGAGCGCGAAATCCCACACGAAACATAGCAACTTTGCGCGTCGACTGACGGGCGAGAAATGGTTGTATCGGGATAATTTTTTTTGTAAATGCTAGAAATTTTAAGTCGTTCTGTCGACTTTGAAGAGCAATTACTTTTTTTCCGTTAAAACGCACAGTTTTTTGTCATATAATATTGTTGAAAATATAACTCAAAACGAATCCAAAGACACAAAGTTTATGACTGTGCGATAATTAGGAAGCTAGATATAAAAATTCAAAAAAAAACGCCAAACCTAAGTAGCGGAGAAAGGGTTCGTTTTAGGGGTGCGCAAGCTTAGGGTTAAACTTACCGAGTAAAACCCTTTCGAATGGAGAGTAAGAGAAAAAAATGTATACAAAAATGGTGGGTTACTTCTATAAACATTTCCTAAATGCACTGGACTGTAGGTTAGGTTACGCTATTATAAAACAACAATAGTAGATGAAAACGGGAAGGCAGGCATATACATCGCAAACAAAACCATTAGATTTACCGATTCAGGAAAACAGAGATTTCTGTTGGATCCAAAGTAGAGACACCAGAATATATTCTATATACATCTCCCCAAACATGTGCCCACGGCCTACAAGATCTATCGAGATCATTACACACAGGTTCCTTCAAATATGTAATAGTTGCGGGGAACTTTAATGCGGCCTCGACAACATGAAGTTCGTTATGCATACCAATAACAGAAGAACTCAGCATGACCCACCAACTATGCGTGGCGAATGATGGCAGTGCCACTTTTGCTAGAAAAGAACAAAAATCTTGCATAGACCTAACTTTTGGCGGACCAGAAACGGAGCTTATCAAATGGAAGGTCAATGAAAACGAAACGCTTTCTGATCATAAATACGTGACTTTCACGTTACGAACACGAAAAAGGGACATCTATAAACATTGATGGCCCCATAGATGGAAAATAAAACATATTTCTGAAGAAAATATAAAAGCGGCTGTTGGGGGCATTCCTATGGTACCTTCTTGGATCCGGAGAGTTTGCAAACAACCATTCAGGAACTTTGCCAAAAGTTCTACGGTTCCACAGGGAGGATGGGGGCTGAGGAACTATTGGTGGACGCAAGACGTTGCAGCGGCCTATTCCATGTGTAATAACAGGAGGAGGAAGCTGCACCCTTCGGACGCCGGAGAACCTCGAACAGTCCTTCTTTGTTAGAGCTCTAGAGCCAGTATAAGGAATTGCGAAAAGAAATTAAAAAATCGAAGCATCAGAAATGGAACTCGATTCAGAAATGTGGGGTAACGCTCATAAGATTGTTAAAAAACCCTCATTGGAATAATACTTCATCCATCCAACAAACAACTGGACCAGACAATAGACACTATAGACACTTAATAATTCCTCTTCCACAACTAAACCTAGATTTTGACACGACACCGCACATTACGACGAAGAACATATTAAACGCTGTTGCAGCCTTTTAGCACCACGTAAAGCCCCAGGTCTGGATGGTGTGCCTACAGAGTTGATAAAGGCCTGATATCCTTAAAACCACGATAAATATAGTACTGTCGACTTGCAAGTTCCTGGATGCATGGAAAAATGATAAAGTTATCGTAATACCTAAAAACGAGGCTGGCAAAACTAGGGCCGTCTTCCTCATAAACAACATAGGCAAAACTTACAGAAAGGATAATCCTTAATAAAATACAAAATCATATCAGGTAAGTTCTAGACGATTTGGTTTCAGGAAGGAACATTCTACTTGTATGGCGATTAAGAGTATAACCGAAGCGGCCACCACCAAACTGGGATCAATAACAGGCATAAAAAACACGCCCTACTAACATCTATAGATGTAAAAAACGCGTTTAACTTAATTAATAGACAATACATAATAAACTACATAAACGAAACCTCTATACATCCCCTCCTAAAAATGACAAGCATTGATTACCTGTCAAATCGAGTAATCAACATCGACCTTCCGGATAATACCAAAAGATAGCGGGCGACTCGTTGTACAAACTTTCGTGCGCAAGCACTCTCGTAAGCTAGTTGCCCCACTTAAGTTATGCATTATATAAGCGTGAGCTCTTTCATTAAAGAATCAGTTGGGTCATGATACCTGTTCCGCCTAGTCCTGCGGCTAATACTGAATAAGTTCGCTTCTCTAATTTAATCGCCAAAGATACCGCTTTGGCAATTCCCCCACGATGCAGAAATACCGCTTTATCATCCCTTGACTTAGCATTTCACCCCTTCGTGTGTTGCAGTTGGGGGGACGCATTTTCGCGCCTTGAGTATATATCACTCAAACAGTTGGCATAGCGCATTTTAGTGTGTCATTCCTTTTCATTTTTCCTATCCGTGTGTTGTGTTTCGGGTGACGCATTTTCGCGCCTGAAATACACCACTTAAACCGTTGCCCGAGTTGTCATAGCGCATTTTCGTATGTCGACTGGGTCACTCCCACTACCTACCGCATCCCTTAAGAAACCGCCGTTCTGCTTATATACCGTCACCCTTATACCTAAATTAACAGCCGCTTTGCTTACATTACCGAAAGCCTCACCCTTATAACCGTCAAATCCGCTAACTGCTTTTGGGTTGCATAGTTGGTGCTTTACTTTAATATATGCTGTTTCTCTGTGAAACTAATACCAACTTATTTCGTGTTAAATAACGAAGTTTTGAGTTTTATTGTATTTTCTTTATTTCTCCAAACTGCTTTCCTTTAGACGATCAGAACACTGGAATTTTTAATCTCCACTGTAGCTGCCCGACGAGCAAACGGAGAGTAAACTTCGTCATAAAATCTTGCGCCCGAGATCCGTCCGCTTTTGTTATTTACAAAAACTAACCGAATTGGGATGCAAGCGTCACAACCTATTCGAGGTTGTACCATAGGGGCGTTCCTCAGGGGTCAATCTTGGGTCCTTCGCTTTGGAATACAGCATATAATGGAGTCTTAGAACTGCCTTTACCGGACGAAACAACAGTTGTAGCGTTTGCAGATGACCTAACAATTATCGCAATAGAAAGATCTCCTAAAGGGGCTATTCTTAAAAACAAGAATCGCATACGAACAAATAAAAACATGGATGACACGAAGACGACTACAACTGGTACCTGCAAAAACACAAAGCCTGTTCTTGACGGGCAAACGAAAACTTCATGTAACCGACTTCCACCTTGACGACACGATCATAACACTATAAGACTCGACTAAAATCTTAGGAATATTTGTTGACAAATCTCTTAAATATATCAAACATTTTCAATATGTGACAAATAAAGCCAAAATAGCCCTACTACGGCTTATAAAAAACACCTATGGACCGGGTAAGCGCAGAGTGATCCAATAATATCTATAATAATGTATGGAGCCGAGGTCTGGTGGCCTGCTATTAAATATGGGAAAACCAGGAATTTACTAGAACAAGCACGAAGAAAAATATGCATAGGTATAACTTCTGCCTACCGAACTGTGCCAAATGAAGTCATAGGACATAGGTGTTATCGCAGGAGTAATACCTTTAGATATACTAGCGAAAATAAGAGCGAGACGAATGACTCACGAAGAATGTATAGACAAGTGGCAAAACAGATGGAACCAGCGACAATCCTGAACTAAACCATTGATACCAAACATCCGGATATGGATAAATTGGAAGCATAGCGAAACTGGCTACCTACCATTCGACCCAATGGTTGACAGGACATAGAGGGACATTTCTTTTTAAAATAGGCCAAAGAGAAGACATCTTATGTAACGATTGCGGGTTAGAAGATGATTAAAGCCATCTTGTTTTTGTGTGTCCACGTTTCTATGGGGAAAGAAGAGATCTGTTCAGAGAGGTATGGTCACAATTAGCACTCTGGCAATACAATCGGAAAAACATAATACTTAATATTATTATTAACTTTGATCTAACAATTTAGAAAGGAATTGTTATTGCTATAAATTTTAAAGACATGTAAAGAAAGTCTTGTCGACATCGTGGCAGTATGCCTTACACGGTGGTTTTCATGGTGACAATTTTAAATGTTTTATATAAGATTAATTTTGCGATTCACCTTTAACGTCCATTAGGTATCACCGTACATATTGCGCTCTATAAAATAGTACAGTGTATTCAAACAATTGTTATATGTAAAATATACAACTTAGGTATTGTTTCTCATGTTTTTACTTTTGTGCCATCCAGGGTTAATTGATGGGCGCCTTTGTTGGCCGCAGAGTTAAATGCAACCACCCGCGGCGGTTGATAAATTATTTTTAACACTTACATTACGATATGTACAATATTTACACAGGTTATATTTACATGAATAGCGCGACTACTGACACAGATGGGAATGCTTACTACGTGTGTACCGTACTCTGTGTATTTTGGTGCTACTTATCCTACTATTTATACGCGATTAGTAGGTTATTTGAGAAGTCAGGAAGGTCGCTTAAATTATCCTTCATGTTTGTCAGCATTTTTCTACATTGCGATTGACAAAATGCTGACGCTGTTTGTTTACATTCCGCATTTTTCAGAAATGTGTTTCCTAATGCCGAAATTATGCGAATATATGGGATTGAGCTGGCAACTCCATACTTTCAATACCAATTACAAATACTAAATCACTGATCCTCTAAGAACCTCCAAACAGATTTCATTATTGACAATAAATAGATTAGGTAGTCAGGTTAGGTTACCCGAAAAAAAAGAAAAATTGGGTTTTTTGGATTTCTTTGAAAATAAATAGATTAAGCTAGGTTATCCGAAAAGCAAATATATGGATTGTTTGAGGATATCTTTGAGAATTCCACTCAAAAAATTTCAACTAATCAGACTGAACGATTCTTTCATTGAACCAATAAGGAACGGAATTACAGCAATAATTTTGCATGTTGCTAAATTATCTGTAATTTAATCGAAAAATCAAATTCTTCGACACAAATACTCGTATCTGAGTCTGAGATCGAAATTTTTCGGAAACGTACCCACTTGTATTACTTCTGACAGTTCCACTCAGATTTTCTCGACCAATCAGATTCATTAATTTTGTCATAATTGACCAATCACGGAAATTTTCACATGTTAAAATTTCCAAAATTTTATTCGTGGAATTTTCATGCCAAATACAACTCAATGATGATTGAGATCGAAAATTTCCAGCAATTTCATACCAACTCGTTGTATAGTACTAATGAAAATAAATAGGTTAGGTTATCTACCAAATTATTATTATTCCAGCAATCTCCTAAATAGCCAATCGCCCTTCTAAAAGGTTATGATTTGGAATGAAACTACTTGATCTCCGGACCCCAGGTCAAGAAACAAAACATACAAATATCATTTTTTAAAGGGTTGGACCTTTCTTGTTTCCTGGGGGTTATATTTAAGAAAAATGAAGGGTAGCTTTGGAATACCCTAGTCAAGTTTTTTTTTTATTTTTTTTTTTCTTATCTCTTCCCATTCCATTTCTTCAAACAAATTCTGTACTCCCACAAGTTGGTTCAATATTGTGGAATGTTTGGATGTTTTGGACGCTCAAACTTCGGAGATGAGCCTTTGCTGATGATGACATCTGTAAACCGCACATGTGTATAACACGACCCAAATTTACTGTCCACTCTTTATAAACAGTGATCCAATCAAATCCACACCAGCGGTCTGAAAAAGGTTCTGCATAAAAATCTCCTGTAGGGAACTCATTTACTGATGAGTTTCAACACTGTCCTACAAGAAGAAGGGATCTAATACTTTTTTCGTATATTTCCCAAGATGGACTTTGGTAGCTTTGCCGGACCGGCTAAATAACTGAAAATACGACAGACAATCGCTATTTTTAACAATTACAACTTTGTTTAATTCTTCACAAATCTCAATTAAAAACAGATGTTAAAACTAGTAAAACTCTTTTATTATGAAAAAATGTCAATTTGTTTATATTGACAACAACAACCATGATCTCACTATCTTGCTTTTGTCGTTTTCCTCTTAAATCATAATTGAAGTAGAGACAGCGAGTCCATAATAAAGTGACACCAATGTTTTTTGTTAATAAAAAAAGGTAATTGAAAAATTTATTAAAAATTTATAGTGCCATTTATATATGTATTTCAGGTTCAGTATTGTACATCAGATCCTTACTTAATCTGTACAGATTACTTCCACACTGAAATACAACATGTTGTTGTTTACCCGATCCCAGTTCGTCATGTCAATTCTTTCTGCCATTGCCCTATGTATACCTTTCATTCCACGATCTTCTTGGTCTACCCGCTACCCCTTTTCTTTCTTCTTGGAGGATTCCATTGGAAAATCTTCTGTTCTCTTGCATTCTCATTAGGTGACCAAATAATTTCAATTTTTTGCTCCGAATATGTTTTCATTGGGTATATATGATCCTTCTGGAGATTTGTGCACTTCGTCGTAAATAGTCCATTTCAACTATACCAATAACTTTTCGTCTTGTTTCCGCATTAAGACTCCAAACTTCGAACCTGTAACCGAGGACCGATTCTACCATAACTTTCCCAATCCCTTTTTTTGTTCTTTCGCGATATGTGTTTATCCCACCACAATGAATTTAATGCGCTTATAATCTTTTTTGCTTGTTCTATTCGGTGGTTGATTTCCTCAGTTCCTAAACCCTCCTTTATCACTAACACCTCTAAATATTTAAATGCATTCACTTGGTTCACCTTGGCATTGTCATGAATAAATATTTCGAATTGGGCTTCTGAATTTACTACTACATATTCTGTTTTCTTTAAACTGATCCCATCTCACGTATTGAGATCATAAGCATCTTGGCTAAAACTGTAAATAAATTGTGTTCGTTTACGGGGTTACCTATTGCTTCTACGTGCCTTTTCCAGTTCTTCAATGATACCTCTAGATATATTTATTTAAATATTTTTCTGTAATTGAGGTAAGCCCTTTGAAAAATAAAGGTATTATTATTATTATTAAATATCAAATGTTCAAATTTGAAGGTTATTATTTAAGCATTAAATTTTCAAAGTTATTGTAGATTTTGAAAAAAAAAATAAAATAATGAAAGTTAACTTAATTAATAAACTTAGTACTTTTTTAAATCCACGATAGTAAACTGCATAACCGAGGGTTTAAATGCGCCTCTACATTTAGACCGTAATGGTTACAAATGTTGGAGGTCCTCGGGCGACGTCAAGCGTCCAGAGCAGTAGCCTGACTAGGCTATTGATTATATGGACTAGGCTTTGAAACACCAAGCTATCCGTAAGTCACTTTTCCACAACCACTGCTCTGGTCGACACCAAAGTTTATAGTAGCTAGAATAACAACCCCAGTTTGGATGCTGACGTTCAGTAGTTTCGACAAGTCCCAGATCAGGAAATCAGTACAAAAACAATCAACTAAATAAGATTTGTATGTAACACGATTTTGTTATCGAGAAATAATTTCTTTGTAGGTGTTTTTCGAAAGCAAATACAAAAATCAACATTTTACCAAAAACCATATGTACTAAATAAGATTTATTTATTTTCCAATTTTAAACTATTATTAATAAAAGGCCTCCAAATTTTCAATATCAGAGCACAAACTTTGATAGTCGATATCTCTTCCACGAAAAGTGATACAAACAATTTTCAAGTTATATAAATATATCTATAATCTTTCCAAATTTTGTAGATCTAGTAACACAAAGTTATTATTTTCGTAGCACTACACCACTTAGGTCCCTGAGAAGTTTTGGAAGCAGAAACGAAAAGTCTACACTATACCAAAAACAATATACTCAATAAGATTTATTTATTTTCCAATTTTAACTTATCATTAATAAAAGCACCCAAATTTTCATTTCAGAGCACAAAATTTTCTACTTGAAAAGAGACACAAGAAATTTTCAAGATACAAAAAAGATAAATTGGATTAATATTTATATGGTTACCAAATTTTAAAAATTTAGTAACACAAAAATCTTATTTTCACTACTTAGGTCTCTGTAGCGATTTTTTGAAAGCAGAAACGGAAAATCTACACTATACCAAAAACAGTATGTACTAAATAAGATTTATTTATTCCCTAATTTTAGTCTATCATTAATAAAAAGACATCCAAATTTTCAATTTCGTAGCACTAACTTTGTATAGTCGATTTTTCTTCTACAAAAAGTGATACAAACGATTTCAAGACACAAAATTATTATTTTCGTAGCACTACACTATAATGGGTCTCTGTAGGGATTTTTTGAAACAGAAACGAAAATTTACACTACACCAAAACCATATGTACTAAAAAATAAGATTTATTTATTTTCCAATTTTAAACTATCATTAATAAAAGGCATTTAAAAGTTCAATTTCATAGCACTAATTTTGATCGTCGATATCACTTCTACGAAAAGTGATACAAGAAATTTCCAAGATTCAAAAAAGTTAAATTGGATTTATATATGCTTATATACCAAATTTTGTAAATTTATAATAGTAACAGAAAAATTTTATTTTCGTAGCACTACACTACTTAGGTCGAGGCAGTGATTTTTTGAAAGCAGAATCGAAAAAGACCTTCAAAGTTTCAAAATTTCCTAGTACTGATACTCAAAAATTTCTAAGATACAAAAATAGTCGTTAAATTGGATTATTATTTGTAGCAATAAAAATGTTTTTGTTTCGTAGTATACCTTTGCTTAGGTCTACATAGACTTTTTTTTAAGGCAGATATAAAAAAAAATTAATAAGATACCATCAAAATCAATGGACTGCATTATTTTTATTTATATTCCATCTTTTGTGACGAATTAAAGCTATCTATACAAAAATAACCTTGTAGCTCTATACAGGGTGGTGCTTATGAAAACGGGTCATAGGGATATTTAGCATTGTGAACTGGTTTTTTTCGAATTCCTGCTCGCCCTTTCAAGTGACAAAAATGGTTTTGGTATCAAAACGCAGCTAAAATTATTGCGCATAGCGCTCGCTATCAGAAATCAGCTGTAATTTTTGATTGTTTATTTATTGTAACCTTCCTATTTAATTTAGTTCTAATATCATTCGAAGCTGTTCCTTGGGAATAAAGCTTTTTATTTGCTTATTAAAATTACTTTTCTTTCAGCATTATCTGTCAAAACGTAGGAATGTTGATTGTTTAGACAACCCAATACTATTCTTCTTTCATTATCAAAACTTACTTTTATTTTTATTGACAAAATTTTTGAAAACAACGTGAAATTCAGCTGACCCCTAATAGCAACAGCTTATACGGACTAATTTTAGCTTCATTTTGATACCAAAACCACTAAACTATGAGGCGTTTTCAAAAGCACCACCTTGTGTTTGATATGTAATCTATAAGTTATTTAAGATTAGCTTTTTAAATTATTTGTAGGTACCACATCTTTTGACACTGATGACTAATGCTAAAATTATCCAAAGACATGCAGATTTGGCCAGTAATCATTTTGGGAAGTAAAATAACAAACAAAAAACTTTTGCAATTTTTTTTAATAACAACAAACGTGTTTCGCTTTACATGTTCATCTAAACGGAGATTCATCTAGAGCCAACGAATGATCAAGTTGTTCAGCGATTTCTTCAGTTTGACGCCAAAGTCTGTTAGATATCTCAACGTCATGCTCTATTTTCGATTTATACTTCTGACAGTCTCGATACACACAGCCCGATTGCAGATTCAGTTCCGTGGCACAGTAGATCGCAGTTTGGGCGCCCTACAACCGTTCCTGTTAAGCTAAAGATTTAGTATAATAAAATTTAAGTACTTGGTTAGCAGTCCTCATAAATAAAAACGCAATCGGAATGCTAAGTAAAATTTGATACCATTTTAAACGATGGTGTCTAAATAAGTTAGTGTATGCCCACCCGGGACACACACCCATTACACGAACGTTAGTCCCATATAATCGACTAGCCAATTCCTTACAAAAATAAATGTTGGCCAATTTTGAATTAGCGTAAGCGTCAGTCTTTTCCATTACTCTCTCCAAATTTAGATCATGAAGATACAACTTCCCCTTTTCGTGAAGCATTGAAGATATTACAACTATACGGCTCGATTCGGCATTCTTCAAGGCGGTAAGCAGTAGACTTGTTAAAACATAATGACCAAAGTAGTTTATTCCAAAATGAATCTCTAAACCGTCCTTGGTTCGAGCCTTTACGTTATTAGGATAAGACACTCCCGCATTATTTACTAAAATGTGTATCTGTGAATAGGTGGTTATGACTTCATCACAAAATCCTTTCACAGATTCTACAGAGCTTAAGTCGAGTTCCATTGGTACCTGCGTTTAAGAAATTCAGTAATTTAATGCAAACCCGACGAGACTTACTAAAATTGATGTCGCTTTAATCTCTTGCTTGATTTTATACATAGCTCGAGCCGCTTTGTTCAAATCTCCTGCAAGCCATAATCACTTGCGCCCCTCTAAGAGCCAATTCTTTAGTAATTTCTGGTACCCTATCCCCTAATTGGCACCAGTTACTATCGCCACTTTGCCATTCAAGTCGACTACGTTTTTGCACTTTCCCCAACCGCGTTCTTTGTACTTTCTAATGCATATTAATAAGAATATTGTGGGGATTATAATGTATCTCGTATATGCTAACATCTTATTCGAAATTTTTTAAATAATTTTAGGTTATACGACGTATTTTGACATTTTTAAAAATATGCGGGGTTGTCACGTTTAGAATATTTACATCTTATATCAAAAGATTACGTCGATGGTTCATAGATGTGGTGCCCTTTTCAAATCATATACATTTACAAAAAAATTAGAATATATTGAATACATACAATTGTATATAAAATAATATTAAAAAGTACCTTTTCCTAATAATAACAACATATTCATTTACCCAATCGGACCACATTGGAAAAATTAAAAACATTGAGCAGAAAAAAATATACACATCACAGTAAAATAATTTAAAAAAATGTAGTAATACTTATCAATAAACTTATACTTAATGTTTAAAAAAAAAAAAGATACCTCACCGTAAGCTAATCTAATTGTTACATTTTATGCATAAAAAAAGTGCATCTCTTCTCTACGCTGTTAACTATTATACAAAAATCCAGATTAACCGATGTATATTGCTTAGTGCTTGATTCGGATACGTCTAGGTATTGCAACGTACGTATTGAAACAAAGAAATGAGCGCCTCTCCTTTCTAAAAAAATATTTAATCTTAGTAGAAAACCAGCCGCTTATCCAATCGCGCGCCCTTTGGCAAGAACGGCAGGACAAGAGAACCTTCGCAGTTCAATATTAAAATCGATATATTTTTTTTTAATCTCACAGCACAAGTTTTGGCAATTCTGATTATCAGTACGGTAAGAATAATTCCAACGCGAGTACTACGACGACACTGTTGAGATTGTTAATGTACATGTGAAAATGGTGATTATTGACTACACGGTCGTTGTACTCATCCATAAATCCACCGCTTAAGTACGCGCCGTTCATGTATTGACTTTGTTTTTCGGTTGATCCTCAAATCTACAAATTTCTAAAGAATTCACGCTATTAAGCGACGTATACGAATTGTTAACGATGTGAGGTGCCTCGTTAAATTCGTCTAATTCCTCCAGTTCGGCCGTCGAAGATCCGGCCAATAAGAAGTACTGCTCCGACCTGGTCGGCCAAAGCAAATGCGCCATCACGCAATAAGCGAAACAATCTGCCGAATAAGTTATACCTGCAACAACTCGATCATTACATAATAAGATTCGAGCTCAAAATCAAACCTAAGAGTAACTTGAGCCTCCACAAAGCGGAAACATGAAGAGCTATGAGAGCCAGTATCGGTAAATAAATAAACCAGACTAGACTGGATGCGGCGAAGTGTAACAGAAAGTTCAACTTCTGCGCGTTGTGCTCGTATAACATCGTGATGCGCAACTCGTAAATGAACCAAATCATTATTAGCGTCCTAAACACAATTATTAACCAACCCGGCCAGGTTTGGTATTCGTCTATGTCTTCGATTACGTCAACTTCCGTCTGAATTTTGTTAGTAAGAAATCGATTTTCTTAAGCGCGCTCGACTTACCAAATTCCATACGTATAGTAGTATGTGAACGACTCCGTAGCACAACCATATGGCAAATACCAACGGTTTCCACGTCAGTTCCAACCTTGTAACGGCCCAACCTTTTGCCAACAGGAGGAGCAGTAACATAAACAAAGTCTAGAAAGAAAATACTAATAGTGATTATTTTGTTGGGTTTAGTGGTATAAATGTGTAGCACCGCTCACCCTGTACCCACGGTGTTTACCTCATTAACTAACTGTTTTTAAAAAGTCTGTTGAAATCAATTGAAATATACTGCCAAAATATCCACAATGCATAGTTGGTTGCCTATGAGCATCTAATTAAACAACCCGATAATAATCCAAATAATTACACCTGATTACATTATAAATTAAATAAATCCTACACTTATCAAAAAGATAACACGCTGATAATAAAGAATCAACCTATTTTTAATTTTTAAAGAAGCAACTCACCCTAGATAGAATGTCCAATATGTCTCCAACCATGTTAAGATTCGGAAATCCGATTCCGTCCAAGGAAAACTTCAACGTGTGTACAAGAATAAAACAAAGAGCGACAAAGTCCAGCAACAGACTTGCCGTAAACAGTCTTGTAACAGGATGCCTTTGTATCCTAACTGCATAGCACTGAAGCGGCACCAAAATCATGTAACACAACCAAGACAACAAATGTAACTCCAAAGTATTTTGTCTATCGAATGAAAATTGATATGTTAAGGTATTGTACGTGGACATATTCGGATTTCCATTCACCAACCAAATGTCGTAGTCAATTTCGTAATGTTCATCGGGCTCGTAATAGTGCCACTCGCACGTGTCGTCGTTACGATAACATGCAACCATCGAGATGTACCAAAACCTAAAACACCTCTGTAGAGTCTCCTTCATTAAAAGTTTTAATTATAACTCACTATGGCTGTACTAAGTCTTGTATTACGTATGTAAATTGATGACCACTGATGACGTTCCACGCAGTATCCTCATCAACGCACAATTGCCCTTTCGGACAAGGAATCTTCCTTAAATAATCGTTACCATTAGGACTGCACTTAGAATCAAACGCAGCAACTTTTAACGTGTTAAACATGCGTTTGCAAGCATCTTCTCGATTGAACACCAAACGGTTTTGATAGTATTCGAGAAAATACGATCGGTCTAAGACCGCGAACGTGATCTGTACTGGAAAATTCTGTTTCGACGTGATGTTACCGAATATGTAACCGTGCGTCGATTCCTTCTGGTGTATATCGGTCTTTTGAAAACCAAATTTGACCAAAAATTTGAAAAATTCGTTGCTCTTAAATTTACCTTTCAGATGCGTACACTGAATCGAATGAAAACACGCCGTTATTAATAAAAATATCACGAAAACGTAATTCATAGTTAAATCTGTATGTTTTCAAAACATACAGAACTTTCCCATAAAAAAAGGGTTATGTGGAAAGTGTCAACTCGACGCAAACGTCAAAACTTTCACGTCGGCTGTGGCGACATCTACTAGTGTTATTAAAGATTAAAAATGCGGTAAATTTAAAAGTTTTCGAAAATTATGGTTTGGCTTTGATTTAATCATAATAAAATTAAAACTACACATATATTGGACGAAAATACCAATTTACTCAAAATTTCTTAACTCTTAACGTGTTTTCTAAACATTCAATAATTTTCAGTGTTACCAACATCAGCCTTTTTGAAGTCCCTCCTCTAAACTTCAAAGATTCATGAAAACCTCAAACAATAATTAACAATATTTTTGAAGTTTTACGTAAAATCTTAGTTTAAAAAACTCGAAAAATGCCTAAAAATAAAGGTGAGTAACAATGAAATGGCACAGCGCGTAAACGAAATCGAAAATTAATTTTTCTAACCTTTTTTTTTTTAGGAAAGGGAGGTAAGAATCGTAGGAGAGGAAAGAACGAAAACGAAACAGAGAAACGCGAATTAGTATTTAAAGAGGACGGCCAAGAATACGCGCAAGTTACAAAGATGTTGGGCAACGGCAGGTTAGAAGCGATGTGTTTCAACGGCACGAAAAGACTATGCCACATACGGGGTAAACTGCGAAAGAAAGTGTGGATCAATCAAGGCGACATTATTTTGATCGGTTTACGTGATTATCAAGATGCGAAAGCCGACGTCATTTTAAAGTATACACCGGACGAAGCACGTAATTTAAAAACATATGGTGAATTTCCGGAAACTGTTAGGATTAATGACACAGTCACGTTTGTTGAGGACGGATTCGATGAGGACATTGAGTTTGGGGATGATATTAGTTCTGGGGACGAAGCAGATCCTGTTGATGCTGTAAGTAATTGTAATACGTATAGCGCGATTTACTCAAATTCTTTCTTTCAGATATGATAGAATCTTCGTTAATATATTACTACCAGGTTTGTCAGATCAGTTTTCATGTACAGTGTAATCATTTTTCTTATTAAAATCTAAAACTAGTATTATGACTACAATTGTTGGTTTTTAGTTGATTTTTCTTGTTGATTCTGTATATAAGCGGTACAATGTTTTGAAAAGATTTAACAGTTTGTTTAATTTTTAGTGTAATCGAATTAATTTAATTTGTCATCATATCTGCAATAAATTATAGAGTTTTTTTAAGTATTTGATTGTTCGTTAATAGCCAAGTGAACCTTGACCTTTATTCTTGTAGTCATTAGAAAAATAACTCATTATCCTTGACCTAATTGGTTTCTTGTAATGGAATATTTCCCTTAGTGATATGTTTCTTGTCTCTGTCGAGACTTATACTTCAATACAAACACTTTAGAATAAAATAAAAACAGGTTTTTATTCTAAAAACACCAATAAATTATCATCGATCCCTTCTTCTTCGATACAAATACTTTATTTTTAAAATATTTCACTTTGATAACATGTATATTTGTAAATAATACCTAGTCCTTTAGAGCTATCCAGGTCACATACGAAACAGCCTTGTGGAATATGCAGAAGAAAACTATTTTGAATATGCATTACTAATAGTATAAATTCCATAGTAAATACATCATCTCCCCCGGAATGTATAAGGCCCAGATGATTCTGTATTTGCATATGAACTTCCCGAAGTTGCCGATAGGTGGCGATAACACTCAATTTAAAATTAAAGATTAATTCAAACAAACTGAATAATATATCCTAGTAATATTTATACAAATGAAATATTAAAATCTATTTTAAATTATTGCGTTATTCCGTCGTGTGGTAACATTATTTCGTGAAACCGGAAAGTCAACGCATAACGCCATCTATCGGTGACTGAAGGAAACACTAACACGTATAGAGAATCTGCTGCTTGTATCTATGGGACTCTACATTCCGGGGAGATGATGTATTTCTGATAATTAAGGATAAGATAGATGTAATACAACATACCTAGTTTTTAGAGTTTCAATGAACTCCCCTCAATTTCGTATTGTTTGTTGTTAACGTCAAAGGTTAAGTCAAAATATTAATTACATACACACTTAAGTTCTTTGATTCTGTTTTTTTTCTAGCACATTTGAATAAACAGAAACAGAGCATTGTAACAAAATTATTATCATAAGGAAATATACGTAAGCTTAACTGTTTTAACTATGTCTTATTTTTTACTTTTTTATTTTTTTTTTTTTTTATTTTTTTTTCCCTTCCTTTTTTTTTCTTTTTTTCCTTGCTGCACCTTCATCTTTTTTTTTTTTATGTTCTAGCATTTTAACGGTTCCCAAAAAATTATTTAATGGGGTTAAATTGCAACTTTAGGGGGGAGTTTTTATATTTTTTTTTTTTTTTTTTTTTTTATTTTTTGAAAAAGTTTTAATTTTGAGTTTTTTTTTTTTTTTTGTTTTTTTTACTTTTAATTTTTTTTTTTTTTTAATTTTTTTTTTTTTTTTTAAATTTTTTAAATTTTTTTTTTTTTTTTATTTTTTAAATTTTAAATTTTTTATTTTTTTTTATTATTTGTTATTTTTTATAGTTAATTTGAATTGTAGAATTAGAATAAATGTTACCATCTGCAGTTAGTCAATCATTAAAATAGTCTGTTCAAATCGGGTAGATTGTCGTGGGCTTAAATACTTGAGGTCCCACCTAGATAAAAAGATTGCCAGTTGCAACTTTAGTGGAGAACCTTGAACACGACCGAAGGATAGAGGTCACCAGTTGGAGTAGGTACCCGAATCTCGGATCTAATTGCCCATTATAAGTTTGGAAAGTCACTATTCTGCGCAAGTCCATCTATAAAAGTAAGTTTTGAACACATAATTCTCCTTTTGAGAAAAAGAGAGCTTATCAAGCAGTTATATCAATGAATCTTCTTGCTTCTGAGCAAACCCCAATCATAGAACTGCTTCAAAGGGCAAGGAGAAATCTGAGAGGAGATATCACCCAGTTCCTGGAAGTCGAGTTAAAGACGATTTAAGAGCTTATCAGTACCAGGAAAGAAAGATCATGGCGTTAAGGATAGGATCCTGGACAGCAAAGATACTCTACTAATGATAAGCTGAACAAGGAGACTAAAGTCACACAAGATCAGTTACTTGAGTGTTGCCGGATCAACGATGAGCTTCAGAAGGAAGTTCAAGTTTCCAAAGATAAAACTCCAAAAGTACAATGGCTTGAATGGTGATCCCAGTTCCAGAAGATCGATAATGACGTTAAACTGGACAAGGCGGATAAGATGACATACATTCAAGCAAAGCGGAGGAGTTGCTCAAGGGATACAACGCAGACGGAAACAATATTATGAAGAGCGGTGAAGGCTCTTTAGAAAACCGATTAGGAAGGAAAGAACTTCAGAGATCACCGTCTATTATGTGAGGGAGCTTCTGGGTCTTGTTGTTAACAACGTAACCATCAGTAAGGAGAAGATCCCTTTTGCTACATTGTAAGCGAAATTAAGCCCTCAATTACGAACCCTAAAGACTGGAGAAAGTGATTTCGGAGACTTTCTTGTTTCCCATGGTGGACTGTCTGAGTCTGAGCGAAGAAACCTTAAAGGCATGGTAGTGGAGTCCAATGTCAAAGGTAAACGGCTCCAAACGGACTCCTTTCCAAAATTAAACTCATGGATTTCATAAAAGGACAAGTCGAAAGTGACCTGCAGATCTTATTGGCACAACATGGATTCCAATCCTTACCGTTTCGTCCGGGAATAATGGAAACAGGCAGACTGTGAAGAATCACAATACCTCCAAGCAAAGGGACATTCGGGCTGCAACAGGGCTACTACTATTGTCAGAAAGGAAGTCTAAAATAAGATGCATCTTTTGTGAGTCCCATTGATAGTCACCGATGTGTAGCAGCATTATCCTCTAAAAAGTGGACCAGTGGAGGGATAAAGTAAAAGAGAAAAACGCTTGTTTTGCCTGCCTTAAGCTACAGCATTCCACAAAAAAGTACAAAGTCGTCGTTAAATGTGCTATTTGTAGTGGTCATCAGTCGTCACTATCCCGTTTGTACCAACTCTAAGGTTGGAAAAGATCTCAAAGACAAACAAGAAGGAAGGTAGTGTTATAGCAAGGATTGTGGGAGATTCGGTGAACTAGAGGAGATACATTCGGCAGCGTGTAGCAGGTAAAGCGAATTTGAAGGCGATTCTGGGGAGGAATGGCTGAGCAGCGTTATTTTTGGGAATAAACGGATTCAAACTGTACCTCATAACCGCTTCAACCCTAAAATCCCGCAATAGACACACACAACAAACCTTTGAGTTTCTGGAGAAAAACGGGATTTGTGGGAGCCTACCCAGAATCCCTAATGGCCCATGCATAAAGGAAATGTCAAACCTAGGGATCTACTTTAATGATGTGGGTTCTGGAGTTGTTGAAGTGAAAATAACATCTAGGGTTCAATCGTAACTAAAAGGTCTTTAAACCTGAAAAGTGGTTTCACTATTTTTAGATGGACTCTGGAAGGAGAAGAAATCCCAATTGGTTTTGGGATCTGGGATTGAAAGGAATCCGGTAAAGACCAAAAACGCCAAGCAAGAGAAAAAGATGCAGTATTCCATTTCAAGGAAAGTGTTCAGTTTTGAGATGAAAGGATATCAGGTTTCCTTTTCGTAGAGGAACATCATCTGAACAAGATTGAAGGCCGACTATTCCTAGATTGAAGCTGATGTCGTTCGTCATTGTTAGACGGTTGAAAAGGTCATTAACAGATTCCGTGAACTGCATGGATATCATTTTCATTATTGGAGTGACTTTTACTACCGCCCTATCACAAATTAAAAAGAATGGGGTTTCGGGAGTTTTTGTTAGAAGGAAATCTTGCAGAATTTGGATTCTCCACAATGGAGGCATGGTCCAGGAAAGCTGAATCCAGCGGATTTGCCGTCAAGAGGATGCAGTCCAGCTCATCTTGTCCTATCCAAGTAGTGGCAATGTCCAGCTTTTCTCAAAGAAGACGCTCCAGATTACTTTTACCAGGTACAAGGAAGACGTCCACACTGAGATGAGCAAATGTGCACTTTCGTCTCTCTCCAACTTCTGTGAAATTATCGTCCTTCTAAATAAAAAGAACAGAATAGAACTCATCTACTCTCGTAATTATCATCATTATATCAGACTCATGCTAGAGCAGTGGAGATCCTTACAATCTGTAACTACTAACTAGGGCAAAACAGAACATTTTTAGTCTAGTATTTTATAAAAACAGTTAAAGTAAATTTTTACAATTGGAAAATGGTTTTTAACAACTAACATTGGATTACGGTGTTATTATTTCAATGCCTGTGAAGCAGTGCTTTTTGTAATTTTTCCCGAACTGATGCGGGAAAAATAGCTTCCTGGTTGGCTACACATTTATATCAAACGTCATTCTCAATTAACACAAAATTAAATTGTATAGATAAATAAGTAAAATGTGTGTCTTAAATATGTCAAAAGAATGTAGAATAGCCCTATCAGAAAGATGTAGAAGATTACAGCAAAACATGTAATAGTAATAAGGACAGTTGCAGTATCAGCAGACTTACAAAAGTGATAATGTTGCCAAGAATAGACTGTTTTAAAAAAGTCCTTTTTACCAAAAGAATAAATGTTTATAACAAAAGCTTTGTTGGTTTAGGAAAGCAATCATAGCAGAAACCAGTTGGTGTAATCTGGCATGAAGCTATTGCAGGGCGAAACTAGGAAGAAATTGGAGCGCTTTTCACGTGTTTTTTACTAGTAATAGAAACGCAAATTCATTTTTAATATAGGCAGATAACTGTACAGGTCAAGCTAAAAACTGGACTTTTATTTCTTTTCTCCCGTACACTCATGAAATTTAAAACTTGGACACCACAATTTCTGTAAACAAAAGTTTGCACATTGTGAAGCGGGCTTAAGGGTATCATTTACAATTCTAACAGCAGGTAGTCTCAGCAGGGGTTATCTTATAGAAGGACTGTAGAATGAATCATTACACTAAGCACGTTTTAGAAAATAGGTAATTTACGTTGCTTACTTAATTTTTTTCTTTAAAGAATATATTTGAAGGTATCGCTAATTAAACACCATAGCTCGATTAATTATCGAATCAAAATTTTGTTTAGGAAATGTTTACAAAATAAAATTAGAAATAATTTTGATTTAAAAAACGTCTACAAGCAATAACTTTTAAATTAAATCAAAAACTAAACATGGTTATTTGGGTTGACTGATTATTACTTATTTTTAAATAAATCTAACCTACTAATTATTGTAAGTTATTAAAAAAATCATTAAACTCTCTATTCATAATATTTAGTCCTTACAAAATGTATATTTTATGACGTTTCATTTTTTTCTGTAGTTAATATAAAAAGTGAAAATAAAAACTAAGGCAATTCTTATTGTCAACGTATATATTTAGTTTTTGACAAGAATTTATTACATAATTATAATTAAGATACCAAGTTATAGTTTAAAATTAAATGAAAACGTTTTTTTTAAATAAAGGTATTACTATATAAATAAATATAAGAAATCAATAATGGGTGTGACCTCCATTATTATTGATACATTCTTGGAGGCGTCTGCTCATTGACGCTATCAAGGTATCAATATAATTAATATTAATCGTTTTAGTGCATTACGGTTTACTGGTATAAAATTTGGCCCTTGTTGTCTTCGGATAACAGCAAGTATTCGAGCCCAAACATTTTCGATAATGTTAAAATCTGGGCTTTTGCTGGCCAGGGTAACAGCTCCAAGTTATTTGCTTGTATCCAGTTGCGCACAACCTGCGAAGTATAGGGTCATCATATCCCTATAGTTAATTATCGAATGTTCCAAGAAAATATGTGTAAATAGTAAATGGAATCTACTAACGTAACGTTAAGTCGTTAATTATAGTTACATACCTCTTCTTTCATAAGATATAGTTTATATTAATATGCTTAGTGTAAACTGTAAAGCTTCGTACACACCTGAACAACAAACAGAGAAACAAATAGAACAACGAACCGAACGGCAATCGGAACATTAATTTGGACGGTGCTACGTACGAATTTTAGAACAGATTCGCTAGTCCTGATTGTTCCGTTTGTTCTTCGGATTGTGGAGATCATAAAAGATCGTTTGTCGTTCTGTTTGACTTTCGGTTCGTTGTTATGTTTGTTGCTCGGTTTGTTTTTCAGGTGTGTACGAAGCTTTACAACTTAAGCAACAATTTTTTGGCGAATAAAGATTAGTTTGTGATGTAATATTAGAAACACAAATTTATATCATATCAAATTTATGACAACTTAAAAACCAAGAACGTGTATGTTATTGCTAAGAAATTATTAAGGAAAAAGCGCAATTGCAGTGTAAATATTTATAATTAGATATTTTCGAAAGTTTATAAGTCCTCTATTGTAATCTTAATACTTAAAAGAAAATCCTTTCCATTAGCATTATAAAGAAATGGCTTGCTTGTTTAAT
Organism: Abscondita cerata; assembly: GCA_030710515.1. NCBI lineage: Eukaryota > Metazoa > Arthropoda > Insecta > Coleoptera > Lampyridae > Abscondita > Abscondita cerata. The sequence goes on from JALBCR010003096.1 coordinate 343,775, forward strand.
TTACTTCCTTTGAGTCATATTGCTCTAAGGGTTGTTACATTGGTCATTAGAAGTATGTAATAAATAAACAATTACCTACTGTTTGAGAAGGGGTAGTGTGAACCAATAAATAAAGTAAGAAATGTAAATTCCATTTTAGTTTAAAATTTCAAGTGTTGTAAAATGCCACCTCATCTCGGTGCTGATTTGAAAGCGCGGATTGTTTCGGAATTAGCGGCGGGCCGTAGCGTGCGTGAAATTTCACGTATGTTAGATATACCAAAAAGCACCGTAGGGCATTACCGAGTAAAATGGAATCTTGAACACACTTTGGAAAGAGCCATCGGAAGTGGTAGACCTAAAGTATCTACACGTGCTCAAGATCTCGAGTTGTTTCATTACGTAACAGAACAACCATTTGCTACATACTCCAGGGCTATAGCAGATACACATTTTCCCGGATGCCGTATAACTGCACAAAAAAGATTAAAGGAGATGGGAATAAAGAAGTATAATGCTGCTGCGAAAGAAGTTCTCAGTGACGAAAATATGAGACGTCGTCTGGAATTTGCAAGGCGATATGTGAACGAACCTTTGGAATTTTGGAATCGAGTGATTTTTAGCGACGAAAAACGTTCAATAGCCGCAACGATGGACCACTAAAAGTTTTTAGAATGGAAGGAACTCGTTACGAAAATAATCACATATGTCCTAAAAAACGAAGTGGTTATTTTTCTGTGAATGTGTGGGGTTGGGTTAGCGCGCGGGGTCCAGGAGTTTGTTGGGCTATCGATGGACGTCTTGATTCTGCTGCGTATTTAGATATTTTGGAAACTATTATGAAACCTTCAGTCGAAGTGTTTTATCCAGACGAAGATTATATTTTCCAACAAGTAAGTATTCTTATTTCACTATACTTTCTCCAAAAAATAGTTCGGGATCTGTTGAATTAACATTTTCATAATGTATTTTTGTTGTTAAAGGACAACGCCCCTATTCATACTTCGCGGGTTGTGCGCAATTGGATACGAGAAAATAACTTGGAGCTGTTACCCTGGCCAGCAAAAGCCCAGATTTTAACATTATCGAAAATGTTTGGGCTCGAATACTTGCTGTTATCCGAAGACAACAAGGGCCAAATTTTATACCAGTAAACCGTAATGCACTAATTGCAGCCATTGATACCGCATGGGAAACGATTAATATTAATTATATTGATACCTTGATAGCGTCAATGAGCAGACGCCTCCAAGAATGTATCAATAATAATGGAGGTCACACCCATTATTGATTTCTTATATTTATTTATATAGTAATACCTTTATTTAAAAAAAAAGTTTTCATTTAATTTTAAACTATAACTTGGTATCTTAATTATAATTATGTAATAAATTCTTGTCAAAAAACTAAATATATACGTTGACAATAAGAATTGCCTTAGTTTTTATTTTCACTTTTATATTAACTACAGAAAAAATGAAACGTCATAAAATATACATTTTGTAAGGACTAAATATTATGAATAGAGAGTTTAATGATTTTTTTAATAACTTACAATAATTAGTAGGTTAGATTTATTTAAAAATAAGTAATAATCAGTCAACCCAAATAACCATGTTTAGTTTTTGATTTAATTTAAAAGTTATTGCTTGTAGACGTTTTTTAAATCAAAATTATTTCTAATTTTATTTTGTAAACATTTCCTAAACAAAATTTTGATTCGATAATTAATCGAGCTATGGTGTTTAATTAGCGATACCTTCAAATATATTCTTTAAAGAAAAAATTAAGTAAGCAACGTAAATTACCTATTTTTAAGTGTAATGATTCATTCTACAGTCCTTCTATAAGATAACCCCTGCTGAGACTACCTGCTGTTAGAATTGTAAATGATACCCTTAAGCCCGCTTCACAATGTGCAAACTTTTGTTTACAGAAATTGTGGTGTCCAAGTTTTCATTGAGAGTTGAGTCAAGACGTAGGAATTTCACAGGGGATCGGGCGACACAGAAGACACTTTGGAGAGGATGTGACATCAATCTATAACCGTGCCCTTTTAGTTTGTCGACGTTTTGAGCGGAAAAGTTGGGCCTTTATCAAGACATGTGAAATATAATGGTAAACTGTATGACAGCTCTTATCGGAAAATCCTGTAAGCATATACGTTAACATTAATACTAATACAGCATAATTTATCAAAGTATTTTTTAAGATATTTCGTCTAATCAACATGGTTTTCCGCTTCGTTGTCCTATCACGTCCAATCGTGCTTGTTTTTCACAATTTGATAAGAACTCAGCCCACAAGTCCAAGTAGAGATTGTGTATTTGGGTATAGCTAAGGTCTAGTATGTAATAAACTATTGCATCCGTACACTTATCTACATTCGCCATGAAATTTCCAAATACTGCGTTATTTGTCAATTTATAAAGGATTTTCGAAATCATTAAGCTTTGTATTTCGCATTTTCATGCCCAAATCTGCATATAAAAGGTTACAAAACAATGGTTAAATGATTTGGAAAAGACAACAAGGCTAAAATGAGTTCCAAATAGCCCTTGCTAGGAACTTATTACCGTTCCTGATCTCTCTTTTGGGTGACTATGCGGTTTCGCCACCTCGCTATACATGGTTATGTTGATCTTCTGAAGCATCATACAAAACACTTGCACTGTAATACAATAATAAAGATGTACCATTCGAATACATAGATAATGCTTAGACCTCTTAACGGATATCGATATATACCATCATTTTATTGAAGGCGAAATTAGGCAATGGGATAGATAGAAATCCCGCTTCTTTTATCAACTATCTAAAAAGCAAAATCTCTATGTATCATACATTATCACCAATTAATTCGTTCACCAACTTTAAATTTTTTTAATGTCAAAAACACCAAAAACTTTGCACATAAAACGTTATTCGAAAAGAATATTGCTGATGTTTTTTAATAATTCTTTATCATCTAATATAACGTATCAAACGTTGTGGGAATTGACATTGTCGTGATAGTTATCGAATTAAAACTTTGCCTATAAAACGCTACTCGAAGAGGATATTGCTGTTTTTAAATAATTATTTACCATCTAAAATAGCGTTACTTATAAAAATGTAATTAGTATTATGTAGATTGTTTACATTTATTTATTCCATCTCTCTCTCTCTCTCTCACTCTCTAAACAATAACAAGTATCTAAATTAAGATGGCGACATAAAGGTATAAGATATTTGTTTCAACTAGATAACATAGATAATATAACATAAAAACTGGTTAGTCAATAGCGGAATGAGCAAATGCGCTAAAGAGAGAGAGAGAGAGAGAACACTGCTATTTTATAATCTTTTTATACAATATCTAAAAGAATAACGCTGATAGATATGTGTTTTTCTGTATGATCCTACATCGCCTTTTTTACAGTATGCAGTAAGCATCAGTAAAGATACAAAATCTGCATACACCGGAAAGGTTATCTTATTTTTTTAAATTTTTTCTAATTTTAAAATATTTCTAGATAGTCCGATTCCAAACCATCATTTCACAGTTCCCTTCGAGGGAAGTCGAACCCTTATACGATTACAACGAAAATTTTTATGTTCATATAATCCACCTTCATTTCTGAAGTACACTAAACAATCATCACAAGATACATATTATCTTCATGTTTCCATAATTGGGATTTCATAAACCTACATAAATTTCGTATAGGAACCGTTAATAAATACTATCAGCGCCACCTAGTCAACAGTATGTGTACTTCTGTTGGCACAACCGCTAAATTACTTTAACCTTGTATCGGTTTTTACTAAGCTTATTCGGTTTGGATTCAATTATGGTGAGTATTGATAACACCTGTAGTGTAATAGAAAAAGGTCGGCTAAATCTCTTGTCAATTGTCTTTTAGTTTATAATTTAACATCAGCCCAGTTTACAGTTCTTTCGTACAAAATATGAGTGAATATTTTTGTTATTGTATTAACGAGGGTATTTTTCTATGATAAAAAGGCCTAATACAAGAATGATGAAGGAATATTAATAATTTAATTAATTTATAAAAGAATAGAATTTTATTTGATATTATATTATTGTATAGGTATTTAGTATTATATGTGTAAAATGTATTAGTCCTCTACACCTAACGGTAGAAGAGGTTAGATTATATATATATATATACCGAGCTCAATTACTTCAATGTACTTGTCGTCCCTATAATTAACACAATGTACAGAGACCAATTACTTCATGTACTTGCGTACAGAAAGAATGTATGTAATTTTAATTACACCCTCAGCAAGTACCGAGAGTAATTGAAAAATGTACCAAGCATGCATGTACAGCATGTACACCCCGCAACCACTCTTCGCACATGCAGGTACACGCCGTGTACTTAGTGCAATTGCATGTACAGAGAGTAATTACATTGCGTATGAAACTTTGCCGGTGAATCGCCTTACTCTATCTACTCTTGTGGTATTGATGTTCAGAAAGAGGCTCCATTTTAACAAACTTAGGTATTTTAATGCTACAAAACAGAAGAAAGTTTTGGCGTGAAATTCCTAACATCCAAATTAATTATATTTTTAATTATTCATTTTTGTACAAGATTTAATTTATTTTTATAAAGTACTGTTATCATTTACTATATAAATACTATGTAAATACAAAATATAAATTTTAGTGGTAAAAATTACAAACCAAAACTCACGTACAACCCGGATCTTATTTAGTATTATACACTTATACTCAGTATACTATTGGCGCGGAGTAATAAACCTGTCAAATTATCGAATCTCCCGTATTGCAGTAGCGTAGGTACCTGATACGTTTGGAAAATCATATTTTTAGTAGGTAAATATATTATAATAGTAAAATCTACCTTGATATGAATTATTATGTGGTTATATGTTAATTATTTTATTTGTATAGTAGATCACATTACAAATTTACTTCTTACGTATTATATACCATTATTTTTGTATCTTGATATAATACCCACATCTACGGCTATGATTCTCGTTTCGTCAGTACCTGGGCTGATGGCAACGTGTTTACACAGATTAACCTATTGTTCTCAGACTCTAGATGGGTCGATATGCTGCAAAAAGCGGCACAATGATCGTATTTTGCTTAGAATTTATTGGTTTTTACTTAACCGTAGAAGTACCGCTTTCACAAGAAAATAAAGAGTTATTTCAAGCAATTATGATTTATTACTCCGCGCCAATAGTATACAGACTATACGTGTTTCTCTTTCTTCTAATCGGAACCGTTGATTGAAATATTGGTAAAGATAGTCAACCGCTTGTATTTGCTTGTATCACGGATGCAATTCACATATGCATGTTGGGTTGCGTTTTTGTTTACTTTTTCACCTGTACTGAAGCGCTAAGTTATAATGTGTACGATTCTTGAAATAGAATAGTTCAATTTATTCCACCGTTGTAAAAATGGCGCAACATACAATCCGTAAAATTTACTTTTGTCAATACAATGTTGCAACGTTTTCAAATATTTAGTAAACGTATTAACTAGTAATTAAAAGTGACGAATTTTTCATTTATGAATAATACCATTGATGATACATATCTTGGATTTTAATGACAATGTTTTTTTTAATAATTTACTAAAATACATGCGAAGCGTTATTTGTTAAAACAGTTTGGTTTGGTCGGTGTTAGATAAATAAGAAACAATTATTTTACAAATTATGCTTGCACTTTATTTTTAACTTGCAAATAATAATGTTGACATTTGTTTGTCATTTAATAACTTCGTTAGGAATAAAGTAGAACATACTGGGAGAAATACCACTAGAGTTCAGAAACGCAAAATTATTGGTTTTTGTATCTACTTGTTTTACGTGTTCAGTTGAAAAGGATTTTAAATAAAAATTGGTTTTCAAATTTTTCAATTCAAAAGGCAACAAGTTACCGTGTTTTTAGGGAAAGTGGGTTCCACTAGACCTTCAAATTTAAATTCACTTGGTAATAAAACCTATTCCTATTACTTCTAAAAATAAAAGTACTAGATTTTAGCTTGAGGTGTGTTGTCTCCCGACGCGGTGCGGATAATACGTGTATAATACACTATTCTTTTCTGTGACGAAATAAATGACGATTTAATATTGAAAAATCATATTACAATAGAATTAGAAAATTATTGAGGGAAATTTGGTGTTAAAAATAGTACTCACTTTTTTTCCCGAGGGAAAAAAATAATTTACGAAAAGTGACACTTTGTTATCTGTTAGTAGAGATAAAAATTAGGATTTTACTCTTTGAAACTGTATCAAAATATCATGGTTTCGAATTAAAATAGTTTAATTAAAGTAAAAATAGCTCATTAATTATAAACATTGTTTCAAAAATTACAATTCCAACTGATCTAAAATAATAGTAATAATTTACAAACAATTTACACATAAATAATAACGTACCTAATACAATGCTATACATAAAACATATCCAAACATTTACACTTATTTATGCAGATAATATTCTTATTTTACGGTGTGGTTTTGTGACATCACTGTAATTATAGCTATTAGAAATATGTTTATTAGCCTCCCACTTTAAGGTTCGATATAGTTTTATTTTAACCAACTGATCGATAATTAACAGTTTATGAGTGTCGCATTCTCTGAACCATGAATTCACACTGCTGTTGAGACATTTTTTATACGGAGTTTAATTTTTCCAATAAACCATAATCTGTTTTAAAAAGATGAAATTCTTCAGTAAAAAGTTTCAATAAAAAAAACACAAATTTTGAGAATTCGGGTGATGGTCTGTGTAAGTATTTAATTCCATCAGATTTATTACCATTGTTATTAGTAAAGCTCAGGAAATACATACTTAAAAACCAATCTTGATTGTAATATTTTAATTGTAACAAATAAACAGATAATCATTAAGCTTTGCATAGATTCTTCTTTAATGCGTTTATCATATCTTAAAATATAAGTACACCTAAAGTTGATATTGAAACAAATGTATTACGAGGAGTCTTCCGGATTATCGTTTATGAGTCACATTCCTTATCGGCTTAGTCAGAAATTCTACAATTGCATACTTTTAGCAACACCTTTAGTAAATGAGTAGGCTTGTTATAATATTGTTTAGATGCAAACAGTTGAGTACGTTAGATTGTAATATAAGAAAATTCAACATTCGTTCCAACATAAAAAGGGATAGCGTTTCTATGTTAAAAATTTTAATTTCAATGACCAAAATTTAGAAATTTACTTGCGTAAGCCTAATAGATTTTAAAACATTTTCAACGGATAAACGATGTTAATGTAATAAATATATGAGTATGGAATTTTCAAAAGTATTTAAAGAAATTGTTTTTTTTGGGAGAACGTTTTTCAACGATTTCTTTACGAAATTAATACTTTTAAATCTGCAGGTTTTTTCATAATAATAAACTTTATTCACATGTGTATGTATACAATCTTTGTACATATATGTGTTTGTCATGATGGTATAACCATTGTTATAACCTTACGTAAGAAAGATACAAATAAATATTATTCCATTGAACAATTAACAGACAATAGAAAAAAAATATATAACAAAGGACACACATTTAATTATTACGTCGACAAAAATCAATAAATTCTTGTATATTGTAGAACGCATGTTTTTGTTTGTTTGTCAACATTGACTCAATGCACCAATATTTCAATCAACGGCATGATGCATTGGCAACAATGTCGTGCCTTAGCATAAACTATCAGCAAAATTACAGTTTTCTATTTCACATTTATCGGCAATACTGTTCTGTAAATTCTACAATACAATTGACGTATTTTCTTAGCACAAAGCGATACTACCGACCTCTGATGTTTAGAACAAATTTCGGGGTCGCATAATCCCGTAAGGTTGACTATCTTTACCAATATTTCAATCAACGTCGGAACTACTTAACTTTGTTCAATTTGACGTAATTTAAAAAATATGCTTTTAAAACTGTTATGTTACTTTATATAACGCTTTAATTATATACATTGTAACAATAATTTTATATTTGGTAAATTCTTGCAGCCGAATTATTTACATACACATACTAATTGATCTCCAGCCCTGGGGTGCAATTCTCGAGTTCGTCCGAATTATTTCGTATACAACAACTTTCCGCATGAAAAGCAGTAATTCTTGTGTATTAACACAGAAAAAGATTAACACAGCAACCATGAAGATGACGAAAGAGCAAAAAAACGATTTACTTAATTTAAGCAACACCTTTACCAAGAAAAAAGGGCAGAAACTGTGGGAGGAGTTGGCTACCTCCTTAAATTCTTTTGGTGGAGGACCTAAGAAAGAGTGGAAACAGTGGCGAAAAGTAAGTTTGAAGAATTGATGATGTTGGTTGGACACATAATGCGGATATAATTGCTATGAGACAAGAGTTTTTGGAAGAATTGTTCCTTGCACACACAAAATTAAAGATTAGCCATCAATAACTTACCTATTTGTTGATAAGTCGGGGCAAACTTCTTTCTTTCTGAGTAAGAAATTTATACAGGTATTTGTGTTACGTACACATGGCATGATATGAAAATATCTACTAAAAATAATAAATAAATCAATAAATATAAGACAGTTATTGAATGTTAAATTAAATGAGGATGACGAAAAACTTTTAAATATTATTGTGCCAAGGCAATTTATGGGCCTTGAAGCGAGTCTCCATCAGATATTGATGTTTTGAACGTTTTACCACCCGACGAATTTAACGATTGTCAGAATATAGGTACAAGTCTCTAACAATTTAAATTCAGATGCATCCGCGTCGCTAAGCTTCCACAACTGAAGGTGTGTATTCGTCAAAATAGTACGGTTTAATAGCTTAATTAAGTGTTTAAGTTTTGCCAACTTTGGAGGCCAAACCGAAAACAATAAAACGACTAGCTGTTGATAGGCTTCAAAAGACGGTTCAAACTTCTGAGCAATTGGCCAAGTAAGTTGAAGAAAAGAACCAAATTAAGAAGAAGTGTTATGAAAGAAAACTCCAAATTTTAGAGAGGGATCAAAAAACAATAGAGAGAAATCTAAAAATGATAATATATTACTAAACGAAGAAATGTAGAACAAAGGTGGGAATGGGAAATGTTGTTAGTAGGAGTAGGGGAGTACCTAATAATAGAATTAACATAGCCATCCAGCTGTTAATTCCGGATTTATTTTTCTGTCAGCTCTAACATCAGGAGCTTCGTGTATATGCCGAAATCAATTCCGCCGAGGTTCGCATCACCAACATTGTCACCAAGTTCCTCGGGTGCAATATTATGCTCTATGCATAAATCATGTAAAACTGTGAATGAATTAATTATTCTTGCAGCTTTCTAAGAGGGTAATGTAGTACTCGGTGTTTTAAAAGACACCGGAACCTTAATTTTAATACTCCACCTAGTACTCTGTTGGGTCTGATTGTAACGTTCCTCGGATGAACCAGGTAGGGCCTCTTGAAATGGTGTCATCATACAGGGCCTTAATGCATAACCAGAGTCACCTTCATATTATTTAAAGTTGAAACAGAACAATTTTTGCCGACAATAATTGTAAATTAAAATCACAAATTAACCTATCTAACAAATAGAAAGACTCGTGACCATCTAAGTGGGGATTTCGAATGTATTGAAAGACATTGCTGTGGTTTCAAATAAAATTAGCATGAGTGCTTCCTGGACCTTGCTTTCACATCGATAATCTTCAAATTAACATCACAAATCTGGAGGATATTATTTTCGATAAAGGTTAATCTAGGTAAGTATCTACATATTTTTTTACCAATTGCGTGTTTATTGAATGGTATCCCTTCTTGTTAACATATATAGCCTCAGGGTAAACCGCATGGTTTACCTGTGGTGCGGATATATTGCAACGTGAGTGCAATTAACACATCCAATGATTCCAGGAAAATGGTGATTCAAATAGAAACTAAAATATACACAAAATTATCAGAAGATTTTAACATTTAGTAGGTATATACTTACTTGGTGCGAATTCTTACATATTTTGGGGAAATCTTACATAACGGCTGAATATTTGTTGATTATTTAAAGCATTTCTGATTTCTTCAATACTTCTGCTAACAGAAGATTGACTTACTACATGATTCACATTGCTTCCTACATCAAATTGGTACCTACCGCTGGCAAAAGAACGGAGGGAGGGTAGTACCTACGATGGAATCGTTTGTGACCATAGGAAAAATTTAAGGTGCCACAACGGCCTTACTTTTCTTTCGATCGTCAACGCCGACACTCTTGCTGGAGTTGTTAGATGTGGTTTCAACAAATCAATCAAGTCAGAAGTAACCCCTTTGGTTAAACGATATAATTTGACAAATCTTCAATCGCTTAGATCGTTAAAGGGGTCGTCAAATTGATGAAATCTTCTGCCATGTTAGGCTAGGATTTCTGCTTCTTCCAAAGCGGCAATTGCACCTAATTGTATTTGGTCATCTAGTGCCACATCGGCATCTAAAATGAGTAGTTCGTTCAATCTATATGTGTTTACTTACAGACACCTTTCACAGCTAACAAGAATTATTGTGCTTACCACAGTTTAAAATTTCTTAGCTTGACACTAAAACGATTAACGAATCCTCGAACTAAACTTTATTTAAAGAAAAAGCGCCTAAAAATACAAAACTAACAACAAATTAACGATTAAACAATTTTCAAACTTTTAATACGAATTTTATAATCAACAATGCCTTTAAATTAAGTAACGTCACATTACGTATACGTAACGCATTTCTCGAACGAACGGGTAACACCAATCGATGTAAATCGTAACGGTACGTATCGTATACGACGACCATTCTATAAAAGTTCGAGAATACCGACATTTGAAATTCGTATGAAACAGGTTTCTATAACGAAATCGACTCGTACACACTCGAAAATACCGCGCCTCGGGCAGCCAACAAAAAGGTACCCAAATATTGGGGGTGTGTTAGACGAAAGTCCACGAAGTTTTAATTGGGTAGAACACGCGGATTAAAAATCTGCAAAAATACAGCGCCCCCCTCCCACTTTGTTTTTATTAAATTGAAAACCACTCAGATTGTTCCGCCCCCATCCCCTTCAGAATAAGCCTCCAGGTGAACGATCATCGCTGATCGAATTCAACCGTGTTACCACAGTCGATTACGATCGATCTCACGCTCAGGAAACGGAACTACAACTCGTCATCATGGTTGATTGGGCTCTGTGTTTAAAGCAGAGTAGTGGAAGACATACTACAGAAATGATCCTGTGAAGTATAGTCTTGCCATTCTAACAATTTCGCAGATGTAATAAGCACCAGCCGATGCACTCCCATCTGCGAAAACTAAGACCTGCGCCACCTATGCGCAAAAGGACCAACGAATAAATCAGTCACGCGACTTAACATTCATCATATCTCGTTTGTTTATATCGCCGCCCACTATATTAAACAAAAGACAATCTAAACTATGCTATAATACACATATATTGATAAAATACATATAATACAAAAATATAACGTGTTTAGATTCGCTAAATTATCACACCATTATGTTTGATTTAATACGTCATGTGATTATTATAACAATATAAACCTACTTATCCAAAATAAGCCCCGCAATTTGAACAGCGTCTGTTTTTTAAAGCGAGACAACATAATATTCCAATTGGAAAGAAAAGTATCGCGCATAAAAGGCCCAAACATGTGTAATCGTCTTCTAAGATTCCAATCCGACATGCCGGGCATGCACCTACTAAAATAATCTCTGGAGGTACAATTATAGTGGTTGTCGTTGTCGGTGCAGTCGCTCCGTAGTTAGCACCAATTGTTTGTGGATAGATCGGAGTTGTTGTTGTTGTTGCATATTGTTGATAATTCTGATACGGAGCATCTAAAACAAATTTACTCGCGCCACATTCATATAAGTACCCAACTACTTACATGGTGTATAGGGCGGTGGATGATCACCTAAATTGAAATACGAGTAATTAATTACAATTATGTTGGAGTGAATATGCGTACCTGACATAGTTGTAGGCAAAACTGCTGGCTTATTGTTTGCATCCGCACTCATTTTTCCGATGTGAATATACGAAAAATCACAAGTACATTATTTTATGTTGATATTTCACACGACCGTCACCTTTAAAGGTATGTTCACAAACGCTTCCTGTCATTTTCGAAACCAAGGGCAGTACTTATCTGAGTAAATTGCTTTACAATAAAATTTACGATTTTTAAAATAACAAAATAAACAGAAAACTTTCTCTGATTATTTTCTTTATTCTCCCTTTATTTTTTCTACCACCTTCCTCATTCACTCAATCCCCCTCCCCTTTCTCTCCCAGCAACACTCTTCTCACTCTCTCCTCCGCTCTTATTTCAAATTGTTTTCCACACCCCTCCCTACACATTCTACACCTCCTATCTTCGTCCTTCAACTAGTGCGTACTTGTTTTTATTTTCTTCGTTTCCTACTCTGAATCTTGCGATTAACCTTTTGTGTCCCATTTCCATTTTCTGGTTATGTAACTTCCACCATGTAAATAGACTCTAAATTGCTCAACTTTTTTGCAACTTGGCGACCATGTATCTTTTACCGTTTTCAAGACCCCATGCTGTTCATTCTTATCTTGAACCCAGTAGTGTATATAACTTTAGCATTTTCTTCTCAATCTTAATGTCCACTTCAATACTTTTCTTGTATCTTCTCCACATCCTCACACCTCGGCTCCAACATCTTTTCTCTAAGTCTTTTTCAAATATTCTTTCTTTTATATACCTACCTCATACCTCCCTTTATTATTTTATTTATTTTCTAATTCCTTCTTCATCTTTATTGTTGTGTCTCACCGCATATCCTAGTTATTTATACTTATCAACTTCTTCCTTCTTCTTAAACTCCATAATTTTCGTTTTTCTACATTTACTTCTAGTTTCCTTTTTCTAAATATCTATTCACTTTATTATTCTTTTCATCTCCTATGGTTCTGCCAACATCACCATAACATCTACGTAAGCTACTAGAACCCACTGCTTCATATACTTGCGGCCCTTTAATTTCTTCATCTAAGTCTTTTAAAGTTAAAGAAAATAAACAAGGATTCAGTAGGCATCTCTGTCTTAGCCCTTTTCCTATCCAAAACTTTCTTCTTTTTTTCTACTCTCATTCTGCACCTCGTTTCTTCCTATATTTCCTCTATTGCTTCTATTAAATCTTCATTTATTTCAGCCTCTTAAATGTTTTTCCACAACGATCCTCTTTCTACATTATCAAAAGATCGATGATCTTAAATCTACAAAAATTCCTAGTTCTCTTCTTCTCCTAAAATTCACTTGCCAATCCGATATCAACTTCTTCTCTTCTACTTTATTCTCTAGCCGTTTTCTTATTATTTTACGGTAAATTCTTTCTACTTTCCTCCTCATTTGTATTAGGCATTTTATGGATTTTCTCCAATTTTCTGGTAATTCCCCTCCTTTCCATACTTTTCCAAATATTTTTCTTAATTTTTCCCTTATATTTTTTCAGTGTAACTCCACTGCTTTCTTCTGTTCTTACTCTATACTTTCTTTTTCTGTTGCATCCTTTATTTGTTTTACTACCTTATCTATCTCCTTCTATATTCCTCCTTCTCAACTTCGTTCTCTCTCAATCATTTTCTTGTACGTTTCGATACTTTTTTTTGTCTATACTTTTCCTTTTACTTTTCTCCTTATTCATCTGTATCTTCTTCCACCAAGGTCACTTTTAACGGTTGATGGTTAGAATCTTCACTTTCACCAATTTTAAATCTTTCTGTCTTTCATATTTCTTTCATTTGTAATTGCATGGTCTACCGACTCTCTTCTTCCCCCAATAAACGTGTATTTCCCTTTCCCTCCATCCTCCTGTTTTTGTTTAATATTGTTCATCCGTTTTTCTTACAGAATTCTACCAAGGACATCAGATAGAAGGAATAGTGGTAGGAAAACAAAAGTTTGGCTTCTAGCCTACGCAGATGATATGGTGATCTTGACAAAAACAGAGGAGGAGATGAAAGAAATAATAAAGGTGATACATAGATATTTGGAAAAAGAAATTACAACTAAATGTAAATGAGTTATGGAAGTGGGGAGAGGAGGAGATAGAGATGGTAAATAAGTATAAATACCTAGGATATACGGGGAGGTACGACAATAAGGACGAACATCAGATTAAGGAATTAGAACAAATGGAAAATAAAATAATAAAGGGAGGTATGGGGTATAGGAGAAAGAATATTTGGAGAAGAGATAGAGACAAGAAGGTGGATTTGAGAGAATATTGATAAATCAGCTGACCTTGGAGGCCAGGTGACGTCTTCTCGCAAAGAGAGGAGACCGCTCCACGCCATTGCGTCTACTGAAAATGGCATGTATACCGCTATTGAACTATACCTCCTCCACCACTGTATCCCCACCTTAACTCCCACAGCGCCATATCTAAATGCGGGAGATCTTTTTGCCGGATCCGTATAGTCGAAGAAAAATTGAAACTGGAAAAAATAAGAATACATGAGACAGGTAAAATGACAATAAAAGTATGAAGAAAAGATGGACAGCAAGAAAGACAATTAGATATTGCATTAATGTTGGACGGAGCTAGAGGCGCAAAAGATAAAATATCATAAAGATGGGAGAAGAAGATATTATAAAGAAGAAGATATGAAAGAGAGGAAATAAAGAAGATAAGCAGTAGAGGAAGAAGTATGAAAGAAAAATAGTACCGAGAGATAGGGACACACAAGTTCAAGAAAGAAGAGACAAAATTAGAGAAAAAAAATTCAACACGAAGTATGAAAAGTTAATAACAGAAGAAAAACCGAAGTACATAAGAATGGGATTGGTGGATAAAAAGTGTAGAATGTGTAGGGAGGGGTGGGAAAACATAGAGCATTGAAGCTAAAGTGCTGTGAAGTATGAGCGGAGGAAAGTGTTAATGGAAGAGAAAGGTGAGGGAATTGTGTGGATGAGGAAAGTGGTAGAAAAAGAAAATGAATAGAAGAAAGAAAAAGAGAAGTAATAAAGATAGAATGAACAAAAGATTTTAAGAATTTTTTTTTATTGTTTTTACTGTTTATTTTGTATGTTAAGACACATTTGTTAATGATAAGACTTCTTTCCTCCTTTTCAACTTTTTTTCCACTTTCTCACTTTTCCTTCCTTCTCAATCCATCTTGGTTCCTATCCTTTCTGAATTTGCATCTGAATTTTTATTTCTTGTTTGTTTTCGTTTACTTTCAACTCTTTTACCACTAAATTCTTCCTCCTCTTATCTTTCTCCATGTTTTCCACCTTTCTTGCACTTATTTTCCCATTTCTCATTAATCGTCTTCAACCGCTCTTTCTTTTTTGACTTTTTCTGAATACATTTTTTTTTCTCGAGCTTTCTTTCTGAATCTGTTTAATTCCACACTTTCTTTTTATCTTATCTCGGTACTTTAAATATTAAATAAAAACGTTATGATACGTTTCTGAAAAAGGTAATGTGGATTGCAAATAGCACTTTCACTTTCCGCATCCTAAGTCCGGTCCTGGCAAAAAAATTTGAACGGGCCTTTCATCTGCGAGTCGTGACGTCACGCGAAAAGACAGCAGGAAGAATCGACAGTTCAAAACAGCCGTTTCTTCGTTTTCTCTTAAATAAAAAAAAATATGTTACGCTCTTAACACTGGTGAATACAACAAAAGGGCACCGAAACGACCCATTTAAGAAATCGCGCACGTGTAATGAATGTAGTGATAAAAACATCCCATTTCCCTTTACATAAATACTAACACGTCATTATGTTCCTCTCGCTTTTCATGATGGGAATCGCCAAATAACCTGTAAATGTTTTCCTTTCTACAATGCAATCGAATTCAAAAACTGGAGAAATGTTTATAATACGAGCACTAGAGAAAATCCTCAACGATAAGGAAATCAAACGGTCGCATCATTCGCAGTTAAAACGTGCATGCGAGGCAGCCTTAGGTAAGTTCCGTAACGCGTTTTTATTCTAGTCAATAAACTTCGTTTGCAGAAGAAATCAAAAGAGAACTGAAAGATTCCGATCTTAACAGCAAAACGTCTGATGCCTTACCGATACCGAGAAGTGGCAATGTGAATAACTTGACGACGGAAAAATACTTTTTGCCGTTCGAATTGGCTTGTCAGAGTAAATCGTCAAGGATCGTGGTCACCGCTCTCGATTGTTTGCAGAAATTGATCGCTTACGGTCATCTTACTGCGAACGTGCCAGATTCGACTACTCCAGGAAAGTTGCTCATTGATAGGATTGTCGAGACTATCTGCAGTTGCTTTACTGGACCTCAAACGGATGAAGGTGCGTGTGTTTTTCTATGCATATGGTTTTGTGGGAGAAAGTGTTTTAGGTTTTCCATACACAAGGTCATTACTTTCTCATATTAAGCTTTTGTAACTGATTTTAAAAAAGTAATTTATTCAGCATTGACTTCACTATAGTGAATTACAGTCGGTACCTCATTCTGAATTGCTTTTAAAAAGTCACTGAACTGAAGCTTAGTCTTATTGTGCCTCCAGAAGTTCACTATTAAACTTATATACCGCTGATGGTTACCATCAAGCCATAAAAATAATACTTGTGTCAAGTTTTCAGTTGAAGGACATAGACATTTTTAATATATTTTTGTCGGTGTCCTATTGCCATAGCAGCTCATGTTAGACCGTCTCGAATGGAATACATTAACGACAACTAACTTGGAGAGCATTTTAAGTACCCTAACCAATTTTGATGCAAATTTACACAATGATATTTTAGGTCGTGTACTATTACATATGAAAAAATAGAAATGTTATTTCTTCTTTTAAAAAGTAACGTAAGTGGTCACATAAGAGGGCACTAACTTGGAGTGCACTTTAAGTGTCAGTGCCGAACCAGTATTTATTCAAATTTACACACATATACTATATTATATGAAAAAATAAAATGTAATTCTTTTGATAAAAAAAGTTATTTAGTGTCAAAGTAGGTAGTCGCTTTACCATTCACAACTAACTTTGAAGGAACTTTAAGTGACAATCTGTGTGTAAATTTACACAATGATATGGCAAGTCATACACAATAACATATCAAAAACTAGAAACGTAACCATTTTTTTAATTATTTAGTGTTAAAGTAGGTAGTCGCCTATAGGGGCATTGGAGGGCATTTTAAGTAAAAGTGCTTGAAATAATTTTATGAAAATTCATGTGCAGTAATAAAAAATAAAACTGTAACCTTATTTCAAAAAGAAAACTTTTAGCGGTAAAGTTATATAGTATCTTATGGGACGCATTATTGTTCACATCTAACTTTGTGGGCACCTTAAGTGACAATTTGTTTGCAAATTTACACAATGATATAGCAAGTCATACACAATAACATATCAAAAAATAGAAACGTAACCATTTTTTGTTTTTAAATTATTCAGTGTCAAAGTAGGTAGTTGCGAATAGGGGCATTGGAGGGCATTTTTAAGTAAAATTGCTTGAAATAATTTTATGAAAATTTAAACAATGTTAGAGTAAGTCATGTGCAGTAATAAAAAATAAAATTGTAACCTTATTTCAAAAGAAAACTTTTAGCGGTAAAGTTATATAGTATCTTATGGGACGCATTATTGTTCACATCTAACTTTGTGGGCACCTTAAGTGACAATTTGTTTGCAAATTTACACAATGATATAGCAAGTCATACACAATAACATATCAAAAAATAGAAACGTAACCATTTTTTGTTTTTAAATTATTCAGTGTCAAAGTAGGTAGTTGCTAATAGGGGCATTGGAGGGCATTTTAAGTAAAATTGCTTGAAATAATTTTATGAAAATTTAAACAATGTTAGAGTAAGTCATGTGCAGTAATAAAAAATAAAATTGTAACCTTATTTCAAAAAGAAAACTTTTAGCGGTAAAGTTATATAGTATCTTATGGGACGCATTATTGTTCACATCTAACTTTGTGGGCACCTTAAGTGACAATTTGTTTGCAAATTTACACAATGATATAGCAAGTCATACACAATAACATATCAAAAAATAGAAACGTAACCATTTTTTGTTTTTAAATTATTCAGTGTCAAAGTAGGTAGTTGCGAATAGGGGCATTGGAGGGCATTTTAAGTAAAATTGCTTGAAATAATTTTATGAAAATTTAAACAATGTTAGAGTAAGTCATGTGCAGTAATAAAAATAAAATTGTAACCTTATTTCAAAAGAAAACTTTTAGCGGTAAAGTTATATAGTATCTTATGGGACGCATTATTGTTCACATCTAACTTTGTGGGCACCTTAAGTGACAATTTGTTTGCAAATTTACACAATGATATAGCAAGTCATACACAATAACATATCAAAAAATAGAAACGTAACCATTTTTTGTTTTAAATTATTCAGTGTCAAAGTAGGTAGTTGCGAATAGGGGCATTGGAGGGCATTTTAAGTAAAAGTGCTTGAAATAATTTTATGAAAATTTAAACAATGTTAGAGTAAGTCATGTGCAGTAATAAAAATAAAATTGTAACCTTATTTCAAAAAGAACACTTTTAGCGGTAAAGTTATATAGTATCTTATGGGACGCATTATTGTTCACATCTAACTTTGTGGGCACCTTAAGTGACAATTTGTTTGCAAATTTACACAATGATATAGCAAGTCATACACAATAACATATCAAAAATAGAAACGTAACCATTTTTTGTTTTTAAATTATTCAGTGTCAAAGTAGGTAGTTGCTAATAGGGGCATTGGAGGGCATTTTTAAGTAAAAGTGCTTGAAATAATTTTATGAAAATTTAAACAATGTTAGAGTAAGTCATGTGCAGTAATAAAAATAAAATTGTAACCTTATTTCAAAAAGAAAACTTTAGCGGTAAAGTTATATAGTATCTTATGGGACGCATTATTGTTCACATCTAACTTTGTGGGCACCTTAAGTGACAATTTGTTTGCAAATTTACACAATGATATAGCAAGTCATACACAATAACATATCAAAAATAGAAACGTAACCATTTTTGTTTTTAAATTATTCAGTGTCAAAGTAGGTAGTTGCGAATAGGGGCATTGAGGGCATTTTTAAGTAAAAGTGCTTGAAATAATTTTATGAAAATTTAAACAATGTTAGAGTAAGTCATGTGCAGTAATAAAAAATAAAATTGTAACCTTATTTCAAAAGAAAACTTTTAGCGGTAAAGTTATATAGTATCTTATGGGACGCATTATTGTTCACATCTAACTTTGTGGGCACCTTAAGTGACAATTTGTTTGCAAATTTACACAATGATATAGCAAGTCATACACAATAACATATCAAAAAATAGAAACGTAACCATTTTTGTTTTTAAATTATTCAGTGTCAAAGTAGGTAGTTGCTAATAGGGGCATTGGAGGGCATTTTTAAGTAAAAGTGCTTGAAATAATTTTATGAAAATTTAAACAATGTTAGAGTAAGTCATGTGCAGTAATAAAAATAAAATTGTAACCTTATTTCAAAAGAAAACTTTTAGCGGTAAAGTTATATAGTATCTTATGGGACGCATTATTGTTCACATCTAACTTTGTGGGCACCTTAAGTGACAATTTGTTTGCAAATTTACACAATGATATAGCAAGTCATACACAATAACATATCAAAAAATAGAAACGTAACCATTTTTTGTTTTAAATTATTCAGTGTCAAAGTAGGTAGTTGCGAATAGGGGCATTGGAGGGCATTTTTAAGTAAAATTGCTTGAAATAATTTTATGAAAATTTAAACAATGTTAGAGTAAGTCATGTGCAGTAATAAAAAATAAAATTGTAACCTTATTTCAAAAAGAAAATTTTGAGCGGTAAGTTAGATAGTATCTTATGCGACGCATTATTGTTCACATCTAACTTTGTGGGCACATTAAGTGACAATTTGTGTGCAAATTTCCACAATGATATAGCAAGTCATACACAATAACATATCAAAAAATAGAAACGTAACCATTTTTTGTTTTTAAATTATTCAGTGTCAAAGTAGGTAGTTGCTAATAGGGGCATTGGAGGGCATTTTAAGTAAAAGTGCTTGAAATAATTTTATGAAAATTTAAACAATGTTAGAGTAAGTCATGTGCAGTAATAAAAATAAAATTGTAACCTTATTTCAAAAAGAAAACTTTTAGCGGTAAAGTTATATAGTATCTTATGGGACGCATTATTGTTCACATCTAACTTTGTGGGCACCTTAAGTGACAATTTGTTTGCAAATTTACACAATGATATAGCAAGTCATACACAATAACATATCAAAAATAGAAACGTAACCATTTTTTGTTTTTAAATTATTCAGTGTCAAAGTAGGTAGTTGCGAATAGGGGCATTGGAGGGCATTTTAAGTAAAATTGCTTGAAATAATTTTATGAAAATTTAAACAATGTTAGAGTAAGTCATGTGCAGTAATAAAAAATAAAATTGTAACCTTATTTCAAAAAGAAAATTTTGAGCGGTAAGTTAGATAGTATCTTATGCGACGCATTATTGTTCACATCTAACTTTGTGGGCACATTAAGTGACAATTTGTGTGCAAATTTCCACAATGATATAGCAAGTCATACACAATAACATATCAAAAAATAGAAACGTAACCATTTTTTGTTTTTAAATTATTCAGTGTCAAAGTAGGTAGTTGCTAATAGGGGCATTGGAGGGCATTTTTAAGTAAAAGTGCTTGAAATAATTTTATGAAAATTTAAACAATGTTAGAGTAAGTCATGTGCAGTAATAAAAATAAAATTGTAACCTTATTTCAAAAGAAAACTTTTAGCGGTAAAGTTATATAGTATCTTATGGGACGCATTATTGTTCACATCTAACTTTGTGGGCACCTTAAGTGACAATTTGTTTGCAAATTTACACAATGATATAGCAAGTCATACACAATAACATATCAAAAATAGAAACGTAACCATTTTTTGTTTTAAATTATTCAGTGTCAAAGTAGGTAGTTGCGAATAGGGGCATTGGAGGGCATTTTTAAGTAAAATTGCTTGAAATAATTTTATGAAAATTTAAACAATGTTAGAGTAAGTCATGTGCAGTAATAAAAATAAAATTGTAACCTTATTTCAAAAGAAAATTTTGAGCGGTAAGTTAGATAGTATCTTATGCGACGCATTATTGTTCACATCTAACTTTGTGGGCACATTAAGTGACAATTTGTGTGCAAATTTCCACAATGATATAGCAAGTCATACACAATAACATATCAAAAATAGAAACGTAACCATTTTTTGTTTTAAATTATTCAGTGTCAAAGTAGGTAGTTGCTAATAGGGGCATTGGAGGGCATTTTTAAGTAAAAGTGCTTGAAATAATTTTATGAAAATTTAAACAATGTTAGAGTAAGTCATGTGCAGTAATAAAAAATAAAATTGTAACCTTATTTCAAAAGAAAACTTTTAGCGGTAAAGTTATATAGTATCTTATGGGACGCATTATTGTTCACATCTAACTTTGTGGGCACCTTAAGTGACAATTTGTTTGCAAATTTACACAATGATATAGCAAGTCATACACAATAACATATCAAAAATAGAAACGTAACCATTTTTTGTTTTTAAATTATTCAGTGTCAAAGTAGGTAGTTGCGAATAGGGGCATTGGAGGGCATTTTTAAGTAAAATTGCTTGAAATAATTTTATGTAAATTTAAACAATGTTAGAGTAAGTCATGTGCAGTAATAAAAATAAAATTGTAACCTTATTTCAAAAGAAAATTTTGAGCGGTAAGTTAGATAGTATCTTATGCGACGCATTATTGTTCACATCTAACTTTGTGGGCACATTAAGTGACAATTTGTGTGCAAATTTCCACAATGATATAGCAAGTCATACACAATAACATATCAAAAATAGAAACGTAACCATTTTTTGTTTTTAAATTATTCAGTGTCAAAGTAGGTAGTTGCTAATAGGGGCATTGGAGGGCATTTTTAAGTAAAAGTGCTTGAAATAATTTTATGAAAATTTAAACAATGTTAGAGTAAGTCATGTGCAGTAATAAAAAATAAAATTGTAACCTTATTTCAAAAAGAAAACTTTTAGCGGTAAAGTTATATAGTATCTTATGGGACGCATTATTGTTCACATCTAACTTTGTGGGCACCTTAAGTGACAATTTGTTTGCAAATTTACACAATGATATAGCAAGTCATACACAATAACATATCAAAAATAGAAACGTAACCATTTTTGTTTTTAAATTATTCAGTGTCAAAGTAGGTAGTTGCGAATAGGGGCATTGGAGGGCATTTTTAAGTAAAATTGCTTGAAATAATTTTATGAAAATTTAAACAATGTTAGAGTAAGTCATGTGCAGTAATAAAAAATAAAATTGTAACCTTATTTCAAAAGAAAATTTTGAGCGGTAAGTTAGATAGTATCTTATGCGACGCATTATTGTTCACATCTAACTTTGTGGGCACATTAAGTGACAATTTGTGTGCAAATTTCCACAATGATATAGCAAGTCATACACAATAACATATCAAAAATAGAAACGTAACCATTTTTTGTTTTTAAATTATTCAGTGTCAAAGTAGGTAGTTGCTAATAGGGGCATTGGAGGGCATTTTAAGTAAAAGTGCTTGAAATAATTTTATGAAAATTTAAACAATGTTAGAGTAAGTCATGTGCAGTAATAAAAATAAAATTGTAACCTTATTTCAAAAAGAAAACTTTTAGCGGTAAAGTTATATAGTATCTTATGGGACGCATTATTGTTCACATCTAACTTTGTGGGCACCTTAAGTGACAATTTGTTTGCAAATTTACACAATGATATAGCAAGTCATACACAATAACATATCAAAAAATAGAAACGTAACCATTTTTGTTTTTAAATTATTCAGTGTCAAAGTAGGTAGTTGCGAATAGGGGCATTGGAGGGCATTTTAAGTAAAATTGCTTGAAATAATTTTATGAAAATTTAAACAATGTTAGAGTAAGTCATGTGCAGTAATAAAAAATAAAATTGTAACCTTATTTCAAAAGAAAATTTTGAGCGGTAAGTTAGTTAGTATCTTATGCGACGCATTATTGTTCACATCTAACTTTGTGGGCACCTTAAGTGACAATTTGTTTGCAAATTTACACAATGATATAGCAAGTCATACACAATAACATATCAAAAAATAGAAACGTAACCATTTTTGTTTTAAATTATTCAGTGTCAAAGTAGGTAGTTGCTAATAGGGGCATTGGAGGGCATTTTTAAGTAAAAGTGCTTGAAATAATTTTATGAAAATTTAAACAATGTTAGAGTAAGTCATGTGCAGTAATAAAAAATAAAATTGTAACCTTATTTCAAAAGAAAACTTTTAGCGGTAAGTTATATAGTATCTTATGGGACGCATTATTGTTCACATCTAACTTTGTGGGCACCTTAAGTGACAATTTGTGTGCAAATTTCGACAATGATATAGCAAGTCATACACAATAACATATCAAAAAATAGAAACGTAACCATTTTTTGTTTTTAAATTATTCAGTGTCAAAGTAGGTAGTTGCTAATAGGGGCATTGGAGGGCATTTTTAAGTAAAAGTGCTTGAAATAATTTTATGAAAATTTAAACAATGTTAGAGTAAGTCATGTGCAGTAATAAAAATAAAATTGTAACCTTATTTCAAAAAGAAAATTTTTAGCGGTAAAGTTATATAGTACCGTATGGGACGCATTATTGTTCACATCTAACTTTGTGGGCACCTTAAGTGACAATTTGTTTGCAAATTTACACAATGATATAGCAAGTCGTACACAAATAACATATCAAAAAATAGAAACGTAACTATTTTTTTTTTTAATTATTTAGTGTCAAAGTAGGTAGTCGCGTATAGGGGCATTGTACATCTTATATCAAAAAATAGAATAGTAAATTGAAATCCTGTCCACACTGAACAAGCGCGAACAAGTTTTTTCTCTCGATCATTTTGGACGTTTATTCGTATTCGAGCAGTGATCATTTTTTTTAAAAGTTATTTAGGGTCAAAGTAGGTAGTCGCGTATGGGGGCATTGTAGGGCATTTTTAAGTAAGTGTTTGAAATAATTTTATAAAAATTTACACAATATTAGAGTAAGTCATGTGCAATGATAAAAAATAAAATTGTGAACCTTTTTAAAAAAAAAACTTTAAAGTTAGATATTTGCTATGGGGCTCATTATCGTTCACAACGGTACCTTAAGTGACAAATTGTGTGCAAATTTAGACAATGATGGGGCAAGTCATCTACAAAAGCATATTGAAAAATAGAAAAGTAACAATTTTTTTTAAGTTATCTGGTGTCGAAGTAGGGAGTCGCGTATGGGGGCATTGGAAGGCTTGAAATAATTTTATGAAAATTTATGTTAGAGTAAGTCATGTGCAATAACAAAAAATACTTCCAAGAAAAGGGGTGCAGACATGTTAGTACCATCCGGCAATCTTTACAAAAAATGTATATAGGATGGAAAAAATTTAATAACTCAAATTTATTTATATTTTGTTTTCTAATTCAATTTAAAAAAAAATTAATTAAAAAATCCACAGGATTGGTTTCCAAAAAAAATAGGGACGGGGCTTGATAACCTACAAAATCACCGTAACCTCCCCATCTTACTATTTTTCCACACGATTCCCAATCCATATTGTCAATCAATCGTCAAAATAGTAGTTAAATTCTTCTTCGTTTTTTTCTAGGCGTCCAGCTGCAGATTATAAAAGCGCTCCTGACTGTCGTTACAAGCCAGCATGTAGAAGTACACGAAGGAACTGTCCTGCTGGCGGTACGCACCTGTTACAACATATTTTTAGCGAGCAGAAATTTAATCAACCAAACAACGGCGCGAGCGACCCTCACGCAAATGCTAAACGTCATTTTTATGCGGATGGAAAATCAAGCGTACGAAACCGAAATAAATTTAGAGAACAGTCTCGCGTCGGCGACGAGCGAAAATTCGGATAAGAAAGAATCCTTGGACAGTTCCGAACCTAAAGAGGACGAACCGAACGACGCAGAACCTTCTAGTTTAGTTATAGTCGCGGAGGTTTTAGATAATTTAATTAATGGTGCCATTGGTGTTGTCGAAGAAGTTAAAGCTGTCAAATCGGAAGGCAGCGTGAAATCATTAGAGAGGTATGACAATATTATTTATATTTTGCGTCTTAAAATTAAAGTTAGTAGACGATTAGTGATTGACTGATGAGCTCTTGGCTCCGCCTTCTCCACTGTTTTTCCTATTTTTGGTACCGGTGTGAAGTTAGCCGTAGGCTTTATATGTATTTAATGTATACAACACTCACATTAGGGTACATAACTTTTGATTTCATTTAAAAAAATTGTTTGCACGAAAACTGTTTAAAAATCAGCGCATGATATCCGTACACGTAAACTTGAACAAACATTTTTCTTTATTTTTCTACCGAATCATGTACAGACATGAATTAACTAACCTTTAAAGTTAAAGGATACGGATTTTTTTCCTTCAACAAAAATAATTTAAAAAAAATCTACGTTAGTGAGCAATTGGCGAATTTTGGACGAAGATACTTATACATTGTGCCTACTTAAGTAGGAACCATATGGAAAACTTTTTATTATCGGTTTTTTGAAAAAAAGTTATTCTTGATAAAAAGTTCTGCATGGTTCAAAACTTAAAATGCAACCATCAGAAAAATATGAATGTAGCTCAATACAGTTACTTTTTACAATACAGAAGAAAAGTTATTTTGAATTAAAAGTTACATTCAAATACGAAATTTCAGCCATTTTGGATGAAAATTCAGATTTGGTGATTATTTACGTTTTACATTATAAATATTTGCAGTTATAAATTTCAATACTGAATTTATCTCTCTTATCTATTAAAAATATAATAAGATTCCTATTTGTCAATGTATTTGAACAATCATGCAATGTAAATACGTAATGAAATCATAATAATTATTTATTTTAGAAATTAAATGTAGATATGTCGACTGAATTAAAATTTAATTATATTTGTTTTTGTATAAATAAGTGAGGTTTTTGTTTACTGAATATTCTTTGTATGGATTTTCCTATTTCTAAAATAAATAATGATTATGCATTCATTACGTATTTAAATTGCAAGATTGTTCAAAAACATTAACCTAAATAGCTGCAATTTTATATTTGGATGTAACTTTGAATTATAAACAACTTTTCTTTATAACATTCTTTTGTATTGTAAAAAATAATGGTATTTTTCTTGAGCATAATTCATATTTTTTAACAAACTTGGTATAAGGCTTAAACAAAATTGATATCCATGGTTGCGTTTTAAGTTTTCGATCGTGCAGAACTTTTTAACTATTTCAAAATATCAATCTCCATATGGTTTAACTTAAGAAAAATCAAACAAAAACAAATGATCCATTTCAACGTGTAATAGGTAGTCGCTTGAACTCGTCAGTATTACATGACACGGTTGAGGGTTTTGTTCGTAATATTTATGGTGCTTAAAAAATTGAAAGTAAGTTATGCAAAGTGAGAGGAAAAAAATGGAACGTCCAATGTGGAATCAGTGCACCAGATGAAATAAGTATTGGAAAGTCCGAATCTCAGCCTTCTCCAGTTACTTCCTCTAGGAGATTCAGGAGCAAATGTACGATTTCGGTCACAAGATCTTGATCCAATTGTTGAAGAGGAGTTGGGTAAGGAGAGAGTCGTAGCCGTACAGTACCCCTTAAACCCAATTTAGAACCGCGATTTCAGTTACCCACACACTGAATAAGATGGAGACCTCGATGGCAATGACAAGTTTCAACACCTTCAGTCCATGCATCTAGATACGGAAACCCAAGAAGTATTCACAGCATACTACGAGAGTTATTCGAAAGACGTTGAAGAAAAAAAAATAAATGAAGACCTTCCACAAGTTTATCTTCGATAATTGCTCAAATGTCAAAAATGGAGAGTTTCTCAAACTGGATAAAGCTGACCCTGTGTAGTCAGTCCAAGTTTAGGATGCGCTTCTTGGGTGGCCGAATTTTATCTCATGATGACAGTAAACCGAACACCTAGATGAGATCGCAAAAACAACCTTCCAAGATCAAAAGTGCTTGTTTGTTTCTGTGAAGTGGAGAATGCCTGGAAACTGGTCGAAATCTTAATCAACTCATCCCGGAAATTCTGTTGCATTCCCGGGAGAAAACCTTTAAATTTATCTCAGACATACGTAACGCAATTCAAACTCCCATGATCGTGATACATCACGCTTCTTTCGATGGAGAGACGAAGACAGGACAGATTGAGTAACGTTTATCCCTTACATACTGGAAGTAATCTTGGAGCTCCATCGGAACTGGAGGATAACAAGTAGATTGCGGAATGTCTCCTCCATTGACTGAAGCAAACATGGAGGTTGCGAACTATTCTGTCAAACACACAGAAGATTTTTGATCCCATTTGTTACGCCATGAAAACTAATAAAAAACAACACGGCGTCGCAAAGTGCCAAATCTGTATAGATGACTAAAGGTCCTTATCACGAGTCAAATTCGGGGGTTTTATTAGGCGCCACCCAGATTTTTAAATGTACACAAATGCTTACTGAAAATCCGGGAAAACACTTGAAAGGAAACGTTCTATAGAAAGAGAAACATGAATTACGTATGATTTTCTATTGAAATGCATTCGTTTTACTTAAAACCCAAGGTAAAAGAAAATATATAGCGGTACTGCGCGTTTTTTGTTACTACCCAAACAAGATTATATCGAAGTTTACCTAAAAACTATATACAGATTCACAAAGTTCATAAAACGAAATGAGACTATGATATTTGTTTGTCCACAGGCATTGTTTTGACTTTTAAGTCAAAAGAAATCTTCTCTTTAATTTTGCGTACGGCATTGTTCCTTATCTTTATCATCAATATAACTTTAAGACGCTGTTATTAGGAAGAACTTTACGCTCACTGTTCAATATTCAATATTATATACTTGTTCAATATTTAGCGATTGTGAAGAAATAACAATTATGATGCGCTACAATTTTGTACTTATACCTCGTATTCTTGAATCTGCTTATAGACTAAACTCAAAAATATAAGCTCTGGGAATGCGTCTCCCTCCCTGAATTTCTACTAAACACAAAGAACCATACAAAATTAGCACGTTAACAGTTGTCAGAAAGATAAGCAATTTGCAAATTCACAATTTAATCGTGAGTTGTAATCAGTGTACTGTTCAGTTTAGACATAACAAAATATCAGATTTACTTTTTAAAACGACATCATTCGTGGGAACAAACAAAGAGTTTATTGAGTCAACAACGCAAATCGGCGACATGTGGCCAATAATTCTATGTAAAAACTATCAAGATAAACATTTCTTTAAAGCTTAATTGTGAGAAAACAAAGAAGCATTTCACGACACCACGACTGATTTAAAAATATCAAATGGCCAAAAGAAAAACGTGAATATGAAAAACATACGTGCTTTATCAACACGAACGAAATATACTTAAAATACAGTACAAACCACTTAAAACGAATACTTTCATAAGACAAAAATCATTTACGCGTAAAAAAAAGTAATTTTCACCAAACATAGGTGACACATTGTAGGAATCCAAGTAATCGAAATTTGTAATAAAAAATGGGTGGTTCCATTTAAAAAAACATAACTTTGGTTATGTCGCACTTTTATGGAACACCCTGTATAAACAACAATAATTTTTAAGTGTGTTCGCTTGCTTTGGCAACGTATCATAAATAAAACATGCGTACTCAGAAACAAGTACATTTCATGTGTACCGCATACATAAAAATATTTGGCTCAGGGGCGAATTGAACCCACGACCTTCGCGTTATTAACACGACGCTATAAACAAATGAGCTTACTTTGTGCCTGACTGTGGTGTGTTTTCAGTTTTAAAGTTGTTTTACAACATTACACAACATTGGCAACTAGATGCCATACCTTTTGTGTATGGCTGGTCCATACAATTCAAGAGTAATATCGACTAACCAATTGCTGACAAAGAAGTCTGGCGAAAAAACAACGATGAAATAAATCAGTTAATCTGACTAGGTACATTACTAGACATTAAAGCAATTGTGACCCCCTGTTTCCCGTTCGATTGAATTCGATTACGATTGAAGTGCCCTGAAATGATTATTCAATTCATATCTTCAATTCTTCTTTAAGAATAACATCTTCCCGATGAATGGACAGCTGGTGGACTGCCCCAGTAGACGCCATGTACCATATAAACAGGAAAGCATTAAAAGCGAATGTCCTCCTTATTCTTGACGTAAGAGATGCATTCAACACCCTGAAGACTGCAGATAAGACTATAGACTAATCTCTACAAAAACATTATTGCAGGCTAAAGCGATTTAAATACTTGAAAAGTGTTTAATTATCCTCACCTTCACTAAAGGGATTAACCTCGCCATCATCCTAAAATCTAAATTGCAGGAATTATATATTTTTAAATTCTATTACCGTAGGCATTGTATGGCTTTGCATGCAGTGCAATGATGGTGAGTGGATGTAAATAATGTGTGGCGTTCCGCAAGGATCTGTACTGTTCAATCTCGATTTTGATTTGACAATTCCAGAACTTGATTAGTTAAACATCATGTTCCATTATAAAGGGTAAAGGCGTCCTTATTCAGACGTGTTTACATTAGTACCTAATAATCTTTATTTAATCGAAAAAAATGAAATCTACCAAAAGTATTTAAGTTAAAATTTTTGAAACGTAATTGTCCAGTTACATAAACGCTAATTAAATGCTTTTGTTACATTATATTAGCTGATGGGCAATTATAAAATAAAAATACGTTGTATCGGTTAGGTATTTATTCGGTTACACACACAAAATAGGTTAAACATCAAAATATCAGTAGCAATACAGCATATCGTGCTCTCTCGGTGATATTCACACATAAAATTATAAAGTGTCGCGACAAATTAAACAAATAATAGACACCACTCGATAGCTGTGGCTATTGAGTGACTTGGATTCTTATCTTTCCTGAACGTCGTTATTAACCCGCTAGCTACGCCCACAGAGCGCGTGGATTCAAATGTAATCGTGAGTAATTAATTAAAAGCGCCACGTTGACTTAAATCGTACTTCATCAAAGTGGTCAAGGTTACTTTGATAGTAATACGGACAGATAGGATAAGAAATCGTTGAGTACAAATAATTGGTTGAACAACCCATACATTTTTCGACATTAACAAAGTTACCTGAAGATACGCTACTTAACTAGGATCACATACGGGTATCGTTCTTTTTGGAGCGTTCGATATCAATAGTTCCCAGTTATAGTTAAGAAATGGTTTGGTATTGGTAATTGGATTGTTCGGATACACACACTAAAATTAAAATAGCTGCAAAACAAAGCATAGATGGCGTTCTAGGTCGGCGGAACAGTACTGAAGGAAAGCCCCTTTCCGGTGGTAAGACGATACACCCCAAAGCCGCTGATTTCCGCTCTCTTGCGTGACAGAATTTCACTGGGCACCTCCGAACCGCATGGGTTTATTTCAGCATATCACGTCATCGAGTACCTTTAAAGGTTGAGAGGTTAATCCTTCCAATCAAGACTCAGCAGATATCGAGCAAAATAATCCCAGAAAATACGAACGGACAAAGAAACTGCAAACGTTTATTTTAAACATCTCGGTTTTTTATTCAATACTATTCGGTATAATTATGGTTCCCAAAAGGCGGATAATTAAAATAACTTCGGATTAATTTCACTTGTGTTTAGAATCTCCCTTCGCAGTTTCTTTATTACAACACACGACTGTTCTCGTTGATGGCCACACCAAAAGAGAAAGGAAGTAACACCCACGTAATTAGATTTAGACGTTGACCTTGTCCTATTAAACTCGCGGCGAAAGTAGATGACCGCAATAAGCCAAATAACACATACGCAGGAAAATCCCAACGTTAGAAAAGCAAACGCTAGTAAACTTGTTAGGTAACAGTTCATTCATTGGCTAACCAATTGTTAACGATTAAGTTTGGGGGAAATTATAGCTAACTTCACTCCGGTAGATGGCATTAAGCGTTTTTGTGTTTCAGAATCCCGTCGCAAGAGAGCGTCGACACCCACAGCGAGAATGATTCGGCGGTAACGGCCAAATTCACCCACATCCTCCAAAAGGACGCATTCTTGGTATTCCGCGCGTTATGCAAACTGTCAATGAAACCACTCCCGGAAGGCACCCCCGATCCCAAATCGCACGAGCTGAGGTCGAAAATCCTATCCCTCCACCTGCTGTTATCGATATTACAAAACGCCGGTCCGGCGTTCAGATCTAACGAGATGTTCGTGACCGCGATTAAACAATACCTATGCGTCGCCCTATCAAAGAACGGCGTCAGTTCGATACCGGAAGTGTTCGAGCTGTCGCTCGCGATATTCTTAGCGCTCCTATCGAACTTCAAGATGCATCTGAAGATGCAGATCGAAGTGTTTTTCAAAGAGATTTTTTTGAACATCCTAGAAACGTCGAGCTCGTCGTTCGAACACAAGTGGATGGTGATACAAGCTCTGACGAGAATTTGCGCGGACGCGCAAAGCGTCGTAGACATTTACGTTAATTACGATTGCGATTTATCGGCGGCGAATTTATTCGAGCGGTTGGTCAACGACCTGTTCAGAACGGCGCAAGGTAGGCATTCCTTGGAACTGGGCGCATCTCCCAACCAAGAGAGATCTATGAAACTGAGAGGGTTGGAATGTCTCGTTTCTATACTTAAGTGCATGGTGGAGTGGAGTAAAGACCTGTACGTGAACCCGAATCTCCAATCTACGGTCGGCGAACAACAAGCGCCGCGCGAAATCGACACCTCTTCGTTGAAATCCCACGGAGGATCGACGACGAGTTTACATTCGAGCACCAGCTCGGGCGGGAACAAGGAGGTGCTCGATTCGCCCGAACAATTAGAGGTGCTCAAGCAACAGAAGGAGGTGTGGGAAACTGGGATCGATATGTTTAACAGGAAGCCTAGGCGCGGAATTACGTTTTTGCAGGAGCAAGGTTTGTTGGGGGGCGGGTATTTGGACGTCGCGAAGTGGTTGCACGCCGACGAAAGGTTGGATAAGACTTTCATAGGCGACTTTTTGGGCGATAACGATGAGTTCAGTAAGGAGGTGATGTACGCGTACGTTGACACGATGAACTTCGCCGATATGGATATAGTAGCGGCTTTGAGGCATTTTTTGGAAGGGTTTCGTCTGCCCGGCGAGGCGCAGAAAATCGATCGCTTGATGGAGAAGTTTGCGAGTCGCTATTGCGAATGCAATCCGAATAATGGGTTGTTTGCGAGCGCCGACACCGCTTACGTTTTAGGGTTTTCGATCATAATGCTCACGACCGATTTACATTCGCCCCAAGTTAAGAATAAGATGACTAAGGAGCAGTATATAAAACTAAATCGCGGCAACACCGATAGTAAAGACGTACCCGAGGAGTATCTCTCGCAAATTTACGACGAAATTGCCGGGCACGAGATTAAAATGAAATCGGTGATAACGAAAACGGGCAAGCACCCGATCAACAACGAGAAACGTCGCAAGATTCTATGGAACATGGAGATGGAGGTGATATCGACCGCGGCCAAAAACCTAATGGAGTCGGTGTCTCACGTCCAAGCGCCGTTTACTACCGCCAAGCATTTGGAACACGTACGTCCTATGTTTAAAATGGCGTGGACTTCATTTTTAGCGGCGTTCAGCGTCGGTTTACAAGATTGCGATGACCCCGAGGTCGCGTCCCTCTGCTTAGATGGTATTCGTTGCGCCATCCGAGTCGCTTGTATTTTTCACATGAGTTTGGAACGCGACGCGTACGTGCAAGCGTTGGCGCGTTTCACCCTCCTCACCGCTAACTCGCCCATCATGGATATGAAAGCGAAAAACATCGATACGATAAAGACGCTGATCACTGTCGCGCACACCGACGGAAACTATTTGGGTACGAGTTGGCTCGACATCTTAAAGTGCATCTCGCAACTCGAGCTCGCGCAGTTGATTGGAACCGGAGTGCGACCTCAATTTCTTTCTGGGCCGGGGCACAAGCCTCCCGATCCGAGTTCCAAGGAACACATCGGTCAGACTAGTTCGCAAAGTGTGGTGGTCGCGGTCGATCGCATTTTCACCGGTTCGACTCGGTTAGACGGCGACGCCATCGTCGACTTTGTCAAGGCGCTTTGCCAGGTGTCGTTGGACGAGCTCGCGTATCCCGGGCATCCGCGTATGTTCTCCTTGCAAAAGATCGTCGAAATATCGTATTATAATATGGGACGGATTCGTCTACAATGGTCGCGAATTTGGCAGGTGCTTGGCGAACACTTTAACATGGTCGGTTGCAATCCGAACGAGGACATTTCATTTTTCGCCGTCGACAGTCTGCGACAGCTGTCGATGAAGTTTATCGAAAAGGGCGAGTTTTCGAATTACCGCTTCCAAAAGGATTTCTTACGACCGTTCGAGCACATAATGAAGAAGAACGTGTCGCCGACCATACGCGACATGGTGGTGAGATGCATAGCGCAAATGGTTAACTCGCAAGCGAACAACATCAAGTCCGGATGGAAGAATATATTCTCGGTGTTCCACTTAGCCGCGAGCGATCAAGAGGAGCCGATAGTCGAGCTCGCGTTTCAGACGACCGGAAAAATCATCACCGAGCTCTACGAAAAACACTTCCCGTCGATGATCGATTCGTTTCAGGATGCCGTCAAGTGTCTTTCGGAGTTTGCTTGTAACGCCCGATTTCCGGATCTGAGCATGGAAGCCATACGGTTAGTGCGTACTTGTGCTTTGAGCGTCAGCTCGTCGCCGAATCTCTTCGCCGAGCACGTAGGAATGGAGAACGACGTCGCGATATCTGAGGACGATCGCGTATGGGTTAGGGGATGGTTTCCGCTATTATTCTCGTTGTCGTGCGTGGTGAATCGTTGCAAGTTAGACGTGAGGACGCGAGCGCTCACCGTACTCTTCGAAATCGTCAAAACTTACGGAGACACCTTCAGCCCGAATTGGTGGAGGGACTTGTTTAAAATTTTGTTCCGAATATTCGATAACATGAAGCTGCCGGAGCAGTACACGGAAAAAGCGGAATGGATGACGACTACTTGCAACCACGCGTTGTACGCGATCGTCGATGTATTCACTCAATACTTCGATGTTTTGGGGCCGCTGCTTCTCGAGGAATTGTATTCGCAGCTACACTGGTGCGTGCAACAAGATAACGAACAACTGGCGCGTTCCGGTACGAATTGTTTAGAAAACTTGGTGAATTCAAACGGACAGAAGTTTAACGACGCCACTTGGGACAAAACTTGTCAATGCATTTTGGACATTTTTAATTCGACTGTGCCATCGCTCTTACTCACGTGGAAGCCGGATTCGTTTCAGACTACGGCCATAATCGAACAAAACGGAGACGTTGGCATGCGGCACGGGATCTTAAAAAGGGCGGCTATGCACGATACGTCAGATTCCGGTGCGCTATTTAACAGTTTGATGATTAAAAGCGCCGTGCAGCTGGAGCTGATACAAACCATCGATAACATAGTGTTTTATCCGGCTACGTCACGCAAAGAAGACGCGGAGACTTTAGCCCTAGCGGCGGCCGATATGACCGGGCACGTGTCTTTAGCTGAATGCCAGAGAGAAGAGCAGGGCATGTACAGGTTGTTGAGTACGAAGCAGCTGATCCAACTGACCGATTGCTTGTTGCAATCGCACCGTTTTGCCAAAACATTCAACATGGACCACGATCAGAGAAATTTGTTATGGAAAGCCGGTTACAGAGGTTCGATTAAACCGAATCTTTTGAAACAAGAGACGCAAAGTTTAGCGTGCCTATTGAGGATCTTGTTTAAGATGTACGGAGACGATGCACGCACAGCGCATTGGCCTCTGATCCAGACTAGATTGATTGCCGTTTGTCAGGAAGCTTTGGAATACTTCTTGCAGTTGCAGAGTGAGGCGCACCGCGACGCTTGGACTTCGCTCTTGTTGTTGGTACTAACGCGCATGCTAAAAATGCCCGACGATAGGGTAAGTATTTTTAACCACGCTCACCATCCGCTTCTAACACGTTTTCTGCAGTTTGCTGCACACGTCTCGAGCTACTACCCTCTGTTGTGCGAAATCGTTTGTTTCGATTTGAAAGCCGAACTACGTTCAATACTCAGGCGAGTTTTTCTACGCATAGGACCAGTTTTCCGCATCACCAATACGTAAATTCATACTAACTGGCCCGTTTATGTATAATTTGTAATATAAACTGTGTAATATAAAAATTATTTAAAAAAAATTGAGTTTCGAAACGACGCATTCAACGTGTATAGTGATGATCCCCCCTAGTCAAAGCAAAAAAAAATCGCACAGTTTTATTACACTCTTGAATGTATTCCTTTGTACTATATATAACACTAATATTTTTATAGGCAAAAATTTGTAAATTTTAATCGCTTTAAACATTAAGTTATTATAATTATAATATTGTACAAAAGTTAGGGAAATTTACGGTGCCTTTAGTGTTTGATTCCGTGCGAAATTAGTGCAACCTTTTTTCTTTGTACCTAATTGGGTGCAATGAAAATAAATCTCATAAGAAATACATATTTATATATATGCTAACGAAGAGGTGATATTTAATTTATAAAATTTTGTTTTTGAACAATTAGTACGTGTTGTAAATATTGATAATGTTATTATGAACCACATTTTTTTTTAAAATGTAATTAGTCATTATGTATAATTGTTTATAATAAATTGCTTAATTATTTAATAGTTTTAGTGTCTAATTTTCATGATAAAAAAATTTTTGCACGAACACGTTCAACCTTCTCTGTAGTTCTCGAATTCAGCATGCGTACAAGTTGGGCAGATCTACGTAGACTTGCTTTGCTGAAGGAACTACCATTTGCGCCTTTCTAGACATTGCAAAGATACGGGATTGGGGGGTTCAAATTTACTTGCATTTAACGTTACGATTTTCGATTGTTAGTTTCCGAGGGTATATAAACAGGAACACCTCCGTAAAAAATTTGCCGGGTCCACGGAGCGAATCTTACTCTGGCTACGCGATACAACCTAACGGTAAAAGCGCTTTCTCAGATTGTAATTCGCGATTAAGCCTGCAATTATGTGTACACATCGTAGCGTAAAAGATTGCAATTTTGTGTGTTGCTGTAAGCATTTACGGTTTCTCGTCTTACAGACAAACCTTAAAAAATTTGACAATATCAGCTATAGACTTGAAAATAATATCGATCGGCAAAATGTTTCGCTATGATCAGATTATAAGATACGATTTTTCTATTACGATTTGTAGTACAGAATTGCAGTATTAATCCGCAATTATTTGATATTAAAGTAAAGCAACGGTTAAATATGGGTAATGATTCCACAATAATATTTTGATGGCTATTTATAGTTTTACGAGACAGTTCTTATTGGCTTTTGAAGAGGCTTTTTCTTTAACCTACTCAGGCAAACAAAGAGTATCATACGATGAACATGTAAATATTCTAAAACGGCAATTAAGCACCTTATTTGTAACATCGTCAGTTGACAGCAGTTACAAAGACTTATAATTTGAAGAAGCAAGAGCATGAATATGCTATTAAGAATGCAAGAAGAAGAATGTTTGAGAATAAACTAGAATTAGCTGAAAATAAGACAAAAACAATGTGGCAAATTGTGAAATCTGCGACCAATTTTCTGAAGAAGTTTTAAATGAACTGTAATGATCCATACCACTACTACTCCTAAATATATGCAACCCAAATTACACTTGCCAACTGTTGTATCTAAACCATTAAAATTTAAATTTACCGCTAAAATACTCGCATAGCACGTGATCGTCTTTCTCTACGTTGTGTTAACCTACCTTTAAGAAAACTGCTTATCCTTAACTTGTATAGGCCTGGTTCGGCATTGACCTGGAGCGCCTCCCTGTTGTGGACACCAGAATCTCTTAACGACATTTACCTACTATCTGAATCAGGAAAGATGAGCCCTACGTCATCAAGCAAATGCGTATGATTTAATATTAAAAACTAAAGTCAAATCAGAAACTATAACCATTCTATCTTATAAACGTGACAGCAATTGTCACAGTCTAACCATCAAAATTTTCAAACTGTCACTTCTAGGTTAGAATTTTTTTTAATTTACTAAAAGCGATTTAAGAGATAAAATATGGAAACAAAACTATTTATTTATTATTATTGGAGTTTACTTTAAAATATTAACAAAAACGATTCACATTGCATAAAAATTATCGCACCTATGGTAGTTTTCATCTGTAGATGTTAAGTAGTACAATTGACTTCAATGTAAATTCAAAATAAATATTTACGAATATCTTTAACTAATGACAAAACACAAGATAATCCAAAGTAAAATGACAGATTATGATCGTTGCAATTGTCGAACACAGGGTGGGTAAAACAGAGACTATTTCTTAAAAATACAACTGAAGTCATAATTCGTAAAAAAATAAAGAGGGGAATTATTTTTATCTCTTTCTCACCTTCTCAAAATCCTTCATATTTGTTTTGATTGTAAAACAGAACATACTCAATATTGAACGTGTGTATTTGATAGTTTCGAACAGTGATGACGTAGGGCTCATCTTTTCGTGATTCAGATAATAGGTTATAATAGGAAACAGGAAAACAAGGTTAGCATGTTGAACTAAATAAAAGGCTTATCTGAGACCTTAGCAAAATAATTACTTTATTATTTTTTATCATTTACTTTTAAAAAATTGTCGTGACCCACACCGAAAGTATTCAAAACAGAAAAATGACATAAAACGTATTTCATTTATGTCATTTAAAGTATAGTAAATTGACTAGTTATGTTGGAGGTAAACGACAGGTCCAAACCCAATGGATTTGGACAGATCTGCCCGGAAATCGGCAAACACCTCATACCTAAGAAAAGAAACAAACGTTTATATCGTTATGCAACTGGGTTTGACTCTTTCTCTGTTCAGAATATGGTTTACTCACGAATACACATATAAATCAAATATGTAAATGATAAAAGCATATAAATCAAACAAACGTCGGTCATGGAAAACATCCACAGACACAAAACATAACATGTCATCACAAGATTTATAGTGGGCAAACACATAAGATTAGAGTTTGGTTGCAGTGGCAGTGATACTAGAATACGGTCTATTTCATCATAGTATCATTCCCCTTTGAGTTTTGCACGTATATGGTTCGGCCAGCAATTCAATAATTACATGCACGTAACCCTTATTACGGTAACATCAATAGCAATTCTTACATCACACAGTTATGCAAAAGTTCCCCTGAATGCAGACACGCTCAAACTTCTCACTCTATGGTGAGCATAAATAATAAAATAGCCTTGGTCGCAAGAGGATGCGATCACTGTATAGTGATGTAACAAACATTAAGTGATACACAAAAGCTCGATACACATACTGTACTCAATTCAGGAAATAGGGAGGAATGTACTGCCTCCGGTCATACTCGCCTCGGTTCCACGCTCGGCTCAAAACCGCGCTTCCCTGACGAATAGATAGAAAAATTTGGTCGTAATACTCGCCTCGGTTCCACGCTCAGCACGAAGCCGCGCTTCCCCGACGAATATATTATAGTCTTGTTGTATCCGCCTCGGTTCCACGCTCGGCTCGAAGCCGCGCTTCCCCGACGAATATATAATGTCATGTGGCGAATATTCGTCTCGGTTCCACGCTCGACTCAAAGCCGCGCTTCCCCGACGAATTTAGATGTCGTCAACACTCGCCTCGGTTCCTCGCTCGGCACGAGGCCGCGCTTTCTCCACGAATATATAAGGAAAATGAAAATTGGTATTTGTCGTCGTCATACATGATTACAGATATGTGTACCTACACCGTGACAAATGACTTTCATTGTCACGTAACGTATTGCAAATTATTGTAAACTTAGACAAACAGTGTGGCATTAACTGGACAACCAAGATATGGTTCTTTAAAACAAATCGGCTGTCTGAGCATCGTGAGCAATACAGCAGACACCCAGTCTACACCCTTCTGACAAACTGTAAACGACTTAAACGAGCAAGAAAACCTATCACGTACACACACCACTCTTAACACCTACAACGCGAACATCAAACATAATCATTCAACGCGTCAGAATGTCCCAGCGTGTAGACCTTTGGTATAGGAGTTTACCATAACAGTCACTTCGCCCAAATCAGTAATCTAGCCTCAAATCTCGCTGCTCCAGCCAGGATATTTTGTCTGTCTCACTTATTCTGTCTTTATGGATAAGCGAAAGGAATTATTTATTATTTAATCTAGTTCATAAAATGTAAAGGAAGTCAAAAGACTGTTAGCAGATATCATCATTCGCCATTCACCAAAGACAGCCATACCTGGACGTGAAGTCGTTTCCACATCGGCACTAAACTCGCCCAACAAAAAGACGACTTATGCTTTGTACCTTAACACAAATCATCTATGGCCTCGGGTTTTACTGGTCATCGGCCAATCACCCTGAATAATAACCGCGAACTGTGCAGAAATGCTAATGATATCACTTATTTGTGAACACCCTTTGAATTACCAAAAAAACACCTTTTATTTACTACTTTAACTTGTTTGATTATGTTCTAATAAATTAAAATTTTGCATAATATTATTCGTAAATGCATACATCAGCCGTTACCTAATTTGTATTTATTTGTTTCATTGTTTTTTCATTCTTAAGGACAAAACCCTCCTACAACTGCATTGTACCCTTTAAACGCATACCTGATGTTTAATTAAGCATGGCATCAAGGGATGTCTTTATTTTATTCCGTAATTTTAAACATTACTTTACATAAAAAAAATTACCATTTTCAAAAATTCCAGCAAACATCTGAAATGCGTACTTTATTAAATCTATTTTTAGAACTCAACCCTTAGTGGTTCCATTTATCGAAACAAAGAAACTCTTGTTAACAATTTTATACAACTGCAATCGTTGATTTACTTAAGTCAACGCTACAATGTTAAACCTTTTATTTTATTGTATTACCGTCAACCTCATCAACCCTTGCTTATTAGTTTGTGCGTGCAATTTAATCCATATAAGCCACTAACATTTAAATACCCATAAAACTAGCAAAACAAAATTTTTACCATTCAGATTTTATGCAGACATCTATTTTATGACAAAAAAATAACTTACCCCTTTCTTCGCGTTTTCTCATTAAAATATCAAAATTTTCACAAAAAAACGCACCTCGCCGTTCTTCCCTCTTACTTCAACCAAACCACGCTTCTTCTCCTATTACCACCGCTTCTAGCGACCGACTTCCTTTTCAAACCCTCGAGTTCCTAATTAAATCTCGAACACCGTAAATAATTGAGAATAATTCAAACTTATTTAAAAAATATTGTATAATTCTTTTGGTCCCTACAGAACTAGTCGAGAAATTCCACAATTATTTTGTAGAGGCTCCCAGAAATGCTGTAGAAAGTATCCCTGCTGCTGTTTAGGAAAATAAGATTAGACAAAGTGTTAAATCCTTCTTCGACAAAAAATCGTAGAAATAAATTTACTAGTGGTTATAATAATGTTCCAATGGCAATTTTAAAGTTGTCAATATCTGAAGTAAAAACTCCGCTGTGCTACATTATCAACTGTATGTTGAAGATTAGCTGAAGATTGGCACAGAAAGGAAATTCAAATAAAGTTGAAAATTTTTGACCCATTAAAGCATATCCTCCTAGTTTCTCGAAGCTTTTTGAACTTGTAGTATGCAGTAGATTCATCAACTTCCTGACTGCATGTAATTTGATAGCTGCGAATCAGCATGGGTATATTAAAAGAAGGTCTACAGCAACAGCAATCGATAGTTTCCTAAACTCAGTGCTAGAAAATTTAGAAACAAAATACGTAACACTTGGAGTGTGCATAGATCTCTCAAAAGCTTACGACACCTTAGATCACGGCATACTTCCAGAGAAGCTACATTATTATGGAGTGCGAGGAGTCCCTGGTAGACTGTTTGAGTCATACCTAAAAAACCGACAACAACAAAGTAGTTCTTAAAACGGAGTCATCAAACTATTTATCTCAGCTTAAGTTTCTGGATATGGGAGTATCTCAAGGCAGCGTGCTAGGTCCCATACTCTTCGTCATCTACATCAATGACGTAGTGGAGAGTGCTGTAGGTGCGAAAATAAAAATTGTGAATTATGCTGACGATACTAATTTAATGGTCGAAGAAGTGGATTTGAATAAAGCCGTAAATGTTTGCTCACACAAAATGGAAGATCTTACCAACGGGGGGGGAAAGGGGGGGAAGGAGAAGGGGGAAGGGAAAGGGGGGAAAAAAAAGGAGGGAGGGAAGAAGAAAGGGAGGGAAAGGAGGGAAAAAAAAAAGAAAGGAGGAAAAGGAAAAAAAAAAGGAGGAGGAAAAAGGAGGGGGGGGGGGAGGGGGGGGGAAGGAAAAGGAAAGAAGGAAGGGGGGGGAAAAAAAAAAAAAGGAAAGAAAAAAAAAAAAGGGAAAAAGAAAAGAGAAAAAAAAAAGAAAAGGGGAAAAGAGGGGAAAAAAAAAAAAAAAAGGGGAAAAAAGGAAAAAAAAGAGAAAGGAGAAAAAAAAAAGAAAAAAAAAGGAAGGGGGAAAAAGGGGGAAAAAAAAAAAAGGGGGGAAAAAAAAAAGGAAAAGAAAAGAAAAAAAAAGGAAAAAAAAAAAAGAGAAAAAAAAGAAAAAAAGGGAGGAAAGGGGGGGAAAGGGGGGGGGGAAAGAAGGGGGAAGAAGAAAAAAAAGGAGGAAAAAAAAAAAAGAAAAGGGGGGGAAAAAGAAAAAAAGAAAAAAAAGGGAAAGAGAAAAAAAAGGGGAAAGGGAAGGGGGGGAAAAAAGGGGAAAAAAAAGAAGGGGGGGGGGAAAGAAAGGGGGGGGGGAAGGGGGGGGAAAAAGAAGGGGGAAAGAAAAGGGAAAAAAAAAGGAAAGAGGGAAGAAGAAAGGGAGGGAAAAGAAGAAAAAAAAAAAAAAAGAAAGAAAAAAAAAAAAAAAAGGAGAAGAAAAAAGGAGGGGGGGGGGGGAGGGGGGGGAAAGGAAAAAAAGAAAGAAGGAAGGGGGGGGGAAAAAAAAAAAAAGAAAAGGAAAAAAAAGAAGGGGAAAAAGAAAAAGAAAAAAAAAAAAAAAAAAAGAAAAAGGGGGGAAAAAAAAAAAAAAGGGGAAAAAAAAAAAAAAAAGAGAAAAAAGAAAAAAAAAAAAAAAAAAAAAAAAAAGAAAAAAAAAAGGGAAAAAAAAGAAGAGGGGGAAAAAAAAAAAAAAAAAAAAGGAAAAAAAAGAAAAAAAAAAAAGGAGAAAAAAGGGAAAAAAAGAGAGGAAAGGGGGGGAAAGGGGGGGGGGAAAGAGGGAAAGGAGAAAAAAAAGGGGGGAAAAAAGAAGGAAAGGAGGGAG
Organism: Abscondita cerata; assembly: GCA_030710515.1. NCBI lineage: Eukaryota > Metazoa > Arthropoda > Insecta > Coleoptera > Lampyridae > Abscondita > Abscondita cerata. The sequence continues at coordinate 386,218 of JALBCR010003096.1, forward strand.
AAAAGGAAAGAGGGAAAAAAAGGGAAGGGAAGAAAGGGGAAGGGGAGGGGGGGAGGAAAGGGGAGAAAAAAGAAAGAAGGGGGGAAGAAAGGGGGGGGGGAAGGGGGGGGAGAGAGGGGGGGGGGGGGGGAAGGGGGGAGGGAGAGGAGGAGGGGGAAAAGAGGGAGAGAGGGAGGAGGAAGGGGGGGGGAGGGGGGGGGGGGGGGGGGGGGGGGGGGGAGGGGGGAGGAGAGGGGGGAAAAAGAGGAGGGGGGGGAAGGGAGTGGTGCCAAACCCAAATTTTGCATAAAGCTCAATAGTGAGTACTGTGTGTTACCTTCGTTTTGGGATAGACCTCCCAAGTAGCACACAAAGTCGCCACTACAATACTTCAAGTTGTTTGACACTGTAAATAGTTAATTATAGGTAACGCTAAGCAACCTTCGACTTTGATTTTTTGGATTTATTAGGATTATTATTTATTTCTTCGCGACAGAAAGGTTGCGTTTAAGGGTTGTGACATAAACGTGGCAATGCAACTGGCGCATAACCATTGATTTCTGGACGATTCATTTGCTTTAATTGCTTTAGAATTAATTTAACGTAGTTACAGTAAAACCAAATGTAGCATCCACATTTCTTTGTTTTTTGCATTGTCTCCACAGGCACACATTCACTCAGTCATGGGTTTGTAAGAAGAGAAACAGTAAGGTATAAAAAAGTATTTGATAATTCCAAGGTTTAATTAAGTTTAATTTTGTACTATCTTGCATTTCGAAAAACTTATTCCAATAACTTTTTTCAGTTTTAGATTTTTTGGAAATAAAATTATTTGGTTAATTTTTATCTTAATCGAAACGTAAATTAATGCCAAACCCAAATTTTGCATAAAGCTCATAATATTGAGTACTGTGTGTTACCTTCGTTTTGGGATAGATCTCCCAAGTAGCACACAAAGTCGCCACTACAATACTTCAAGTTGTTTGACACTGTAAATAGTTAATTATAGGTAACGCTAAGCAACCTTCGACTTTGATTTTTGGATTTATTAGGATTATTATTTATTTCTTCGCGACAGAAAGGTTGCGTTTAAGGGTTGTGACATAGACGTGGCAATGCAACTGGCGCATAACCATTAATTTCTGGACGATTCATTTGCTTTAATTGCTTTAGAATTAATTTAACGCAGTTACAGTAAAACCAAATGTAGCATCCACATTTCTTTGTTTTTTGCATTGTCTACACAGGCACACATTCACTCAGTCATGGTTTTGTCACAAGAGAATCAGTAAGGTATCAAAAAGATTTTTTGGAAATAAACTTATTTGGTTAATTTTTATCTTAATCGAAACGTAAATGAAAGAAATAAATACAAATTAGGGAACGGCCGATGTATCCAGTTACGAATAATATTATGCAAAATTAGATCACGATCAAAACAAGTTGAACTACTAAATAAAAAGTGTTTTTCTTCAAGCGACAATAAAACGTCATATTATTGAACTACTGGCAGACGCTAAAAATTCTTTTTACTGTCTAGACATTAAAAGCAAAACAGTTATTTTGTTTCCACAACTATTTAGAGGTTGGTACCTCGGTTATGTCATATTATGAATGTAACAGTAAAGTACCAACTTGATTCGTCGAGAATAAAAGTCACTATAAGACTCGAAAATCTCGAAAATTTGAAAATAACACATGAAAACTAGCAATAAACGCTTGAAGAAAAATAATATATTTCACTTGGAGTTAAAAAATATAATTGTTTCGCTTAATTTGCTGTCTCGGCTAACACCTCGCCAGCAAACTTTTAAGCTCAACAATTATATTGTTTAACTCCTAGTAAAATAATCTACTATTTTCTTCAAGCGACATTAAAACGTCATATTATTGAACTACTGGCAGACGCTAAAAATCTTTTTACTGTCTAGACATTAAAAAGCAAAACAGTTATTTTGTTTCCACAACTATTTAGAGGTTGGTACCTCGGTTATGTCATATTATAAATGTAACAGTAAAGTACCAACTTGATTCGTCGAGAATAAAACGTCACCATAACACTCGAAAATCTCGAAAATTTGAAAATAACACATGAAAACTAGCAATAAATGCTTAAAGAAAAAATAATATATTTTACTTGGAGTTAAAAAATATAATTGTTTCGCTTAATTTGCTGTCTCGGCTAACGCCTTGCCAGCAAACTTTTAAGCTCAACAATTATATTGTTTAACTCCTAGTAAAATAATCTACTATTGTTTGTAATTCAAAGGGTGTTCACATATTAGTGATATCATTGGCATTTCTGAACAGTTTGCGGTTCTTATTCAGGGTGATAGGCCGATGACCAGTAAAACCCGAGGCCATAGATGATTTGTGTTAAAATACAAAGCATAAGTTGTCTATTTGTTGGGCGAGTTTAGTGCCGATGTGGAAACGGCTTCACGTCCGCTAACAGTCTTTTGACTTCTTTTACATTTCATGAACTAGATCAAATAATAAATAGTTCCTTTTGCTTACCCATAAAGACAGAGTAAGTGAGATGTTGTCGTTAGCATACCGCATCACAGACAAAATATCCTGGCTGGAGCGGCGAGATTTGGGGCTAGATTACTCATTTGGGCAAAGTGACTGTTATGGTAGTCTCCTATACCAAAGGTCTACACGCTGGGACATTCTGACGCGTTAAATGGTTATGTTTGATATTTGAGTTGTAGGTGTTACGAGTGGTGTGTGCACGTGATAGATTTTCTTGCTCGTTTACAGCTTGTCAGAAGCGTGTAGACTGCGTGTCTGATGCTGTACTGCTCACGATGCGAGAGAAAGCGCGGCCTCCTGATTTTAAGTGGCGGCTTGTCCATAGGATCATTTGGTCAATGAGCTCCCAAAAATTTTGACAATATATAAAAAAATATTAATTATTACGTGTTTTATTAAAATAGGTAATTTACTCGCAAAAGTCGCAAGTATAATAACTTAAAATTTATCGGTCGTCGTTCGTAATTCATCCTTCTCAACCTTGGGCTGGCGGTGCGAATTGACCTCATTGAATTAGATCTACCCGAAAAAACTCGAAAAACGTGCAGCGCCCGAATAAACGCGAACGTCCGAAGCAATAATCAACTCTGGGTCATAAGCCGGGTCCCGCAGTTTACGTTGACTTCGGATAGGGTGTACATTTACGTTCGATTTTTGATTCGATTTTCGGGTGTTTTAAATCAATTTAAGAATTTATATTGATATTTTTTACTGTTGTTGTGTTGTTTTGTAAAAATACTATTTTTGGCTCGCGTGTGCATGCGCTATTATAGAAAATGTCGGTAGTGCAGAAAATTAAAGAACTAAAAAGTGCTAACGAACTTAATTTTACAAAATTAGTTGAGTTCAAGGCAAATGGTCGTCCTTTGCCAGAACTAAGTTTACGATAAACTAGCAAAGACAAAAATAAAGATGTTCATCGAAACTTTCGCAAGGTAATGTACGATTTAGCTGACTGGATATGTGGTTGTGAAGTATCAAACGTATTTTACTGTTTTGTTTGTTTATTATTTTCTAAAGACTCGTCAGACTCGCTATGGTGCAAATCCGGTGTAAGCGATTTAAAACATTTAAAAGAGAAAATAAAAAAACATGCTTCGTCTGCAGAACACATGAAATGCTCGGTGAATTTTGCAACCGTAGGAAATGTTGATATTCGTACACAGCTAAACAATGCTTATAGAAAATCCCTTAGAGATTTTAATGAAAATGTTTCGAAAAATCGCTATATTTTGAACAAAATTGTAGATTGTATAAAATTTTGCGGTGCATTTGAGTTATTTATTTTTTTAAGTATGCCTATTTTTAAAATAATTTTTGACCTCCCAGTATGATTGACCACGAGCCGCCACTGGATTTTATATACCCGTCGAAGCCGCGAGCCGAGCGTGGAACCCAGGCGGATACAACATGATTATATATATATATATAATATATATATATTAGTCGGAAGCGCGGCTCCGTGCTGAGCGTGGAACCGAGGTGAGTAGTTTAGATGACCGGCGGTCATTTGCTGATTTGAGTACAGTATGTGTATCGAGCTTTTGTGTATGATGTATGTTACATCACTATACAGTGATTGCATCCTCTTGCGACCAAGGCTATTTTATTATTAGTGCTCACCATAGAGTGAGAATTTTGAGCGTGTCTGCATTCAGTGGAACTTTTGCATAACTGTGTGATGTAAGAATTGCTATTGACGCTGCCGTAATAAGGTGATTAATTATTGAATTGCTGGCCGAACCGTATACGTGCAAAACTCAAAGGGGAATGATAGTATGATGAAATAGACCGTATTCTAGTATCACTGCCACTGCAACCAAACTCTAATCTTATGTGTTTGCCCACTATAAATCTTGTGATGACATGTTATGTTTTGTGTCTGTAGATGTTTTCCAAGACCGACGTCTACATGATTTATATGCTTTTATTATTTACTTATTTGATTTAAATGTGTATTCGTGACTAAACCATATTCTGAACAGAGAAAGAGTCAAACCCAGTTGCATAACAATATAAACGTTGTTTCTTTTCTTAGGTACGAGGTGTTTGCTGATTTCCGGACAGATCAGTTCAGATCCATTGTGTTTAGACATGTCGTTTTCCTCCAACATAACTAGTCAATTTACTATACAGGGTTATTCTAAATGATGGACCCATTTTTAAAAATTCGTGTTTATTAAAGTACAAATCCAAAATGAACAATCTTTATACCAATGAAAAGAGAAAGTTTCAAAGTTTTTTTAATACCTTACAAGTGTTCAATGTGGCCTCCGGCTGATGCACGGCAAACATCAACACGGTAGCCAAACTCATCCCACACGCGAGAAAGCGTATCTGGTGTTATTGAGTCCACGGCAGCAGTGATACGGTTCCGCAGATCGTCCATAGTTGTTGGTAGAGGCGGGACGTAAACAGCTTCCTTAACATAACCCCATAAGAAATAGTCGCAAGGGGTGAGGTCAGGAGATCTCGGTGGCCAGAAGTGTAGAGCTAGGTCCTCGTTTCCCCTGCGACCTATCCAGCGATGAGGAAGGGATTCATTTAAAAGCCTCGTACAGCTAAGTGCCAATGGGGCGGAGCACCATCCTGTTGGAAAATGAAGTTTTGCGTGTCTTCCGCAAGTTGAGGAAACAGCCATTGTTCTAACATGTCCAGATAAATTATTCCATTTAGCAGCAGCCGGAGGCCACATTGAACACTTGTAAGATATTAAAAAAAACTTTGAAACTTTCTCTTTTCATTTGTATAAAGATTGTTCGTTTTGGATTTGTACTTTAATAAACACGAATTTTTAAAAATGGGTCCATCATTTAGAATAACCCTGTACTTTCAATGACATAAATAAAATACGTTTCATATCATTTTTCTGTTTGAATACTTTCGGTGTAGGTCACGACAAGCTGATTTGGCTTAACGTAAATTACTGAGGGTTTCGGAAGATTTTCCCCTCTTAATTTTGTAAAAGTGGCTCCTCCTCCCACATTAGTAATGATAAAAAAAATAATAAAGTAATTATTTTGCCAAGGTTCCAGACAAGCCTTTTATTTAGTTTAACATGCTAACTTTGTTTTCCTGTTTCTTATTACAACCTAGGTACGAGGATGTATTGATATCTAGTTAGCCTAGACCAGTTCCATGCATAAACAAAATATTGCGTTACCCTAGCAACGAACAATAACTTATTAGAAGTGTCAGTGTAAAGTTTGACGTCAAAAAAGTAAACCAGAGTCACGCAATAAATTAAATGAAAAAGATGTCCACCGAAATTGTGAAAATTGGAGTATCGAGTCATCATTAAGTACCTGTATTTAAAAGGGTTAAGAGGTAAGCAGATTTACGAAGATATGCTTAATACCCTTGGTGATCAATGTCCTTCGTATGCGACCGTCAAAATTGGAATGCAAGCTTTAAAAGAGGTAAATTTTCCATTGAAGATGATGACCGATCGGGAAGGCCAGTTTCTGTGTCAGTCCCCGAAAATATCGATGCAGTTCATGACATGATTTTATCAGACCGTCGAATTGGGCTAAAACGGATATCTGAAGCACTGAATATTTCATACGAACGCGTTCATCATATGGTTCACGTCAATTTGGACATGAGAAAAATTGGTGCAAAATGGATCCCCAAATGTTTGAATGTTGACCAAAAGCGTGCAAGGGTAGAAGCATCGCGTTCGATCTGTGCTCGATTTGAAAACGATGTAGACTTCTTAAACCGAATTGTTACTATGGATGAGACTTGGGTACATTTCTACGATCCAGAAACAAAGCAACAATCGATGGAATGGCGACACTCTGGTTCTCCAAGACCTAAGAAGTTTCGTGTCCAAAAATCTGCTGGAAAAGTTCTTGCTTCAGTTTTTGGGATTGCCATGGAGTAATCATGATTGATTTTTGGATAAGGGTAGAACAATAACTGGAGATTACTATTCGACATTACTGACCACTCTACGGGAAAATATTAAAGAGAAAAGACGCTGAAAGCTATCCAAAGGTGTTTTGTTTTTGCAGGACAACGCCCCTGCACACAAATCTCATGTTGCCATGCAAAAATTCGTGATTTAGTGTTTGAATTACTAGAACACCCCCCTTATTCACCCGATTTGGCTCCGTCCGACTATCACCTCTTTCCTCAACTGAAAAAAAGTTTAAAAGGTCGTACATTTTCTTCCAACAAGGAGGTAATAGAAGCTGTGGAGGTCTGGTTTGCAGAGCAAGAAGAAAATTTTTTGAAAGGTCTAGAGACGTTGCAGGTTCGCTGTAATAAATGTATCCAATTAAGAGGAGAATATGTTGAGTAATAAAATATTTTGACATTGAAATTTTGTTTGGTTCTATAGTAGGCTAAGAATTTTTCAATATATCCTCGTAGATGTCGTTAAGAGATTCTGGTGTCCACAACAGGGAGGCGGTCCAGGTTAATGCCGAAGCAGGTCTATACAAGTTAAGGATGGTAGTTTTCTTATAGGTAGGTTAACACAACGTAGAGAAAGACGATCACGTGCTATGCGAGTATTTTAGCGGTAAATTTAAATTTTGATGGTTTAGATACAACACTTGACAAGTGTAATTTGGGTTGCATATATTTAGGAGTAGTAGAAGTATGGATCATTACAAGCTTTTTTCAAAAGAACTTTAAATGTCTGTAAGGATTCCACAGTAATGTTTTGATGGCAACTGATAGTATTTCTGTATTCTACACCTTAATATTAGTCTGTTCACTAATTATTAGTCAAAATGAACACTTTAGTACAAAACCGTTTTTTGATTTCTCAAAACTGCTCCATAAACTATATTTTCCATTAGTTTTTTTTAAACTTTAAATGTGCATAATTATTTCATAGTAATATTTTGATGGCAACTGATAGTATTTCTATATTCTACACCTTAATATTAATCTATTCAGCAATTTTTAGTCAAATTTAAACATTTTGATACAACATTGAACTGTAAAATTTTTAAATATTTAGGGCGCTAATAAAATAAAATTTTGATTTTTAGCTTTTGATCTGAAGTTAATGTTGCATTTAACAAAATTTATTTAATTTTTGATATTAATTTATATTTTAAATATTAAAAAATTAAGCTAATAGCTAAATGTACAATGCTTGGAGTGAAAAAAATGAAAAACAAGAATGAACACTTAAACATATAGTTGTAATAGGTATGTAGTTTATTTGTTAAACTAACTTTCGTAACGTAGGAATATTTTGCATTCTAAATCATGCAACATTTTAATATAATATGTTATTTATTGTTTTTTGGCCTTAAATTTTTAACATTTTACAGTAAATACTTTAATTTTCAAATTTAAAATTTGTAAACAATTTTTAACAATATAAAGATAGGAATTTAATATTTGTAACGTAAGAGTAGCTTGCATTGCAAATCATGCAACATTTTATAGTCAGTCATGTGCACTGCGTTCAATGAGATAGCGGATATACGTAAATGAAGACAGCTTTAAATTTAATAATAATGCGATTTTAAATGTTTAGTTAATTAGGGAATTACTGATAGTATTTTTATTAATCTATCAATAAACCAAAAGGGCCGTTTAACCTACATTGATTTTCAAAATCTTTGAAAATCTACAATAATGTTTCTTTTAGAACAACTTTTGTTCAAACTATTTTTTATTCAATATGTAATTAATATCTACAGGGTGATTCATAACTATTGGGACATAGGCTAAGAGCGGGTTATTTAGACCAAAATATGACCAAGACACAATATGCCTTAATAAAATATTGCTGTTAAAAAGATTACAAAGCGTTAGATAAAAAAAAATTTTTCTTCATTTTTTGTTACTAAATTCACTGTAAACTTCTTATCAAAATCTACAGAAAAGCATAATTATCTGACAGTCCAAAACGTACTCTTAATAAATGAAGTAATATTTAAAATCCCTTTCTGACACTACGAATTGCTCAACTGGATTTTTCTAGGAATCAGATGAAATTATCGTATTTAAACAGGAGTACCAATATTATGTAGAAATAATGTTTACGTCATATTTTCTAATCGAAATCACTAAAAAGTTTTCTCGAAAAAAGTGACCAATCGATTTCATCATCAGGAATCACTCACGTGGCGCTCCCTACAACAAATTGTAAAATAGTACATAAAATTATGTTCTTGGTCTAAAGTTATGCTTCTCTGCCGATTTTTATTAAAATTGATAAATTTACAGTGAAATTATTAACAAAAAATGAAAAAAATTTAATTTAACGCTCTGTATCTTTTTCCACAGCAATATTTTATTAAGAAATATTGGGTCCTATAATCATATTTTAACCTAAATAACCCGCCCTTAGCCTATGTCCCAATAGTTATGAATCACCCTGTATAATTGTCTATAACTTTTGTTTGAACTATTTTTTCTAAAACCCAATTTTTATTTTCTTTTTTAATTTCTAGTCTTAAAAGGAACCGGCACGCGGTACCTCGTCTTTACACTGTTAGAAGTTTATTTTATTTTTCGAGCAAAATGTTTTAGGACCGCAAACTTTTGATACTTTTTTTAAACATTTTTTAGTATCAGAACAATGTGGAGTTCTGCGCAAAACGCTTGTTTTAAATTTGTCGGTCGTGCTAGTTAATTAATTAATGGTTGACTTTTGGTTATTAAATTGACACGCTAATGGCTTATTTTTCTTTGACTTCTGTTCATTTAGCAATTAATTCAAGTTATAAATTAATTGTTGACTTTAGTCTTTAAAATTATTAGCTCACACGCTACTTAACTTTATAATCGGACACACATTTTTTGACTCTTTCTTGTTTGCTTAGGTGTATGCGTATAGGTGGCGCTGGTCGTAGTTTTCGCTGAAGGGAGTGCGTCGACTGGTGCTTATTATATTTGCAAAATTGTTAGATCGGCAAGACTATACTTCACAGGATCATTTCTGTAGTAAGTCTTCCACTACTCTGTTTTAAACACAGAGCCCAATCAACCATGATGACGAGTTGTAGTTCCGTTTCCTGAGCGTGAGATCGATCGGTAATCGACTGTGTTTACGCAGTTGATTCGATCAGCGATGATCGTTCACCTTGGTAAATTCCGAGAGATGGAGACGGAGCAATCCGAGTGGTTTTCAATTAATTTTAAAACTCAGGTGGTTTTGTGTTCCGTTCACAACAGGGAGGCATTTACGTCCGCGCGCTTTGGGTTTCTGTGGTTTTTAATCTAAAAGAATAGTTATTTACGTAACATGTGCGAAACAGATTCTTTCATGAATGAGTGCCTGTTTGCAAACCTGAGTGCGCGTTAGCGCAGGAGGGGTAGCATTTGGCACGAATTCTCGAATACTGTTTACGCACAAGTTGCGTATGATATTTTTTTGCGCAATTTTCTATAATTGCATTTTCAAATCTCTATTATTGTGATATGTAAATCATAACATTTAATTAGTAAGCTGTGGCTATGCGCATAAGCACATAATGTATACATTTGTCATCTAACATCTAGTTAACCTATTTAATTATCAAACTTTTATTTGAAGATTTGCATTGTTTTACAAAATTTACAACAAATAAAATGTGCGTAAATTGCATTCTAGATAACGAACAATGTAAGTAAATCAACAAATTGTTCAGGGAAGGCTTCTAATGTGGTGTGTTTTTTGGTAGTTTTTGAAACACATGTTCGGGATAACAGCGTTTCGGTGCCTGCTTTACGTGCGCTCTTGATTGTTTCATAGGTAAGGAGTGCAAAAACATTATTTAAAGGGGTGTTTTTGTATCAGTTTAGATTTTTCGGACGAATGTTTTGGGAGCCGATAGCCGAGGCAAATAAAACACGTGAGTTATGAAAAAGAACTTTGTGCCGAGGTACATTATTATATTTCATCCCAAAATTTAGAACAAAATCTGACAATTATAACGTTCTTGTGGTCTCACCACAGAATTTAAGGGTTTATTCTTTGGTAATCAGTACATGGCGCAGTCGCACAAACTTTTCACCGTAAACATAAAAATAAACAAAAAGTAATAGTTGGGTATTTATTAAAAATACAACATTTAGTATCATGACCGCCCTCCCTCCCATACTCTCCTGCTGTCAAATATAACTCTTATTACTCCTAATGAAAAAATTTTACAAATGAAAACAAGCTTAAACCATTTCAACGTCATTGTCAGAATCATCGTCCAACTCCTCCGCACCGCCATCTTCGTCGCTTTCCTCGTTCCATTCATTATCGCTCTCTGAATGCGGGGCAAAATCCAACGCCTCGCTGTCAGAATCGCTCAACACTCGGTCGTTGTACACCAACAAAGCGTCTTCATCGTCTTCGTTATTCGGTGCATTTACGGCGGTAACTTGCGACACTAGCAAGCCCAGGCGCCCCTTCAACCTGTTCAGCGGCGTCAACAGCGACAACCTGTTTTCGACGCTCCCCAAAACGGGCGCCATCAAATTCGATAATTCGGGATTCGACAAGAAAATACCGGAATGAATTTGCAACAAATGCTTCAACCACACGCAACCGATTTGGCTCCTTAAAAAAAACTTTCGTTTAAATTTACGAACGGGGGTCGAAATCAGAAACTTACGCTACGGTTGTTCCTTGGATTAAAAACGTTAGTTCTTGGATAAGCGGATAAACCACCGGAACGGGTAACCTTTTAATCGTATTTTGTATAACGCCCTCTTCGTGATCAATTCAATACGCTCCTAAGCATTGCTTTATCTTTGCTGTGCAAGCCCTGTATCAATAACTGCGCTACATTATTAACACGAGGTAGTTTCGACTTACTGTCCAATTTGTTTAACGTTAAATTTTCTAAGCGCTTTTCCATCGGCACTTCTAGCCCGCCATCGTTTTTTCTTTTAATAGTCGTACTCGTGGTATGAGGTGTTACATAATGTACTTTGTCAGTCGCCGGTGTTTGTACTTTCGTCACCTTTCTGTTTTTTTTCTTGTCCGAGCATGGAACTTCCCGCACTAAAGTCTGCAATTTTTCGGCCTCGTCGAGAACGACGTTCTCAAATGTTAACGTTATTTCTCCTCCGTGCGCAATTAGCAACGATTTGTCTCCGTTTAAGTGCGCGGCGACAATCGGAATTACGCCAACCGCGTTGTTTTGTTGATTCTGCTGGGACGCCACTTGTAGAGTGTTTTTCGATTTTAACGGTTTATTACATTTACTGTATTAAAAAAAATGTGGGTTTGTTTTTATTAATCATTTAACTTACCCGTTGAGTGTGTGTTGGTAAAAATGAACTTTTCCGTTGCGAGTGGCGGCCGCAATGCACGTAGATCCGCTGATCGTCACCGTCGAGACGTATACGGAACGTCTTCCATTAAAAAGTTTGCTATGGCATTTTTTCCACGGTCTCGTCGCTTATGGTCCACACACTGAGCAAACGATCGCCCTGTATATGAAAAAAATCAAGTTTCATGTTGTTGCTGAATTTTTACATTTATAATAAAAAAATAGCCCTAGCTTACAATGACGAACATATAAAGAATCTGGGAGGGTACAATTAAATTTTTAAATTCAAATTTGATTTCAAATCCAAAATCAAAAATTTGCCGACAGATGGTGTACGCATTACAAAATTCGATTCTTCGATCATAAATGCCAACTAAGTGTTGGCTGAAAAAACGAATTCAAATCGCCTGCTGTAAGTTCGCAATAGATTGTACAATTGCAAACAAACGCCGAAAAACTCTCCACAGATGTTTAGTCATTTTGGGAACCTTCAGGAGTGACTCGAATGTAAGTACGATGTCAATTTTTTAAATGTCAAATGTCATTACAAATTTAAAAAAATTATAATCTTATACGTCTGCTTTCAATTTGCATAAAAAGTTGAAACTCATCTAGATCAATGCCCAGAGCAGCGAGAGAAACGCCAGATATACGCGTAGTTGAAACCATCCTACCAAGGACATTTGTGAAAATCGAACTCTTCGGATGGGATTAAGTGAACATCATCGATCTGCTCTTGAAGTCTGGCTGATGCGGCGGTTTCTCGTGTAAGTAAACGGTTATACATACGATCTTCTTGGGTGCGCCGAGGAACCCTTGCAATTTACCAGGTGGTCAAAGCGGTACTAGGCGGGTCCGGCTTCGCGATTCTTCGTCCCATCATAGCTGTGGTAAGCCTCCAGGAAATTCGCACAGGTACATCCTCTTGCGGAATGGCCGAAACTTTGGCGGCAGTAGCTGCTGAGTTCGTAAATGGCCTTGGCTTGTGGATTCCTCTTCAACTGGCTAAGAGTAGATCGGTATCGAGTTGGTCACCGTTAAGGAGGTACGAGTTGAAAACCTGCTGCCAGCGCGATGGGGGGCTCCTGAAGTAATCGGGGTTGTCGACTCCTTGTCGGGTTGACAAGCACGTGGTGGGCTCGTAGATAATAATCTTCTTCTTCTTGGTGGTAGAGGCGGGGTGGCGGGTACGTTGAAAGACTTGTCGGGGCTGCTTTTGCGCTTTCTAGGTAATGCTGTCATCCGTAGCCCTGGGACCGGGGATCGACTGGCGATGAGAGCGGAAAGAAGACGTGAGGTCAGCTGGTGTTCAACGGTCCCAGGCCAGCTTCATTTTCTTCTTTTTTAGTGCTGGGAGAGGAAGAAGCGGTCCAGTTCTTCTGGTAGGGCGATGATGTCCTGAAGCTTCCCGTTGGACGTGGTGGCGGCGACATTGCTCCAGTCTTGCAATCTGCACTCACTCCACTAATTGAATCCTATCTCAACAACCACCTGCTTACTCTGCTTGGCTTAGTGCAGTTCGGGGGAAAGTTCACCATGAAGTGAACTGAAACAGTCTGAGATTGGTGCATAAAAAAACGCACCTTAAGTTGCTTTACAATAACGAAACTAATTTACTTTAAAGAAAACAATCAGAAGTCGCTAAACGTAACTACAAATTTAAATAAATTGTCGTTCATGTGCGGTTTTGCGTGACATCTAGTGTTACAACCTCGTGCTATCGCAGCACATCAGACTAGTAATTTACTAACTTCAAAAATTTGCCAACAGATAGTGTGAGCAGTTGACAAAAGTCGATAAATGCCAGGTAGGGGTTGGCTGCGACCCATGCGATTTGAGATCTATTTTTTAGCCAGCGCTTAGTTGCCATTTATGATCGAAGAATCGACACATCCATAAAGACTTTTCCGTCAATAATTAGTTTTTTGGTTTATTTTTTGTGGAAACTCTTAAACCCAACGACGTAAATTTACAAATGCATTATAAGCAAAATATTGACATTATGGAAAAATGCCTGTGAATACAAATTAGTTCCAACAAGACAAGATTGTCCACATGGTTCCTAATGGGAGAATTAATTTAACAATTTTTCTAGAAACCGTTAAAACCCATGGCGTAAATTTACGTCTGGATTATAAGTAAAATATTGACATTGTGGAAAAATGCATGTGAATAGAAATTAGTTCAAACAAGTCAAGATTGTCAATTTGGTCCCTGATAAGAAAATTTACATTAACAGTTTTTATGGAAATCGTTGAAACCCATGGCGTAAATTTACGTCTGGATTATAAGTAAAATACTGACATTATAGAAAAACGCATGTGAATAGAAATTAGTTCAAATAAGACAAGATTTTCCACATGGTTCCTGATGGGAGAATTAATTTAACAATTTTTCTAGAAACCGTTAAAACCCATGTCGTAAATTTACGTCTGGATTATAAGTAAAATATTGACATTATGAAAAATTCCTGTAAATACAAATTAGTTCCAACAAGAGAAGATTGTCCACATGGTTCCTGATGGGAGAATTAATTTTAACAATTTTTTGTGGAAAGCGTTGAAACCCATGACGTAAATTTACATCTGGATTATAAGTAAAATACTGACATTATAGAAAAACGCATGTGAATAGAAATTAGTTCAAGTAAGACAAGATTGTCCACATGGTTCCTGATGGGAGAATTAATTTAACAATTTTTCTAGAAACCGTTGAAACCCATGGCGTAAATTTACGTCTGGATTATAAGTAAAATACTGACATTATAGAAAAACGCATGTGAATAGAAATTAGTTCAAATAAGACAAGATTTTCCACATGGTTCCTGATGGGAGAATTAATTTAACAATTATTCTAGAAACCGTTAAAACCCATGTCGTAAATTTACGTCTGGATTATAAGTAAAATATTGACATTATGAAAAATTCCTGTAAATACAAATTAGTTCCAACAAGAGAAGATTGTCCACATGGTTCCTGATGGGAGAATTAATTTTAACAATTTTTTGTGGAAAGCGTTGAAACCCATGGCGTAAATTTACGTCTGGATTATAAGTAAAATATTGACATTGTGGAAAAATGCATGTGAATAGAAATTAGTTCAAACAAGACAAGATTGTCAACATGGTTCCTGATGGGAGAATTTAATTTAACAATTTTTATGGAAACCGTTGAAACCCATGGCGTAAATTTACGTCTGGATTATAAGTAAAATATTGACATTATAGAAAAAATTCATGTAAATAGAAATTAGTTCAAACAAGACAAGATTGTCCACATGGTTCCTGATGGGAGAATTAATTTAACAATTTTTCTAGAAACCGTTAAAACCCATGTCGTAAATTTACGTCTGGATTATAAGTAAAATATTGACATTATGAAAAAATTCCTGTAAATACAAATTAGTTCCAACAAGACAAGATTTTCCACATGGTTCCTGATGGGAGAATTAATTTAACAATTTTTCTAGAAACCGTTAAAACCCATGTCGTAAATTTACGTCTGGATTATAAGTAAAATATTGACATTATGAAAAAATTCCTGTAAATACAAATTAGTTCCAACAAGACAAGATTGTCCACATGGTTCCTGATGGGAGAATTAATTTAACAATTTTTCTAGAAACCGTTGAAACCCATGGCGTAAATTTACGTCTGGATTATAAGTAAAATATTGACATTATAGAAAAATGCATGTGAATAGAAATTAGTTCAAACAAGACAAGATTGTCCACATGGTTCCTGATGGGAGAATTAATTTAACAATTTTTTCTAGAAACCGTTAAAACCCATGGCGTAAATTTACGTCTGGATTATAAGTAAAATATTGACATTATGAAAAAATGCATGTGAATACAAATTAGTTCAAACAAGACAAGATTGTCCACATGGTTCCTGATGGGAGAATTAATTTAACAATTTTTTCTGGAAACCGTTAAAACCCATGGCGTAAATTTACGTCTGGATTATAAGTAAAATATTGACATTGTGGAAAAATGCATGTGAATAGAAATTAGTTCAAACAAGACAAGATTGTCCACATGGTTCCTGATAGGAGAATTTATATTAACAGTTTTTTGTGGAAATCGTTGAAACCCATGGCGTAAATTTACGTCTGGATTATAAGTAAAATATTGACATTATAGAAAAACGCATGTGAATAGAAATTAGTTCAAACAAGACAAGATTTTCCACATGGTTCCTGATGGGAGAATTAATTTAACAATTTTTCTAGAAACCGTTAAAACCCATGTCGTAAATTTACGTCTGGATTATAAGTAAAATATTGACATTATGAAAAAATTCCTGTAAATACAAATTAGTTCCAACAAGACAAGATTGTCCACATGGTTCCTGATGGGAGAATTAATTTTAACAATTTTTTGTGGAAAGCGTTGAAACCCATGGCGTAAATTTACGTCTGGATTATAAGTAAAATATTGACATTGTGGAAAAATGCATGTGAATAGAAATTAGTTCAAACAAGTCAAGATTGTCAATTTGGTCCCTGATAAGAAAATTTACATTAACAGTTTTTTATGGAAATCGTTGAAACCCATGGCGTAAATTTACGTCTGGATTATAAGTAAAATACTGACATTATAGAAAAACGCATGTGAATAGAAATTAGTTCAAATAAGACAAGATTTTCCACATGGTTCCTGATGGGAGAATTAATTTAACAATTTTTCTAGAAACCGTTAAAACCCATGTCGTAAATTTACGTCTGGATTATAAGTAAAATATTGACATTATGAAAAAATTCCTGTAAATACAAATTAGTTCCAACAAGACAAGATTGTCCACATGGTTCCTGATGGGAGAATTAATTTTAACAATTTTTGTGGAAACCGTTGAAACCCATGGCGTAAATTTACGTCTGGATTATAAGTAAAATATTGACATTATAGAAAAATGCATGTGAATAGAAATTAGTTCAAACAAGACAAGATTGTCCACATGGTTCCTGATGGGAGAATTAATTTAACAATTTTTCTAGAAACCGTTGAAACCCATGGCGTAAATTTACGTCTGGATTATAAGTAAAATACTGACATTATAGAAAAACGCATGTGAATAGAAATTAGTTCAAACAAGACAAGATTTTCCACATGGTTCCTGATGGGAGAATTAATTTAACAATTTTTCTAGAAACCGTTAAAACCCATGTCGTAAATTTACGTCTGGATTATAAGTAAAATATTGACATTATGAAAAATTCCTGTAAATACAAATTAGTTCCAACAAGACAAGATTGTCCACATGGTTCCTGATGGGAGAATTAATTTTAACAATTTTTGTGGAAAGCGTTGAAACCCATGGCGTAAATTTACGTCTGGATTATAAGTAAAATATTGACATTATGGAAAAATGCATGTGAATAGAAATTAGTTCAAACAAGACAAGATTGTCCACATGGTTCCTGATGGGAGAATTAATTTAACAATTTTTCTAGAAACCGTTGAAACCCATGGCGTAAATTTACGTCTGGATTATAAGTAAAATATTGACATTATGAAAAAATTCCTGTAAATACAAATTAGTTCCAACAAGACAAGATTGTCCACATGGTTCCTGATGGGAGAATTAATTTAACAATTTTTCTAGAAACCGTTAAAACCCATGTCGTAAATTTACGTCTGGATTATAAGTAAAATATTGACATTATGAAAAATTCCTGTAAATACAAATTAGTTCCAACAAGACAAGATTGTCCACATGGTTCCTGATGGGAGAATTAATTTAACAATTTTTCTAGAAACCGTTGAAACCCATGGCGTAAATTTACGTCTGGATTATAAGTAAAATATTGACATTATGGAAAAATGCATGTGAATAGAAATTAGTTCAAACAAGACAAGATTGTCCACATGGTTCCTGATGGGAGAATTTAATTTAACAATTTTTATGGAAACCGTTGAAACCCATGGCGTAAATTTACGTCTGGATTATAAGTAAAATATTGACATTATGGAAAAACGCATGTGAATAGAAATTAGTTCAAACAAGACAAGATTTTCCACATGGTTCCTGATGGGAGAATTAATTTAACAATTTTTCTAGAAACCGTTAAAACCCATGTCGTAAATTTACGTCTGGATTATAAGTAAAATATTGACATTATGGAAAAATTCCTGTAAATACAAATTAGTTCCAACAAGACAAGATTGTCCACATGGTTCCTGATGGGAGAATTAATTTTAACAATTTTTGTGGAAACCGTTGAAACCCATGGCGTAAATTTACGTCTGGATTATAAGTAAAATATTGACATTATGGAAAAATGCATGTGAATAGAAATTAGTTCAAACAAGACAAGATTGTCAATTTGGTTCCTGATAAGAGAATTTACATTAACAGTTTTTATGGAAATCGTTGAAACCCATGGCGTAAATTTACGTCTGGATTATAAGTAAAATATTGACATTATAGAAAAAATGCATGTGAATAGAAATTAGTTCCAACAAGACAAGATTGTCCACATGGTTCCTGATGGGAGAATTAATTTAACAATTTTTCTAGAAACCGTTAAAACCCATGTCGTAAATTTACGTCTGGATTATAAGTAAAATATTGACATTATGAAAAAATTCCTGTAAATACAAATTAGTTCCAACAAGACAAGATTGTCCACATGGTTCCTGATGGGAGAATTAATTTAACAATTTTTCTAGAAACCGTTAAAACCCATGGCGTAAATTTACGTCTGGATTATAAGTAAAATATTGACATTATGAAAAATTCATGTAAATAGAAATTAGTTCCAACAAGACAAGATTGTCCACATGGTTCCTGATGGGAGAATTAATTTAACAATTTTTCTAGAAACCGTTGAAACCCATGGCGTAAATTTACGTCTGGATTATAAGTAAAATACTGACATTATAGAAAAACGCATGTGAATAGAAATTAGTTCAAATAAGACAAGATTTTCCACATGGTTCCTGATGGGAGAATTAATTTAACAATTTTTCTAGAAACCGTTAAAACCCATGTCGTAAATTTACGTCTGGATTATAAGTAAAATATTGACATTATGAAAAAATTCCTGTAAATACAAATTAGTTCCAACAAGAGAAGATTGTCCACATGGTTCCTGATGGGAGAATTAATTTTAACAATTTTTTGTGGAAAGCGTTGAAACCCATGGCGTAAATTTACGTCTGGATTATAAGTAAAATATTGACATTGTGGAAAAATGCATGTGAATAGAAATTAGTTCAAACAAGTCAAGATTGTCAATTTGGTCCCTGATAAGAAAATTTACATTAACAGTTTTTTATGGAAATCGTTGAAACCCATGGCGTAAATTTACGTCTGGATTATAAGTAAAATACTGACATTATAGAAAAACGCATGTGAATAGAAATTAGTTCAAACAAGACAAGATTTTCCACATGGTTCCTGATGGGAGAATTAATTTAACAATTTTTCTAGAAACCGTTAAAACCCATGTCGTAAATTTACGTCTGGATTATAAGTAAAATATTGACATTATGAAAAATTCCTGTAAATACAAATTAGTTCCAACAAGACAAGATTGTCCACATGGTTCCTGATGGGAGAATTAATTTTAACAATTTTTGTGGAAACCGTTGAAACCCATGGCGTAAATTTACGTCTGGATTATAAGTAAAATATTGACATTGTGGAAAAATGCATGTGAATAGAAATTAGTTCAAACAAGACAAGATTGTCAATTTGGTTCCTGATAAGAGAATTTACATTAACAGTTTTTTTATGGAAATCGTTGAAACCCATGGCGTAAATTTACGTCTGGATTATAAGTAAAATATTGACATTATGAAAAATGCATGTGATTAACAATTGTATTTGGTTCCTGATAAGAAAATTACTTAAATAGAAATTTAGTTCTTAGAAATATTGACTTATAGAAAAACCCATGTTAATAAAAATTTTTTCAACAAGACAAGATTGTCCACATGGTTCCTGATGGGAGAATTAATTTAACAATTTTTCTAGAAACCGTTAAAACCCATGTCGTAAATTTACGTCTGGATTATAAGTAAAATATTGACATTATGAAAAAATTCCTGTAAATACAAATTAGTTCCAACAAGACAAGATTGTCCACATGGTTCCTGATGGGAGAATTAATTTTAACAATTTTTGTGGAAAGCGTTGAAACCCATGGCGTAAATTTACGTCTGGATTATAAGTAAAATATTGACATTATGGAAAAATGCATGTGAATAGAAATTAGTTCAAACAAGACAAGATTGTCCACATGGTTCCTGATGGGAGAATTAATTTAACAATTTTTCTAGAAACCGTTGAAACCCATGGCGTAAATTTACGTCTGGATTATAAGTAAAATACTGACATTATGGAAAAACGCATGTGAATAGAAATTAGTTCAAACAAGACAAGATTGTCCACATGGTTCCTGATGGGAGAATTAATTTAACAATTTTTCTAGAAACCGTTAAAACCCATGTCGTAAATTTACGTCTGGATTATAAGTAAAATATTGACATTATGAAAAATTCCTGTAAATACAAATTAGTTCCAACAAGACAAGATTGTCCACATGGTTCCTGATGGGAGAATTAATTTTAACAATTTTTGTGGAAACCGTTGAAACCCATGGCGTAAATTTACGTCTGGATTATAAGTAAAATATTGACATTATGGAAAAATGCATGTGAATAGAAATTAGTTCAAACAAGACAAGATTGTCCACATGGTTCCTGATGGGAGAATTAATTTAACAATTTTTCTAGAAACCGTTGAAACCCATGGCGTAAATTTACGTCTGGATTATAAGTAAAATATTGACATTATGGAAAAATGCATGTGAATAGAAATTAGTTCAAACAAGACAAGATTGTCCACATGGTTCCTGATGGGAGAATTAATTTAACAATTTTTCTAGAAACCGTTGAAACCCATGGCGTAAATTTACGTCTGGATTATAAGTAAAATATTGACATTATGAAAAATTCATGTAAATAGAAATTAGTTCAAACAAGACAAGATTGTCCACATGGTTCCTGATGGGAGAATTAATTTAACAATTTTTCTAGAAACCGTTGAAACCCATGGCGTAAATTTACGTCTGGATTATAAGTAAAATATTGACATTATGAAAAAATTCATGTGAATAGAAATTAGTTCAAACAAGACAAGATTGTCCACATGGTTCCTGATGGGAGAATTAATTTAACAATTTTTCTAGAAACCGTTGAAACCCATGTCGTAAATTTACGTCTGGATTATAAGTAAAATATTGACATTATGAAAAATTCCTGTAAATACAAATTAGTTCCAACAAGACAAGATTGTCCACATGGTTCCTGATGGGAGAATTAATTTAACAATTTTTCTAGAAACCGTTGAAACCCATGGCGTAAATTTACGTCTGGATTATAAGTAAAATATTGACATTATGGAAAAATGCATGTGAATAGAAATTAGTTCAAACAAGACAAGATTGTCCACATGGTTCCTGATGGGAGAATTAATTTAACAATTTTTCTAGAAACCGTTGAAACCCATGGCGTAAATTTACGTCTGGATTATAAGTAAAATATTGACATTATAGAAAAATGCATGTGAATAGAAATTAGTTCAAACAAGACAAGATTGTCCACATGGTTCCTGATGGGAGAATTAATTTAACAATTTTTCTAGAAACCGTTAAAACCCATGTCGTAAATTTACGTCTGGATTATAAGTAAAATATTGACATTATGAAAAATTCCTGTAAATACAAATTAGTTCCAACAAGACAAGATTGTCCACATGGTTCCTGATGGGAGAATTAATTTTAACAATTTTTCTGGAAACCGTTGAAACCCATGGCGTAAATTTACGTCTGGATTATAAGTAAAATATTGACATTATGAAAAATGCATGTGAATAGAAATTAGTTCAAACAAGACAAGATTGTCCACATGGTTCCTGATGGGAGAATTAATTTAACAATTTTTCTAGAAACCGTTAAAACCCATGGCGTAAATTTACGTCTGGATTATAAGTAAAATATTGACATTATGAAAAATTCCTGTGAATACAAATTAGTTCAAACAAGACAAGATTGTCCACATGGTTCCTAATGGGAGAATTAATTTAACAATTTTTCTAGAAACCGTTAAAACCCATGTCGTAAATTTACGTCTGGATTATAAGTAAAATATTGACATTATGAAAAAATTCCTGTAAATACAAATTAGTTCCAACAAGAGAAGATTGTCCACATGGTTCCTGATGGGAGAATTAATTTTAACAATTTTTTGTGGAAAGCGTTGAAACCCATGGCGTAAATTTACGTCTGGATTATAAGTAAAATATTGACATTGTGGAAAAATGCATGTGAATAGAAATTAGTTCAAACAAGTCAAGATTGTCAATTTGGTCCCTGATAAGAAAATTTACATTAACAGTTTTTTATGGAAATCGTTGAAACCCATGGCGTAAATTTACGTCTGGATTATAAGTAAAATACTGACATTATAGAAAAACGCATGTGAATAGAAATTAGTTCAAATAAGACAAGATTTTCCACATGGTTCCTGATGGGAGAATTAATTTAACAATTTTTCTAGAAACCGTTAAAACCCATGTCGTAAATTTACGTCTGGATTATAAGTAAAATATTGACATTATGGAAAAATGTCTGTGAATAAAAATTAGTTCAAACAAGACAAGATTTTCCAACTGATTCCTGACGGGAGAAATAATTTTACAATTGTTTGTGCAAACCGTTGAAACCCATGGCGTAAATTTACGTCTGGATTATAAGTAAAATATTGACATTGTGGAAAAATGCATGTGAATAGAAATTAGTTCAAACAAGACAAGATTGTCAATTTGGTTCCTGATAAGAGAATTTACATTAACAGTTTTTTTATGGAAATCGTTGAAACCCATGGCGTAAATTTACGTCTGGATTGTAAGTAAAATATTGACATTATGAAAAAATTCCTGTAAATACAAATTAGTTCCAACAAGACAAGATTGTCCACATGGTTCCTGATGGCAGAATTAATTTAACAAATTTTCTAGAAACCGTTAAAACCCATGTCGTAAATTTACGTCTGGATTATAAGTAAAATATTGACATTATGAAAAAATTCCTGTAAATACAAATTAGTTCCAACAAGACAAGATTGTCCACATGGTTCCTGATGGGAGAATTAATTTTAACAATTTTTGTGGAAAGCGTTGAAACCCATGGCGTAAATTTACGTCTGGATTATAAGTAAAATATTGACATTGTGGAAAAATGCATGTGAATAGAAATTAGTTCAAACAAGTCAAGATTGTCAATTTGGTCCCTGATAAGAAAATTTACATTAACAGTTTTTATGGAAATCGTTGAAACCCATGGCGTAAATTTACGTCTGGATTATAAGTAAAATACTGACATTATAGAAAAACGCATGTGAATAGAAATTAGTTCAAACAAGACAAGATTGTCCACATGGTTCCTGATGGGAGAATTAATTTAACAATTTTTCTAGAAACCGTTGAAACCCATGGCGTAAATTTACGTCTGGATTATAAGTAAAATATTGACATTATGGAAAAATGCCTGTGAATAAAAATTAGTTCAAACAAGACAAGATTTTCCACATGGTTCCTGATGGGAGAATTAATTTAACAATTTTTCTAGAAACCGTTAAAACCCATGTCGTAAATTTACGTCTGGATTATAAGTAAAATATTGACATTGTGGAAAAATGCATGTGAATAGAAATTAGTTCAAACAAGACAAGATTGTCCACATGGTTCCTGATGGGAGAATTTAATTTAACAATTTTTTATGGAAACCGTTGAAACCCATGGCGTAAATTTACGTCTGGATTATAAGTAAAATATTGACATTATGAAAAAATTCCTGTAAATACAAATTAGTTCCAACAAGACAAGATTGTCCACATGGTTCCTGATGGGAGAATTAATTTAACAATTTTTCTAGAAACCGTTGAAACCCATGGCGTAAATTTACGTCTGACTTATAAGTAAAATATTGACATTGTGGAAAAATGCATGTGAATAGAAATTAGTTCAAACAAGACAAGATTGTCCACATGGTTCCTGATGGGAGAATTAATTTAACAATTTTTCTAGAAACCGTTGAAACCCATGGCGTAAATTTACGTCTGGATTATAAGTAAAATATTGACATTATGAAAAAATGCATGTGAATAGAAATTAGTTCAAACAAGACAAGATTGTCCACATGGTTCCTGATGGGAGAATTAATTTAACAATTTTTCTAGAAACCGTTGAAACCCATGGCGTAAATTTACGTCTGGATTATAAGTAAAATATTGACATTATGAAAAATTCATGTGAATAGAAATTAGTTCAAACAAGACAAGATTGTCCACATGGTTCCTGATGGGAGAATTAATTTAACAATTTTTCTAGAAACCGTTGAAACCCATGGCGTAAATTTACGTCTGGATTATAAGTAAAATATTGACATTATAGAAAAAATGCATGTGAATAGAAATTAGTTCAAACAAGACAAGATTGTCCACATGGTTCCTGATGGGAGAATTAATTTAACAATTTTTCTAGAAACCGTTAAAACCCATGTCGTAAATTTACGTCTGGATTATAAGTAAAATATTGACATTATGAAAAATTCCTGTAAATACAAATTAGTTCCAACAAGACAAGATTGTCCACATGGTTCCTGATGGGAGAATTAATTTTAACAATTTTTGTGGAAACCGTTGAAACCCATGGCGTAAATTTACGTCTGGATTATAAGTAAAATATTGACATTGTGGAAAAATGCATGTGAATAGAAATTAGTTCAAACAAGACAAGATTGTCAATTTGGTTCCTGATAAGAGAATTTACATTAACAGTTTTTATGGAAATCGTTGAAACCCATGGCGTAAATTTACGTCTGGATTATAAGTAAAATATTGACATTATAGAAAAAATGCATGTGAATAGAAATTAGTTCCAACAAGACAAGATTGTCCACATGGTTCCTGATGGGAGAATTAATTTAACAAATTTTCTAGAAACCGTTAAAACCCATGTCGTAAATTTACGTCTGGATTATAAGTAAAATATTGACATTATGAAAAAATTCCTGTAAATACAAATTAGTTCCAACAAGACAAGATTGTCCACATGGTTCCTGATGGGAGAATTAATTTTAACAATTTTTGTGGAAACCGTTGAAACCCATGGCGTAAATTTACGTCTGGATTATAAGTAAAATATTGACATTATGGAAAAATGCATGTGAATAGAAATTAGTTCAAACAAGACAAGATTGTCCACATTTGGTTCCTGATAGGAGAATTTACATTAACAGTTTTTATGGAAATCGTTGAAACCCATGGCGTAAATTTACGTCTGGATTATAAGTAAAATATTGACATTATAGAAAAATGCATGTGAATAGAAATTAGTTCAAACAAGACAAGATTGTCCACATGGTTCCTGATGGGAGAATTAATTTAACAATTTTTCTAGAAACCGTTGAAACCCATGGCGTAAATTTACGTCTGGATTATAAGTAAAATATTGACATTATGGAAAAATGCCTGTGAATAGAAATTAGTTCAAACAAGACAAGATTGTCCACATGGTTCCTGATGGGAGAATTAATTTAACAATTTTTCTAGAAACCGTTGAAACCCATGGCGTAAATTTACGTCTGGATTATAAGTAAAATATTGACATTATGGAAAAATGCATGTGAATAGAAATTAGTTCAAACAAGACAAGATTGTCCACATGGTTCCTGATAGGAGAATTTACATTAACAATTTTTCTAGAAATCGTTGAAACCCATGGCGTAAATTTACGTCTGGATTATAAGTAAAATATTGACATTATGGAAAAATTCATGTGAATAGAAATTAGTTCAAACAAGACAAGATTGTCCACATGGTTCCTGATGGGAGAATTAATTTAACAATTTTTCTAGAAACCGTTGAAACCCATGGCGTAAATTTACGTCTGGATTATAAGTAAAATATTGACATTATGGAAAAATGCATGTGAATAGAAATTAGTTCAAACAAGACAAGATTGTCCACATGGTTCCTGATGGGAGAATTAATTTAACAATTTTTCTAGAAACCGTTGAAACCCATGGCGTAAATTTACGTCTGGATTATAAGTAAAATATTGACATTATGAAAAATTCATGTAAATACAAATTAGTTCCAACAAGACAAGATTGTCCACATGGTTCCTGATGGGAGAATTAATTTTAACAATTTTTCTGGAAACCGTTGAAACCCATGGCGTAAATTTACGTCTGGATTATAAGTAAAATATTGACATTATGGAAAAATGCATGTGAATAGAAATTAGTTCAAACAAGACAAGATTGTCCACATGGTTCCTGATGGGAGAATTAATTTAACAATTTTTCTAGAAACCGTTGAAACCCATGGCGTAAATTTACGTCTGGATTATAAGTAAAATATTGACATTATGAAAAAATTCATGTAAATAGAAATTAGTTCAAACAAGACAAGATTGTCCACATGGTTCCTGATGGGAGAATTAATTTAACAATTTTTCTAGAAACCGTTGAAACCCATGGCGTAAATTTACGTCTGGATTATAAGTAAAATATTGACATTATGAAAAATTCATGTGAATAGAAATTAGTTCAAACAAGACAAGATTGTCCACATGGTTCCTGATGGGAGAATTAATTTAACAATTTTTCTGGAAACCGTTGAAACCCATGGCGTAAATTTACGTCTGGATTATAAGTAAAATATTGACATTATAGAAAAACGCATGTGAATAGAAATTAGTTCAAACAAGACAAGATTTTCCACATGGTTCCTGATGGGAGAATTAATTTAACAATTTTTCTAGAAACCGTTAAAACCCATGTCGTAAATTTACGTCTGGATTATAAGTAAAATATTGACATTATGAAAAATTCCTGTAAATACAAATTAGTTCCAACAAGACAAGATTGTCCACATGGTTCCTGATGGGAGAATTAATTTAACAATTTTTTGTGGAAACCGTTGAAACCCATGGCGTAAATTTACGTCTGGATTATAAGTAAAATATTGACATTATGGAAAAATGCATGTGAATAGAAATTAGTTCAAACAAGACAAGATTGTCAATTTGGTTCCTGATAAGAGAATTTACATTAACAGTTTTTATGGAAATCGTTGAAACCCATGGCGTAAATTTACGTCTGGATTATAAGTAAAATATTGACATTATAGAAAAATGCATGTGAATAGAAATTAGTTCAAACAAGACAAGATTGTCCACATGGTTCCTGATGGGAGAATTAATTTAACAATTTTTCTAGAAACCGTTAAAACCCATGTCGTAAATTTACGTCTGGATTATAAGTAAAATATTGACATTATGAAAAAATTCCTGTAAATACAAATTAGTTCCAACAAGACAAGATTGTCCACATGGTTCCTGATGGGAGAATTAATTTTAACAATTTTTGTGGAAAGCGTTGAAACCCATGGCGTAAATTTACGTCTGGATTATAAGTAAAATATTGACATTGTGGAAAAATGCATGTGAATAGAAATTAGTTCAAACAAGTCAAGATTGTCAATTTGGTTCCTGATAAGAAAATTTACATTAACAGTTTTTATGGAAATCGTTGAAACCCATGGCGTAAATTTACGTCTGGATTATAAGTAAAATACTGACATTATAGAAAAACGCATGTGAATAGAAATTAGTTCAAACAAGACAAGATTGTCCACATGGTTCCTGATGGGAGAATTAATTTAACAATTTTTCTAGAAACCGTTAAAACCCATGTCGTAAATTTACGTCTGGATTATAAGTAAAATATTGACATTATGGAAAAATTCCTGTAAATACAAATTAGTTCAAACAAGACAAGATTGTCCACATGGTTCCTGATGGGAGAATTAATTTAACAATTTTTCTAGAAACCGTTGAAACCCATGGCGTAAATTTACGTCTGGATTATAAGTAAAATATTGACATTATGGAAAAATGCATGTGAATAGAAATTAGTTCAAACAAGACAAGATTGTCAATTTGGTTCCTGATAGGAGAATTTACATTAACAGTTTTTATGGAAATCGTTGAAACCCATGGCGTAAATTTACGTCTGGATTATAAGTAAAATATTGACATTATGAAAAATTCATGTAAATAGAAATTAGTTCAAACAAGACAAGATTGTCCACATGGTTCCTGATGGGAGAATTAATTTAACAATTTTTCTAGAAACCGTTAAAACCCATGTCGTAAATTTACGTCTGGATTATAAGTAAAATATTGACATTATGAAAAATTCCTGTAAATACAAATTAGTTCCAACAAGACAAGATTGTCCACATGGTTCCTGATGGGAGAATTAATTTTAACAATTTTTGTGGAAAGCGTTGAAACCCATGGCGTAAATTTACGTCTGGATTATAAGTAAAATATTGACATTGTGGAAAAATGCATGTGAATAGAAATTAGTTCAAACAAGACAAGATTGTCAATTTGGTTCCTGATAAGAAAATTTACATTAACAGTTTTTATGGAAATCGTTGAAACCCATGGCGTAAATTTACGTCTGGATTATAAGTAAAATACTGACATTATAGAAAAACGCATGTGAATAGAAATTAGTTCAAACAAGACAAGATTGTCCACATGGTTCCTGATGGGAGAATTAATTTAACAATTTTTCTAGAAACCGTTGAAACCCATGGCGTAAATTTACGTCTGGATTATAAGTAAAATATTGACATTATGGAAAAATGTCTGTGAATAAAAATTAGTTCCAACAAGACAAGATTGTCCACATGGTTCCTGATGGGAGAATTAATTTAACAATTTTTCTAGAAACCGTTGAAACCCATGGCGTAAATTTACGTCTGGATTATAAGTAAAATATTGACATTGTGGAAAAATGCATGTGAATAGAAATTAGTTCAAACAAGACAAGATTGTCAATTTGGTTCCTGATAAGAGAATTTACATTAACAGTTTTTTTTATGGAAATCGTTGAAACCCATGGCGTAAATTTACGTCTGGATTGTAAGTAAAATATTGACATTATGAAAAAATTCCTGTAAATACAAATTAGTTCCAACAAGACAAGATTGTCCACATGGTTCCTGATGGGAGAATTAATTTAACAATTTTTCTAGAAACCGTTGAAACCCATGGCGTAAATTTACGTCTGGATTATAAGTAAAATATTGACATTATGGAAAAATGCATGTAAATACAAATTAGTTCCAACAAGACAAGATTGTCCACATGGTTCCTGATGGGAGAATTAATTTTAACAATTTTTTATGGAAACCGTTGAAACCCATGGCGTAAATTTACGTCTGGATTATAAGTAAAATATTGACATTATGAAAAAATTCATGTAAATAGAAATTAGTTCAAACAAGACAAGATTGTCCACATGGTTCCTGATGGGAGAATTAATTTAACAATTTTTATGGAAATCGTTGAAACCCATGGCGTAAATTTACGTCTGGATTATAAGTAAAATATTGACATTATGGAAAAATGCATGTGAATAGAAATTAGTTCAAACAAGACAAGATTGTCCACATGGTTCCTGATGGGAGAATTAATTTAACAATTTTTCTAGAAACCGTTGAAACCCATGGCGTAAATTTACGTCTGGATTATAAGTAAAATATTGACATTATGGAAAAATGCATGTGAATAGAAATTAGTTCAAACAAGACAAGATTGTCCACATGGTTCCTGATGGGAGAATTAATTTAACAATTTTTCTAGAAACCGTTAAAACCCATGTCGTAAATTTACGTCTGGATTATAAGTAAAATATTGACATTATGAAAAATTCCTGTAAATACAAATTAGTTCCAACAAGACAAGATTGTCCACATGGTTCCTGATGGGAGAATTAATTTAACAATTTTTGTGGAAACCGTTGAAACCCATGGCGTAAATTTACGTCTGGATTATAAGTAAAATATTGACATTATGGAAAAATGCATGTGAATAGAAATTAGTTCAAACAAGACAAGATTGTCCACTTGGTTCCTGATGGGAGAATTTAATTTAACAATTTTTCTAGAAACCGTTGAAACCCATGGCGTAAATTTACGTCTGGATTATAAGTAAAATATTGACATTATAGAAAAAATTCATGTGAATAGAAATTAGTTCAAACAAGACAAGATTGTCCACATGGTTCCTGATGGGAGAATTAATTTAACAATTTTTCTAGAAACCGTTGAAACCCATGGCGTAAATTTACGTCTGGATTATAAGTAAAATATTGACATTATGAAAAATTCATGTGAATAGAAATTAGTTCAAACAAGACAAGATTGTCCACATGGTTCCTGATGGGAGAATTAATTTAACAATTTTTCTGGAAACCGTTGAAACCCATGGCGTAAATTTACGTCTGGATTATAAGTAAAATATTGACATTATGGAAAAATGCATGTGAATAGAAATTAGTTCAAACAAGACAAGATTGTCCACATGGTTCCTGATGGGAGAATTAATTTAACAATTTTTCTAGAAACCGTTAAAACCCATGTCGTAAATTTACGTCTGGATTATAAGTAAAATATTGACATTATGAAAAAATTCCTGTAAATACAAATTAGTTCCAACAAGACAAGATTGTCCACATGGTTCCTGATGGGAGAATTAATTTAACAATTTTTCTGGAAACCGTTGAAACCCATGGCGTAAATTTACGTCTGGATTATAAGTAAAATATTGACATTATGGAAAAATGCATGTGAATAGAAATTAGTTCAAACAAGACAAGATTGTCCACATGGTTCCTGATGGGAGAATTAATTTAACAATTTTTCTGGAAACCGTTGAAACCCATGGCGTAAATTTACGTCTGGATTATAAGTAAAATATTGACATTATAGAAAAACGCATGTGAATAGAAATTAGTTCAAACAAGACAAGATTGTCCACATGGTTCCTGATGGGAGAATTAATTTAACAATTTTTCTAGAAACCGTTAAAACCCATGTCGTAAATTTACGTCTGGATTATAAGTAAAATATTGACATTATGAAAAAATTCCTGTAAATACAAATTAGTTCCAACAAGACAAGATTGTCCACATGGTTCCTGATGGGAGAATTAATTTAACAATTTTTGTGGAAACCGTTGAAACCCATGGCGTAAATTTACGTCTGGATTATAAGTAAAATATTGACATTGTGGAAAAATGCATGTGAATAGAAATTAGTTCAAACAAGACAAGATTGTCAATTTGGTTCCTGATAAGAGAATTTACATTAACAGTTTTTTTATGGAAATCGTTGAAACCCATGGCGTAAATTTACGTCTGGATTATAAGTAAAATATTGACATTATGAAAAATTCATGTAAATAGAAATTAGTTCAAACAAGACAAGATTGTCCACATGGTTCCTGATGGGAGAATTAATTTAACAAATTTTCTAGAAACCGTTAAAACCCATGTCGTAAATTTACGTCTGGATTATAAGTAAAATATTGACATTATGAAAAATTCCTGTAAATACAAATTAGTTCCAACAAGACAAGATTGTCCACATGGTTCCTGATGGGAGAATTAATTTTAACAATTTTTGTGGAAAGCGTTGAAACCCATGGCGTAAATTTACGTCTGGATTATAAGTAAAATATTGACATTGTGGAAAAATGCATGTGAATAGAAATTAGTTCAAACAAGACAAGATTGTCAATTTGGTCCCTGATAAGAAAATTTACATTAACAGTTTTTATGGAAATCGTTGAAACCCATGGCGTAAATTTACGTCTGGATTATAAGTAAAATACTGACATTATAGAAAAACGCATGTGAATAGAAATTAGTTCAAACAAGACAAGATTGTCCACATGGTTCCTGATGGGAGAATTAATTTAACAATTTTTCTAGAAACCGTTGAAACCCATGGCGTAAATTTACGTCTGGATTATAAGTAAAATATTGACATTATGGAAAAATTCCTGTGAATACAAATTAGTTCAAACAAGACAAGATTTTCCACATGGTTCCTGATGGGAGAATTAATTTAACAATTTTTCTAGAAACCGTTGAAACCCATGGCGTAAATTTACGTCTGGATTATAAGTAAAATATTGACATTATGGAAAAATGCATGTGAATAGAAATTAGTTCAAACAAGACAAGATTGTCCACATGGTTCCTGATGGGAGAATTAATTTAACAATTTTTCTAGAAACCGTTGAAACCCATGGCGTAAATTTACGTCTGGATTATAAGTAAAATATTGACATTATAGAAAAATGCATGTGAATAGAAATTAGTTCAAACAAGACAAGATTGTCCACATGGTTCCTGATGGGAGAATTAATTTAACAATTTTTCTAGAAACCGTTAAAACCCATGTCGTAAATTTACGTCTGGATTATAAGTAAAATATTGACATTATGAAAAATTCCTGTAAATACAAATTAGTTCCAACAAGACAAGATTGTCCACATGGTTCCTGATGGGAGAATTAATTTTAACAATTTTTGTGGAAACCGTTGAAACCCATGGCGTAAATTTACGTCTGGATTATAAGTAAAATATTGACATTATGGAAAAATGCATGTGAATAGAAATTAGTTCAAACAAGACAAGATTGTCAATTTGGTTCCTGATAGGAGAATTTACATTAACAGTTTTTATGGAAATCGTTGAAACCCATGGCGTAAATTTACGTCTGGATTATAAGTAAAATATTGACATTATAGAAAAATGCATGTGAATAGAAATTAGTTCAAACAAGACAAGATTGTCCACATGGTTCCTGATGGGAGAATTAATTTAACAATTTTTCTAGAAACCGTTGAAACCCATGGCGTAAATTTACGTCTGGATTATAAGTAAAATATTGACATTATGGAAAAATTCCTGTGAATACAAATTAGTTCAAACAAGACAAGATTGTCCACATGGTTCCTGATGGGAGAATTAATTTAACAATTTTTCTAGAAACCGTTGAAACCCATGGCGTAAATTTACGTCTGGATTATAAGTAAAATATTGACATTATGGAAAAATGCATGTGAATAGAAATTAGTTCAAACAAGACAAGATTGTCCACATGGTTCCTGATAGGAGAATTTACATTAACAATTTTTTATGGAAATCGTTGAAACCCATGGCGTAAATTTACGTCTGGATTATAAGTAAAATATTGACATTATGAAAAATTCCTGTAAATAGAAATTAGTTCCAACAAGACAAGATTGTCCACATGGTTCCTGATGGGAGAATTAATTTAACAATTTTTCTAGAAACCGTTGAAACCCATGGCGTAAATTTACGTCTGGATTATAAGTAAAATATTGACATTATGGAAAAATGCATGTGAATAGAAATTAGTTCAAACAAGACAAGATTGTCCACATGGTTCCTGATGGGAGAATTAATTTAACAATTTTTCTAGAAACCGTTAAAACCCATGGCGTAAATTTACGTCTGGATTATAAGTAAAATATTGACATTATGAAAAATTCCTGTAAATACAAATTAGTTCCAACAAGACAAGATTGTCCACATGGTTCCTGATGGGAGAATTAATTTAACAATTTTTGTGGAAACCGTTGAAACCCATGGCGTAAATTTACGTCTGGATTATAAGTAAAATATTGACATTATGGAAAAATGCATGTGAATAGAAATTAGTTCAAACAAGACAAGATTGTCAATTTGGTTCCTGATAGGAGAATTTACTTTAACAATTTTTATGGAAATCGTTGAAACCCATGGCGTAAATTTACGTCTGGATTATAAGTAAAATATTGACATTATAGAAAAATGCATGTGAATAGAAATTAGTTCAAACAAGACAAGATTGTCCACATGGTTCCTGATGGGAGAATTAATTTAACAATTTTTCTAGAAACCGTTAAAACCCATGTCGTAAATTTACGTCTGGATTATAAGTAAAATATTGACATTATGAAAAAATTCCTGTAAATACAAATTAGTTCCAACAAGACAAGATTGTCCACATGGTTCCTGATGGGAGAATTAATTTTAACAATTTTTGTGGAAAGCGTTGAAACCCATGGCGTAAATTTACGTCTGGATTATAAGTAAAATATTGACATTATGGAAAAATGCATGTGAATAGAAATTAGTTCAAACAAGACAAGATTGTCAATTTGGTTCCTGATAAGAAAATTTACATTAACAGTTTTTTATGGAAATCGTTGAAACCCATGGCGTAAATTTACGTCTGGATTATAAGTAAAATATTGACATTATAGAAAAACGCATGTGAATAGAAATTAGTTCAAACAAGACAAGATTGTCCACATGGTTCCTGATGGGAGAATTAATTTAACAATTTTTCTAGAAACCGTTAAAACCCATGTCGTAAATTTACGTCTGGATTATAAGTAAAATATTGACATTATGAAAAATTCCTGTAAATACAAATTAGTTCCAACAAGACAAGATTGTCCACATGGTTCCTGATGGGAGAATTAATTTAACAATTTTTGTGGAAAGCGTTGAAACCCATGGCGTAAATTTACGTCTGGATTATAAGTAAAATATTGACATTATGGAAAAATGCATGTGAATAGAAATTAGTTCAAACAAGACAAGATTGTCAATTTGGTCCCTGATAAGAGAATTTACATTAACAGTTTTTTATGGAAATCGTTGAAACCCATGGCGTAAATTTACGTCTGGATTATAAGTAAAATACTGACATTATAGAAAAACGCATGTGAATAGAAATTAGTTCAAACAAGACAAGATTGTCCACATGGTTCCTGATGGGAGAATTAATTTAACAATTTTTCTAGAAACCGTTAAAACCCATGTCGTAAATTTACGTCTGGATTATAAGTAAAATATTGACATTATGAAAAATTCCTGTAAATACAAATTAGTTCCAACAAGACAAGATTGTCCACATGGTTCCTGATGGGAGAATTAATTTAACAATTTTTCTAGAAACCGTTGAAACCCATGGCGTAAATTTACGTCTGGATTATAAGTAAAATATTGACATTATGGAAAAATTCATGTGAATAGAAATTAGTTCAAACAAGACAAGATTGTCCACATGGTTCCTGATGGGAGAATTAATTTAACAATTTTTCTAGAAACCGTTGAAACCCATGGCGTAAATTTACGTCTGGATTATAAGTAAAATATTGACATTATAGAAAAATGCATGTGAATAGAAATTAGTTCAAACAAGACAAGATTGTCCACATGGTTCCTGATGGGAGAATTAATTTAACAATTTTTCTAGAAACCGTTAAAACCCATGGCGTAAATTTACGTCTGGATTATAAGTAAAATATTGACATTATGAAAAAATTCATGTGAATAGAAATTAGTTCCAACAAGACAAGATTGTCCACATGGTTCCTGATGGGAGAATTAATTTAACAATTTTTGTGGAAACCGTTGAAACCCATGGCGTAAATTTACGTCTGGATTATAAGTAAAATATTGACATTATGGAAAAATGCATGTGAATAGAAATTAGTTCAAACAAGACAAGATTGTCCACTTGGTTCCTGATAGGAGAATTTACTTTAACAATTTTTTATGGAAATCGTTGAAACCCATGGCGTAAATTTACGTCTGGATTATAAGTAAAATATTGACATTATGAAAAATGCATGTGAATAGAAATTAGTTCAAACAAGACAAGATTGTCCACATGGTTCCTGATGGGAGAATTAATTTAACAATTTTTCTAGAAACCGTTAAAACCCATGGCGTAAATTTACGTCTGGATTATAAGTAAAATATTGACATTATGAAAAAATTCCTGTAAATACAAATTAGTTCCAACAAGACAAGATTGTCCACATGGTTCCTGATGGGAGAATTAATTTAACAATTTTTCTGGAAACCGTTGAAACCCATGGCGTAAATTTACGTCTGGATTATAAGTAAAATATTGACATTATGGAAAAATGCATGTGAATAGAAATTAGTTCAAACAAGACAAGATTGTCCACATGGTTCCTGATGGGAGAATTTAATTTAACAATTTTTATGGAAACCGTTGAAACCCATGGCGTAAATTTACGTCTGGATTATAAGTAAAATATTGACATTATGGAAAAATGCATGTGAATAGAAATTAGTTCAAACAAGACAAGATTGTCCACTTGGTTCCTGATGGGAGAATTTAATTTAACAATTTTTATAGAAATCGTTGAAACCCATGGCGTAAATTTACGTCTGGATTATAAGTAAAATATTGACATTATAGAAAAATGCATGTGAATAGAAATTAGTTCAAACAAGACAAGATTGTCCACATGGTTCCTGATGGGAGAATTAATTTAACAATTTTTCTAGAAACCGTTAAAACCCATGGCGTAAATTTACGTCTGGATTATAAGTAAAATATTGACATTATGAAAAAATTCCTGTAAATACAAATTAGTTCAAACAAGACAAGATTGTCCACATGGTTCCTGATGGGAGAATTAATTTAACAATTTTTGTGGAAACCGTTGAAACCCATGGCGTAAATTTACGTCTGGATTATAAGTAAAATATTGACATTATGGAAAAATGCATGTGAATAGAAATTAGTTCAAACAAGACAAGATTGTCCACATGGTTCCTGATGGGAGAATTAATTTAACAATTTTTCTAGAAACCGTTGAAACCCATGGCGTAAATTTACGTCTGGATTATAAGTAAAATATTGACATTATAGAAAAACGCATGTGAATAGAAATTAGTTCAAACAAGACAAGATTTTCCACATGGTTCCTGATGGGAGAATTAATTTAACAATTTTTCTAGAAACCGTTAAAACCCATGTCGTAAATTTACGTCTGGATTATAAGTAAAATATTGACATTATGAAAAAATTCCTGTAAATACAAATTAGTTCCAACAAGACAAGATTGTCCACATGGTTCCTGATGGGAGAATTAATTTTAACAATTTTTGTGGAAAGCGTTGAAACCCATGGCGTAAATTTACGTCTGGATTATAAGTAAAATATTGACATTATGGAAAAATGCATGTGAATAGAAATTAGTTCAAACAAGACAAGATTGTCCACATGGTTCCTGATGGGAGAATTAATTTAACAATTTTTCTGGAAACCGTTGAAACCCATGGCGTAAATTTACGTCTGGATTATAAGTAAAATATTGACATTATAGAAAAATGCATGTGAATAGAAATTAGTTCAAACAAGACAAGATTGTCCACATGGTTCCTGATGGGAGAATTAATTTAACAATTTTTCTAGAAACCGTTGAAACCCATGGCGTAAATTTACGTCTGGATTATAAGTAAAATATTGACATTATGGAAAAATGCCTGTGAATAGAAATTAGTTCAAACAAGACAAGATTGTCCACATGGTTCCTGATGGGAGAATTAATTTAACAATTTTTCTAGAAACCGTTGAAACCCATGGCGTAAATTTACGTCTGGATTATAAGTAAAATATTGACATTATGAAAAAATTCATGTAAATAGAAATTAGTTCAAACAAGACAAGATTGTCCACATGGTTCCTGATGGGAGAATTAATTTAACAATTTTTCTAGAAACCGTTGAAACCCATGGCGTAAATTTACGTCTGGATTATAAGTAAAATATTGACATTATGGAAAAATGCATGTGAATAGAAATTAGTTCAAACAAGACAAGATTGTCCACATGGTTCCTGATGGGAGAATTAATTTAACAATTTTTCTAGAAACCGTTAAAACCCATGTCGTAAATTTACGTCTGGATTATAAGTAAAATATTGACATTATGAAAAATTCCTGTAAATACAAATTAGTTCCAACAAGAGAAGATTGTCCACATGGTTCCTGATGGGAGAATTAATTTTAACAATTTTTGTGGAAAGCGTTGAAACCCATGGCGTAAATTTACGTCTGGATTATAAGTAAAATATTGACATTGTGGAAAAATGCATGTGAATAGAAATTAGTTCAAACAAGTCAAGATTGTCAATTTGGTCCCTGATAAGAAAATTTACATTAACAGTTTTTTATGGAAATCGTTGAAACCCATGGCGTAAATTTACGTCTGGATTATAAGTAAAATACTGACATTATAGAAAAACGCATGTGAATAGAAATTAGTTCAAACAAGACAAGATTGTCCACATGGTTCCTGATGGGAGAATTAATTTAACAATTTTTCTAGAAACCGTTGAAACCCATGGCGTAAATTTACGTCTGGATTATAAGTAAAATATTGACATTATGGAAAAATTCCTGTAAATACAAATTAGTTCCAACAAGACAAGATTGTCCACATGGTTCCTGATGGGAGAATTAATTTTAACAATTTTTGTGGAAACCGTTGAAACCCATGGCGTAAATTTACGTCTGGATTATAAGTAAAATATTGACATTGTGGAAAAATGCATGTGAATAGAAATTAGTTCAAACAAGTCAAGATTGTCAATTTGGTTCCTGATAAGAAAATTTACATTAACAGTTTTTTATGGAAATCGTTGAAACCCATGGCGTAAATTTACGTCTGGATTATAAGTAAAATACTGACATTATAGAAAAATGCATGTGAATAGAAATTAGTTCAAACAAGACAAGATTGTCCACATGGTTCCTGATGGGAGAATTAATTTAACAATTTTTCTAGAAACCGTTAAAACCCATGTCGTAAATTTACGTCTGGATTATAAGTAAAATATTGACATTATGAAAAAATTCCTGTAAATACAAATTAGTTCCAACAAGACAAGATTGTCCACATGGTTCCTGATGGGAGAATTAATTTTAACAATTTTTGTGGAAAGCGTTGAAACCCATGGCGTAAATTTACGTCTGGATTATAAGTAAAATATTGACATTATGGAAAAATGCATGTGAATAGAAATTAGTTCAAACAAGACAAGATTGTCAACATGGTTCCTGATAGGAGAATTTACATTAACAGTTTTTTATGGAAATCGTTGAAACCCATGGCGTAAATTTACGTCTGGATTATAAGTAAAATACTGACATTATAGAAAAACGCATGTGAATAGAAATTAGTTCAAACAAGACAAGATTGTCCACATGGTTCCTGATGGGAGAATTAATTTAACAATTTTTCTAGAAACCGTTAAAACCCATGTCGTAAATTTACGTCTGGATTATAAGTAAAATATTGACATTATGGAAAAATTCCTGTGAATACAAATTAGTTCAAACAAGACAAGATTGTCCACATGGTTCCTGATGGGAGAATTAATTTAACAATTTTTGTGGGAAACCGTTGAAACCCATGGCGTAAATTTACGTCTGGATTATAAGTAAAATATTGACATTATGGAAAAATGCATGTGAATAGAAATTAGTTCAAACAAGACAAGATTGTCCACATGGTTCCTGATGGGAGAATTAATTTAACAATTTTTCTAGAAACCGTTGAAACCCATGGCGTAAATTTACGTCTGGATTATAAGTAAAATATTGACATTATGAAAAAATTCCTGTAAATACAAATTAGTTCCAACAAGACAAGATTGTCCACATGGTTCCTGATGGGAGAATTAATTTAACAATTTTTCTAGAAACCGTTAAAACCCATGTCGTAAATTTACGTCTGGATTATAAGTAAAATATTGACATTATGAAAAATTCCTGTAAATACAAATTAGTTCCAACAAGACAAGATTGTCCACATGGTTCCTGATGGGAGAATTAATTTTAACAATTTTTTGTGGAAAGCGTTGAAACCCATGGCGTAAATTTACGTCTGGATTATAAGTAAAATACTGACATTATGGAAAAATGCATGTGAATAGAAATTAGTTCAAACAAGACAAGATTGTCAATTTGGTTCCTGATAAGAAAATTTACATTAACAGTTTTTATGGAAATCGTTGAAACCCATGGCGTAAATTTACGTCTGGATTATAAGTAAAATACTGACATTATAGAAAAACGCATGTGAATAGAAATTAGTTCAAATAAGACAAGATTGTCCACATGGTTCCTGATGGGAGAATTAATTTAACAATTTTTCTAGAAACCGTTAAAACCCATGTCGTAAATTTACGTCTGGATTATAAGTAAAATATTGACATTATGGAAAAATGTCTGTGAATAAAATTAGTTCAAACAAGACAAGATTTTCCACATGGTTCCTGATGGGAGAATTAATTTAACAATTTTTGTGGAAACCGTTGAAACCCATGGCGTAAATTTACGTCTGGATTATAAGTAAAATATTGACATTGTGGAAAAATGCATGTGAATAGAAATTAGTTCAAACAAGACAAGATTGTCAATTTGGTTCCTGATAAGAGAATTTACATTAACAGTTTTTTTATGGAAATCGTTGAAACCCATGGCGTAAATTTACGTCTGGATTATAAGTAAAATATTGACATTATGAAAAAATTCCTGTAAATACAAATTAGTTCCAACAAGACAAGATTGTCCACATGGTTCCTGATGGCAGAATTAATTTAACAAATTTTCTAGAAACCGTTAAAACCCATGTCGTAAATTTACGTCTGGATTATAAGTAAAATATTGACATTATGAAAAAATTCCTGTAAATACAAATTAGTTCCAACAAGACAAGATTGTCCACATGGTTCCTGATGGGAGAATTAATTTTAACAATTTTTTGTGGAAAGCGTTGAAACCCATGGCGTAAATTTACGTCTGGATTATAAGTAAAATATTGACATTGTGGAAAAATGCATGTGAATAGAAATTAGTTCAAACAAGTCAAGATTGTCAATTTGGTCCCTGATAAGAAAATTTACATTAACAGTTTTTATGGAAATCGTTGAAACCCATGGCGTAAATTTACGTCTGGATTATAAGTAAAATACTGACATTATAGAAAAACGCATGTGAATAGAAATTAGTTCAAACAAGACAAGATTGTCCACATGGTTCCTGATGGGAGAATTAATTTAACAATTTTTCTAGAAACCGTTGAAACCCATGGCGTAAATTTACGTCTGGATTATAAGTAAAATATTGACATTATGGAAAAATTCCTGTGAATACAAATTAGTTCAAACAAGACAAGATTGTCCACATGGTTCCTGATGGGAGAATTAATTTAACAATTTTTCTAGAAACCGTTAAAACCCATGGCGTAAATTTACGTCTGGATTATAAGTAAAATATTGACATTATGGAAAAATGCATGTGAATAGAAATTAGTTCAAACAAGACAAGATTGTCCACTTGGTTCCTGATAGGAGAATTTAATTTAACAATTTTTCTAGAAACCGTTGAAACCCATGGCGTAAATTTACGTCTGGATTATAAGTAAAATATTGACATTATGAAAAAATTCCTGTAAATACAAATTAGTTCCAACAAGACAAGATTGTCCACATGGTTCCTGATGGGAGAATTAATTTAACAATTTTTCTGGAAACCGTTGAAACCCATGGCGTAAATTTACGTCTGGATTATAAGTAAAATATTGACATTATGGAAAAATGCATGTGAATAGAAATTAGTTCAAACAAGACAAGATTGTCCACAATTTGGTCCTGATAAGAGAATTTACATTAACAATTTTTTATGGAAATCGTTGAAACCCATGGCGTAAATTTACGTCTGGATTGTAAGTAAAATGTTGACATTATGAAAAAATTCCTGTAAATACAAATTAGTTCCAACAAGACAAGATTGTCCACATGGTTCCTGATGGGAGAATTAATTTAACAATTTTTCTGGAAACCGTTGAAACCCATGGCGTAAATTTACGTCTGGATTATAAGTAAAATATTGACATTATGGAAAAATGCATGTGAATAGAAATTAGTTCAAACAAGACAAGATTGTCCACATGGTTCCTGATGGGAGAATTAATTTAACAATTTTTCTGGAAACCGTTGAAACCCATGGCGTAAATTTACGTCTGGATTATAAGTAAAATATTGACATTATAGAAAAATGCATGTGAATAGAAATTAGTTCAAACAAGACAAGATTTTCCACATGGTTCCTGATGGGAGAATTAATTTAACAATTTTTCTAGAAACCGTTAAAACCCATGTCGTAAATTTACGTCTGGATTATAAGTAAAATATTGACATTATGAAAAATTCCTGTAAATACAAATTAGTTCCAACAAGACAAGATTGTCCACATGGTTCCTGATGGGAGAATTAATTTAACAATTTTTCTGGAAACCGTTGAAACCCATGGCGTAAATTTACGTCTGGATTATAAGTAAAATATTGACATTATGGAAAAATGCATGTGAATAGAAATTAGTTCAAACAAGACAAGATTGTCCACATGGTTCCTGATGGGAGAATTAATTTAACAATTTTTCTAGAAACCGTTGAAACCCATGGCGTAAATTTACGTCTGGATTATAAGTAAAATATTGACATTATGAAAAACGCATGTGAATAGAAATTAGTTCAAACAAGACAAGATTGTCCACATGGTTCCTGATGGGAGAATTAATTTAACAATTTTTCTAGAAACCGTTAAAACCCATGTCGTAAATTTACGTCTGGATTATAAGTAAAATATTGACATTATGAAAAAATTCCTGTAAATACAAATTAGTTCCAACAAGACAAGATTGTCCACATGGTTCCTGATGGGAGAATTAATTTTAACAATTTTTTGTGGAAAGCGTTGAAACCCATGGCGTAAATTTACGTCTGGATTATAAGTAAAATACTGACATTATAGAAAAACGCATGTGAATAGAAATTAGTTCAAACAAGACAAGATTTTCCACATGGTTCCTGATGGGAGAATTAATTTAACAATTTTTCTAGAAACCGTTAAAACCCATGTCGTAAATTTACGTCTGGATTATAAGTAAAATATTGACATTATGAAAAAATTCCTGTAAATACAAATTAGTTCCAACAAGACCAACAAGAGAAGATTGTCCACATGGTTCCTGATGGGAGAATTAATTAATTTAACAATTTTTGTGGAAAGCGTTGAAACCCATGGCGTAAATTTACGTCTGGATTTTAAGTAAAATATTGAATTACATTGTGGAAAAACGCATGTGAATAGAAATTAGTTCAAATAACAAGTCAAGATTGTCAATTTATTGATGGTCCCTGATGGAAGAATTTTTACATTAACAATTTTTTTTTATGGAAACCGTTGAAACCCATGGCGTAAATTTACGTCTGGATTATAAGTAAAATATTGACATTATGGAAAAATGCATTAAATAATAATGTGAATAGAAATTAGTTCAAACAAGACAAGATTTTCCACATGGTTCCTGATGGGAGAATTAATTTAACAATTTTTCTAGAAACCGTTGAAACCCATGGCGTAAATTTACGTCTGGATTATAAGTAAAATATTGACATTATGAAAAATGCCTGTAAATACAAATTAGTTCCAACAAGACAAGATTGTCCACATGGTTCCTGATGGGAGAATTAATTTTAACAATTTTTTTGGAAACCGTTGAAACCCATGGCGTAAATTTACGTCTGGATTATAAGTAAAATATTGACATTATGGAAAAATGCATGTGAATAGAAATTAGTTCAAACAAGACAAGATTGTCCACATGGTTCCTGATGGGAGAATTTAATTTAACAATTTTTTATAGAAACCGTTGAAACCCATGGCGTAAATTTACGTCTGGATTATAAGTAAAATATTGACATTATGGAAAAATTCATGTGAATAGAAATTAGTTCAAACAAGACAAGATTGTCCACATGGTTCCTGATGGGAGAATTAATTTTAACAATTTTTCTGGAAAGCGTTAAAACCCATGGCGTAAATTTACGTCTGGATTATAAGTAAAATATTGACATTATGGAAAAATGCATGTAAATAGAAATTAGTTCAAACAAGACAAGATTTTCCACATGGTTCCTGATGGGAGAATATTTTAAAAATTTTTTAAATTAAAAATTTTAAAATTATTTTTAATATAATAAAATAATTAAATATTAAAAAATTTAAATAAAAATATTTAAAAAAAAAAATTAAATTTTATTAAAAAAATTTAACAATTTTTTATGAAACCGTTGAAACCCATGGCGTAAATTTACGTCTGGATTATAAGTAAAATAT
The DNA here is from genome assembly GCA_030710515.1 of Abscondita cerata. Taxonomy (NCBI): domain Eukaryota; kingdom Metazoa; phylum Arthropoda; class Insecta; order Coleoptera; family Lampyridae; genus Abscondita; species Abscondita cerata. Next base: position 429,922 of record JALBCR010003096.1, read on the forward strand.
TGACATTATAGAAAAACTCATGTGAATAGAAATTAGTTCAAATAAGACAAGATTTTCCACATGGTTCCTGATGGGAGAATTAATTTAACAATTTTATTTTTTTTTTTTTTTTTTTTTTTTTTTTTATTTTTTTTTTTTTTTTTTTTTTCTAGAAACCGTTAAAACCCATGTCGTAAATTTACGTCTGGATTATAAGTAAAATATTGACATTATGAAAAAATTCCTGTAAATACAAATTAGTTCCAACAAGACAAGATTGTCCACATGGTTCCTGATGGGAGAATTAATTTTAACAATTTTTGTGGAAAGCGTTGAAACCCATGGCGTAAATTTACGTCTGGATTATAAGTAAAATATTGACATTGTGGAAAAATGCATGTGAATAGAAATTAGTTCAAACAAGTCAAGATTGTCAATTTGGTTCCTGATAAGAAAATTTACATTAACAATTTTTTATGGAAATCGTTGAAACCCATGGCGTAAATTTACGTCTGGATTATAAGTAAAATATTGACATTATAGAAAAACTCATGTAAATACAAATTAGTTCCAACAAGACAAGATTGTCCACATGGTTCCTGATGGCAGAATTAATTTAACAAATTTTCTAGAAACCGTTAAAACCCATGTCGTAAATTTACGTCTGGATTATAAGTAAAAAAAAATATTGACATTATGGAAAAATTCTGTGAATAAAAATTAGTTCAAACAAGACAAGATTTTCCACATGGTTCCTGATGGGAGAATTAATTTAACAATTTTTCTAGAAACCGTTAAAACCCATGGCGTAAATTTACGTCTGGATTATAAGTAAAATATTGACATTATGGAAAAATTCCTGTAAATAGAAATTAGTTCAAACAAGAGAAGATTGTCCACATGGTTCCTGATGGCAGAATTAATTTAACAAATTTTCTAGAAACCGTTAAAACCCATGTCGTAAATTTACGTCTGGATTATAAGTAAAATATTGACATTATGAAAAAATTCCTGTAAATACAAATTAGTTCCAACAAGACAAGATTGTCCACATGGTTCCTGATGGCAGAATTAATTTAACAAATTTTCTAGAAACCGTTAAAACCCATGGCGTAAATTTACGTCTGGATTATAAGTAAAATATTGACATTGTGAAAAATTCCTGTAAATACAAATTAGTTCCAACAAGACAAGATTGTCCACATGGTTCCTGATGGGAGAATTACTTTAACAATTTTTGTGGAAAGCGTTGAAACCCATGGCGTAAATTTACGTCTGGATTATAAGTAAAATATTGACATTATGGAAAAATGCATGTGAATAGAAATTAGTTCAAACAAGACAAGATTGTCAATTTGGTTCCTGATGGGAGAATTTACATTAACATTTTTTATGGAAATCGTTGAAACCCATGGCGTAAATTTACGTCTGGATTATAAGTAAAATACTGACATTATAGAAAAACGCATGTGAATAGAAATTAGTTCAAACAAGACAAGATTGTCAAAACACATGGTTCCTGATGGGAGAATTAATTTAACAATTTTTCTAGAAACCGTTGAAACCCATGGCGTAAATTTACGTCTGGATTATAAGTAAAATATTGACATTATGGAAAAATGTCTGTAAATACAAATTAGTTCAAACAAGACAAGATTGTCCACATGGTTCCTGATGGGAGAATTAATTTAACAATTTTTTGTGGAAACCGTTGAAACCCATGGCGTAAATTTACGTCTGGATTATAAGTAAAATATTGACATTATGGAAAAATGCATGTGAATAGAAATTAGTTCAAACAAGACAAGATTGTCAATTTGGTTCCTGATGGGAGAATTACATTAACAATTTTTTATAAAAAAAAAAAAAAAAAAAAAAAAAAAAAAAAAAAAAAAAAAAAAAAAAAAAAAAAAAAAAAAAAAAAAAAAAAAAAAAAAAAAAAAGAAACCGTTGAAACCCATGGCGTAAATTTACGTCTGGATTATAAGTAAAATATTGACATTATGAAAAATTCATGTAAATACAAATTAGTTCCAACAAGACAAGATTGTCCACATGGTTCCTGATGGCAGAATTAATTTAACAAATTTTCTAGAAACCGTTAAAACCCATGTCGTAAATTTACGTCTGGATTATAAGTAAAATATTGACATTATGAAAAAATTCCTGTAAATACAAATTAGTTCCAACAAGACAAGATTGTCCACATGGTTCCTGATGGGAGAATTAATTTTAACAATTTTTTGTGGAAAGCGTTGAAACCCATGGCGTAAATTTACGTCTGGATTATAAGTAAAATATTGACATTGTGGAAAAATGCATGTGAATAGAAATTAGTTCAAACAAGACAAGATTGTCAATTTGGTCCCTGATAAGAAAATTTACATTAACAATTTTTATGGAAATCGTTGAAACCCATGGCGTAAATTTACGTCTGGATTATAAGTAAAATATTGACATTATAGAAAAACGCATGTGAATAGAAATTAGTTCAAACAAGACAAGATTGTCCACATGGTTCCTGATGGGAGAATTAATTTAACAATTTTTCTAGAAACCGTTGAAACCCATGGCGTAAATTTACGTCTGGATTATAAGTAAAATATTGACATTATGGAAAAATGCCTGTAAATACAAATTAGTTCAAACAAGACAAGATTTTCCACATGGTTCCTGATGGGAGAATTAATTTAACAATTTTTCTAGAAACCGTTAAAACCCATGTCGTAAATTTACGTCTGGATTATAAGTAAAATATTGACATTATGAAAAATTCCTGTAAATACAAATTAGTTCCAACAAGACAAGATTGTCACATGGTTCCTGATGGGAGAATTAATTTTAACAATTTTTGTGGAAAGCGTTGAAACCCATGGCGTAAATTTACGTCTGGATTATAAGTAAAATATTGACATTGTGGAAAAATGCATGTGAATAGAAATTAGTTCAAACAAGTCAAGATTGTCAATTTGGTTCCTGATAAGAGAATTTACATTAACAGTTTTTTTTATGGAAATCGTTGAAACCCATGGCGTAAATTTACGTCTGGATTATAAGTAAAATACTGACATTATAGAAAAACGCATGTGAATAGAAATTAGTTCAAACAAGACAAGATTGTCCACATGGTTCCTGATGGGAGAATTAATTTAACAATTTTTCTAGAAACCGTTAAAACCCATGTCGTAAATTTACGTCTGGATTATAAGTAAAATATTGACATTATGGAAAATTCCTGTAAATACAAATTAGTTCCAACAAGACAAGATTGTCCACATGGTTCCTGATGGGAGAATTAATTTTAACAATTTTTGTAGAAACCGTTGAAACCCATGGCGTAAATTTACGTCTGGATTATAAGTAAAATATTGACATTGTGGAAAAATGCATGTGAATAGAAATTAGTTCAAACAAGACAAGATTGTCAATTTGGTCCCTGATAAGAGAATTTACATTAACAGTTTTTTATGGAAATCGTTGAAACCCATGGCGTAAATTTACGTCTGGATTATAAGTAAAATATTGACATTATAGAAAAACGCATGTAAATAGAAATTAGTTCAAACAAGACAAGATTGTCCACATGGTTCCTGATGGGAGAATTAATTTAACAATTTTTCTAGAAACCGTTAAAACCCATGTCGTAAATTTACGTCTGGATTATAAGTAAAATATTGACATTATGGAAAAATGTCTGTGAATAAAAATTAGTTCAAACAAGACAAGATTTTCCAACTGATTCCTGACGGGAGAAATAATTTTACAATTGTTTGTGCAAACCGTTGAAACCCATGGCGTAAATTTACGTCTGGATTATAAGTAAAATATTGACATTGTGGAAAAATGCATGTGAATAGAAATTAGTTCAAACAAGACAAGATTGTCAATTTGGTTCCTGATAAGAGAATTTACATTAACAGTTTTTTTATGGAAATCGTTGAAACCCATGGCGTAAATTTACGTCTGGATTGTAAGTAAAATGTTGACATTATGAAAAAATTCCTGTAAATACAAATTAGTTCCAACAAGAGAAGATTGTCCACATGGTTCCTGATGGGAGAATTAATTTAACAAATTTTCTAGAAACCGTTAAAACCCATGTCGTAAATTTACGTCTGGATTATAAGTAAAATATTGACATTATGAAAAAATTCCTGTAAATACAAATTAGTTCCAACAAGACAAGATTGTCCACATGGTTCCTGATGGGAGAATTAATTTTAACAATTTTTTGTGGAAAGCGTTGAAACCCATGGCGTAAATTTACGTCTGGATTATAAGTAAAATATTGACATTGTGGAAAAATGCATGTGAATAGAAATTAGTTCAAACAAGTCAAGATTGTCAATTTGGTCCCTGATAAGAAAATTTACATTAACAGTTTTTTATGGAAATCGTTGAAACCCATGGCGTAAATTTACGTCTGGATTATAAGTAAAATACTGACATTATAGAAAAACGCATGTGAATAGAAATTAGTTCAAACAAGACAAGATTGTCCACATGGTTCCTGATGGGAGAATTAATTTAACAATTTTTCTAGAAACCGTTGAAACCAATGGCGTAAGTTTACGTCTGGATTATAATTAAATATTGACATTATGGAAAAATGTCTGTGAATAAAAATTAGTTCAAACAAGACAAGATTTTCCACATGGTTCCTGATGGGAGAATTAATTTAACAATTTTTCTAGAAACCGTTAAAACCCATGTCGTAAATTTACGTCTGGATTATAAGTAAAATATTGACATTATGAAAAAATTCCTGTAAATACAAATTAGTTCCAACAAGACAAGATTGTCCACATGGTTCCTGATGGGAGAATTAATTTAACAATTTTTCTAGAAACCGTTGAAACCCATGGCGTAAATTTACGTCTGGATTATAAGTAAAATATTGACATTGTGGAAAAATGCATGTGAATAGAAATTAGTTCAAACAAGACAAGATTGTCAATTTGGTCCCTGATAAGAAAATTTACATTAACAGTTTTTTATGGAAATCGTTGAAACCCATGGCGTAAATTTACGTCTGGATTATAAGTAAAATATTGACATTATAGAAAAACGCATGTGAATAGAAATTAGTTCAAACAAGACAAGATTGTCCACATGGTTCCTGATGGGAGAATTAATTTAACAATTTTCTAGAAACCGTTGAAACCCATGGCGTAAATTTACGTCTGGATTATAAGTAAAATATTGACATTATGGAAAAATGTCTGTGAATAAAAATTAGTTCAAACAAGACAAGATTGTCCACATGGTTCCTGATGGGAGAATTAATTTAACAATTTTTTTTAGAAACCGTTGAAACCCATGGCGTAAATTTACGTCTGGATTATAAGTAAAATATTGACATTATGAAAAAATTCCTGTAAATACAAATTAGTTCCAACAAGACAAGATTGTCCACATGGTTCCTGATGGGAGAATTAATTTAACAAATTTTCTAGAAACCGTTGAAACCCATGGCGTAAATTTACGTCTGGATTATAAGTAAAATATTGACATTATGGAAAAATGTCTGTGAATAAAAATTAGTTCAAACAAGACAAGATTTTCCAACTGGTTCCTATGAGGAGAATTAATTTATAATTTTTTTGGAAACCGTTGAAACCCATGGCGTAAATTTACGTCTGGATTATAAGTAAAATATTGACATTGTGGAAAAATGCATGTGAATAGAAATTAGTTCAAACAAGACAAGATTGTCCACTTGGTTCCTGATGGAGAGAATTAATTTAACAATTTTTCTAGAAACCGTTGAAACCCATGGCGTAAATTTACGTCTGGATTATAAGTAAAATATATGACATTGATGGAAAAACGCATGTAAATAGAAATTAGTTCAAACCAGACAAAATTGTCCATTTGGTTCCTGATAAGAGAATTGATTTAACAATTTTTTGTAGAAACCGTTGAAACCATGGCATAAAATTATGAATGAATTATAAGTAAAATATTGACATTATGGAAAAAATGGCTATGAATAAAAATTAGTTCCAACAAGACAAGATTATTCACTTGGTTCTTGATGGAAAGATGCTTGTAGGTACAAATTAGTTCTAAATTCATAGAGATCAAATCAAACCCAATTTATTGTCACTGAAATTTAATTTCTTGGACAAAGCATAATAACAAAAAACATAGAAATAAAAAGGTCGGTGAAGTTAGCGACGATTATAGTTAGCGACGATTAGCTGAGCCAGCCGGTATGCGAACAATAAACATAGATATGTATCGATTCGCGAGCTCATCCAAAAAATTGTCAACTAGTACCCGTTTTATTAAATTTATATTTTAAAGACTAATAAATAAAGCATATTAAATACAATATCAAAATAATTACGATGCTGTTTTCGTTAAAGAAAATAAATCGTCGTCAAAGTTGGACTACATAAATGCAAATGCATCGCTCCGCGGCCTCGTCGAAAAACCGTCTATTTCAAAAAATACCCGTTTTTTTTATTTATATTTTAAACACTAATAAATAAAAGCATATTAAATACAATATCAAATAATTACGATGCTGTTTTTCGTTAAAGAAAATAAATCGTCGTCAAAGTTGGACTACATAAATGCAAATGCATCGCTCCGCGGCCTCGTCGAAAAAACCGTCTATTTCAAAAAATACCCTTTTTTTTATTTATATTTTAAACACTAATAAATAAAAGCATATTAAATACAATATCAAATAATTACGATGCTGTTTTTCGTTAAAGAAAATAAATCGTCGTCAAAGTTGGACTACATAAATGCAAATGCATCGCTCCGCGGCCTCGTCGAAAAAACCGTCTATTTCAAAAATACCCTTTTTTTTTATTTATATTTTAAACACTAATAAATAAAAGCATATTAAATACAATATCAAATAATTACGATGCTGTTTTTCGTTAAAGAAAATAAATCGTCGTCAAAGTTGGACTACATAAATGCAAATGCATCGCTCCGCGGCCTCGTCGAAAAACCGTCTATTTCAAAAATACCCTTTTTTATTTATATTTTAAACACTAATAAATAAAAGCATATTAAATACAATATCAAATAATTACGATGCTGTTTTTCGTTAAAGAAAATAAATCGTCGTCAAAGTTGGACTACATAAATGCAAATGCATCGCTCCGCGGCCTCGTCGAAAAACCGTCTATTTCAAAAATACCCTTTTTTTTTATTTAATTTTAAACACTAATAAATAAAAGCATATTAAATACAATATCAAATAATTACGATGCTGTTTTTCGTTAAAGAAAATAAATCGTCGTCAAAGTTGGACTACATAAATGCAAATGCATCGCTCCGCGGCCTCGTCGAAAAAACCGTCTATTTCAAAAATACCCTTTTTTTTATTTATATTTTAAACACTAATAAATAAAAGCATATTAAATACAATATCAAATAATTACGATGCTGTTTTTCGTTAAAGAAAATAAATCGTCGTCAAAGTTGGACTACATAAATGCAAATGCATCGCTCCGCGGCCTCGTCGAAAAAACCGTCTATTTCAAAAAATACCCTTTTTTTATTTATATTTTAAACACTAATAAATAAAAGCATATTAAATACAATATCAAATAATTACGATGCTGTTTTTCGTTAAAGAAAATAAATCGTCGTCAAAGTTGGACTACATAAATGCAAATGCATCGCTCCGCGGCCTCGTCGAAAAAACCGTCTATTTCAAAAATACCCTTTTTTATTTATATTTTAAACACTAATAAATAAAAGCATATTAAATACAATATCAAATAATTACGATGCTGTTTTTCGTTAAAGAAAATAAATCGTCGTCAAAGTTGGACTACATAAATGCAAATGCATCGCTCCGCGGCCTCGTCGAAAAAACCGTCTATTTCAAAAATACCCTTTTTTTATTTATATTTTAAACACTAATAAATAAAAGCATATTAAATACAATATCAAATAATTACGATGCTGTTTTTCGTTAAAGAAAATAAATCGTCGTCAAAGTTGGACTACATAAATGCAAATGCATCGCTCCGCGGCCTCGTCGAAAAAACCGTCTATTTCAAAAATACCCTTTTTTTTATTTATATTTTAAACACTAATAAATAAAAGCATATTAAATACAATATCAAATAATTACGATGCTGTTTTTCGTTAAAGAAAATAAATCGTCGTCAAAGTTGGACTACATAAATGCAAATGCATCGCTCCGCGGCCTCGTCGAAAAAACCGTCTATTTCAAAAAATACCCTTTTTTTTATTTATATTTTAAACACTAATAAATAAAAGCATATTAAATACAATATCAAATAATTACGATGCTGTTTTTCGTTAAAGAAAATAAATCGTCGTCAAAGTTGGACTACATAAATGCAAATGCATCGCTCCGCGGCCTCGTCGAAAAAACCGTCTATTTCAAAAAATACCCTTTTTTTATTTATATTTTAAACACTAATAAATAAAAGCATATTAAATACAATATCAAATAATTACGATGCTGTTTTTCGTTAAAGAAAATAAATCGTCGTCAAAGTTGGACTACATAAATGCAAATGCATCGCTCCGCGGCCTCGTCGAAAAAACCGTCTATTTCAAAAATACCCTTTTTTTTTTATTTATATTTTAAACACTAATAAATAAAAGCATATTAAATACAATATCAAATAATTACGATGCTGTTTTTTCGTTAAAGAAAATAAATCGTCGTCAAAGTTGGACTACATAAATGCAAATGCATCGCTCCGCGGCCTCGTCGAAAAAACCGTCTATTTCAAAAATACCCTTTTTTTTATTTATATTTTAAACACTAATAAATAAAAGCATATTAAATACAATATCAAATAATTACGATGCTGTTTTTCGTTAAAGAAAATAAATCGTCGTCAAAGTTGGACTACATAAATGCAAATGCATCGCTCCGCGGCCTCGTCGAAAAAACCGTCTATTTCAAAAATACCCTTTTTTTATTTATATTTTAAACACTAATAAATAAAAGCATATTAAATACAATATCAAATAATTACGATGCTGTTTTTTCGTTAAAGAAAATAAATCGTCGTCAAAGTTGGACTACATAAATGCAAATGCATCGCTCCGCGGCCTCGTCGAAAAAACCGTCTATTTCAAAAAATACCCTTTTTTTTTATTTATATTTTAAACACTAATAAATAAAAGCATATTAAATACAATATCAAATAATTACGATGCTGTTTTTTCGTTAAAGAAAATAAATCGTCGTCAAAGTTGGACTACATAAATGCAAATGCATCGCTCCGCGGCCTCGTCGAAAAAACCGTCTATTTCAAAAATACCCTTTTTTTTATTTATATTTTAAACACTAATAAATAAAAGCATATTAAATACAATATCAAATAATTACGATGCTGTTTTTCGTTAAAGAAAATAAATCGTCGTCAAAGTTGGACTACATAAATGCAAATGCATCGCTCCGCGGCCTCGTCGAAAAAACCGTCTATTTCAAAAATACCCTTTTTTTTATTTATATTTTAAACACTAATAAATAAAAGCATATTAAATACAATATCAAATAATTACGATGCTGTTTTTCGTTAAAGAAAATAAATCGTCGTCAAAGTTGGACTACATAAATGTAAATGCATCGCTCCGCGGCCTCGTCGAAAAACCGTCTATTTCAAAAATACCCTTTTTTTTATTTATATTTTAAACACTAATAAATAAAAGCATATTAAATACAATATCAAATAATTACGATGCTGTTTTTTCGTTAAAGAAAATAAATCGTCGTCAAAGTTGGACTACATAAATGCAAATGCATCGCTCCGCGGCCTCGTCGAAAAAAACCGTCTATTTCAAAAATACCCTTTTTTTTATTTATATTTTAAACACTAATAAATAAAAGCATATTAAATACAATATCAAATAATTACGATGCTGTTTTTTCGTTAAAGAAAATAAATCGTCGTCAAAGTTGGACTACATAAATGCAAATGCATCGCTCCGCGGCCTCGTCGAAAAACCGTCTATTTCAAAAATACCCTTTTTTTTATTTATATTTTAAACACTAATAAATAAAAGCATATTAAATACAATATCAAATAATTACGATGCTGTTTTTTCGTTAAAGAAAATAAATCGTCGTCAAAGTTGGACTACATAAATGCAAATGCATCGCTCCGCGGCCTCGTCGAAAACCGTCTATTTCAAAAATACCCCCTTTTTTTATTTATATTTTAAACACTAATAAATAAAAGCATATTAAATACAATATCAAATAATTACGATGCTGTTTTTTCGTTAAAGAAAATAAATCGTCGTCAAAGTTGGACTACATAAATGCAAATGCATCGCTCCGCGGCCTCGTCGAAAAACCGTCTATTTCAAAAATACCCTTTTTTTTATTTATATTTTAAACACTAATAAATAAAAGCATATTAAATACAATATCAAATAATTACGATGCTGTTTTTTCGTTAAAGAAAATAAATCGTCGTCAAAGTTGGACTACATAAATGCAAATGCATCGCTCCGCGGCCTCGTCGAAAAACCGTCTATTTCAAAAATACCCTTTTTTTTTATTTATATTTTAAACACTAATAAATAAAAGCATATTAAATACAATATCAAATAATTACGATGCTGTTTTTTCGTTAAAGAAAATAAATCGTCGTCAAAGTTGGACTACATAAATGCAAATGCATCGCTCCGCGGCCTCGTCGAAAAACCGTCTATTTCAAAAATACCCTTTTTTTTTTTATTTATATTTTAAACACTAATAAATAAAAGCATATTAAATACAATATCAAATAATTACGATGCTGTTTTTTCGTTAAAGAAAATAAATCGTCGTCAAAGTTGGACTACATAAATGCAAATGCATCGCTCCGCGGCCTCGTCGAAAAACCGTCTATTTCAAAATACCCTTTTTTTTATTTATATTTTAAACACTAATAAATAAAAGCATATTAAATACAATATCAAATAATTACGATGCTGTTTTTCGTTAAAGAAAATAAATCGTCGTCAAAGTTGGACTACATAAATGCAAATGCATCGCTCCGCGGCCTCGTCGAAAAAACCGTCTATTTCAAAAATACCCCTTTTTTTATTTATATTTTAAACACTAATAAATAAAAGCATATTAAATACAATATCAAATAATTACGATGCTGTTTTTTCGTTAAAGAAAATAAATCGTCGTCAAAGTTGGACTACATAAATGCAAATGCATCGCTCCGCGGCCTCGTCGAAAAACCGTCTATTTCAAAAATACCCCTTTTTTTTATTTATATTTTAAACACTAATAAATAAAAGCATATTAAATACAATATCAAATAATTACGATGCTGTTTTTTCGTTAAAGAAAATAAATCGTCGTCAAAGTTGGACTACATAAATGCAAATGCATCGCTCCGCGGCCTCGTCGAAAAACCGTCTATTTCAAAAATACCCTTTTTTTTTATTTATATTTTAAACACTAATAAATAAAAGCATATTAAATACAATATCAAATAATTACGATGCTGTTTTTTCGTTAAAGAAAATAAATCGTCGTCAAAGTTGGACTACATAAATGCAAATGCATCGCTCCGCGGCCTCGTCGAAAAACCGTCTATTTCAAAAATACCCTTTTTTTTTTATTTATATTTTAAACACTAATAAATAAAAGCATATTAAATACAATATCAAATAATTACGATGCTGTTTTTCGTTAAAGAAAATAAATCGTCGTCAAAGTTGGACTACATAAATGCAAATGCATCGCTCCGCGGCCTCGTCGAAAAACCGTCTATTTCAAAAATACCCTTTTTTTTTTATTTATATTTTAAACACTAATAAATAAAAGCATATTAAATACAATATCAAATAATTACGATGCTGTTTTTTCGTTAAAGAAAATAAATCGTCGTCAAAGTTGGACTACATAAATGCAAATGCATCGCTCCGCGGCCTCGTCGAAAAACCGTCTATTTCAAAAATACCCTTTTTTTTTATTTATATTTTAAACACTAATAAATAAAAGCATATTAAATACAATATCAAATAATTACGATGCTGTTTTTTCGTTAAAGAAAATAAATCGTCGTCAAAGTTGGACTACATAAATGCAAATGCATCGCTCCGCGGCCTCGTCGAAAAACCGTCTATTTCAAAAATACCCTTTTTTTTTATTTATATTTTAAACACTAATAAATAAAAGCATATTAAATACAATATCAAATAATTACGATGCTGTTTTTTCGTTAAAGAAAATAAATCGTCGTCAAAGTTGGACTACATAAATGCAAATGCATCGCTCCGCGGCCTCGTCGAAAAACCGTCTATTTCAAAAATACCCTTTTTTTATTTATATTTTAAACACTAATAAATAAAAGCATATTAAATACAATATCAAATAATTACGATGCTGTTTTTTCGTTAAAGAAAATAAATCGTCGTCAAAGTTGGACTACATAAATGCAAATGCATCGCTCCGCGGCCTCGTCGAAAAAACCGTCTATTTCAAAAATACCCTTTTTTTTTATTTATATTTTAAACACTAATAAATAAAAGCATATTAAATACAATATCAAATAATTACGATGCTGTTTTTCGTTAAAGAAAATAAATCGTCGTCAAAGTTGGACTACATAAATGCAAATGCATCGCTCCGCGGCCTCGTCGAAAAAACCGTCTATTTCAAAAAAAATACCCTTTTTTTTATTTATATTTTAAACACTAATAAATAAAAGCATATTAAATACAATATCAAATAATTACGATGCTGTTTTTCGTTAAAGAAAATAAATCGTCGTCAAAGTTGGACTACATAAATGCAAATGCATCGTTCGCGGCCTCGTCGAAAAACCGTCTATTTCAAAAATACCCTTTTTTTTTATTTATATTTTAAACACTAATAAATAAAAGCATATTAAATACAATATCAAATAATTACGATGCTGTTTTTCGTTAAAGAAAATAAATCGTCGTCAAAGTTGGACTACATAAATGCAAATGCATCGCCCGCGGCCTCGTCGAAAAACCGTCTATTTCAAAAATACCCTTTTTTTTATTTATATTTTAAACACTAATAAATAAAAGCATATTAAATACAATATCAAATAATTACGATGCTGTTTTTTCGTTAAAGAAAATAAATCGTCGTCAAAGTTGGACTACATAAATGCAAATGCATCGCTCCGCGGCCTCGTCGAAAAAACCGTCTATTTCACAAAAATACCCTTTTTTTTATTTATATTTTAAACACTAATAAATAAAAGCATATTAAATACAATATCAAATAATTACGATGCTGTTTTTTCGTTAAAGAAAATAAATCGTCGTCAAAGTTGGACTACATAAATGCAAATGCATTGCTCCGCGGCCTCGTCGAAAAAACCGTCTATTTCAAAAATACCCTTTTTTTTATTTATATTTTAAACACTAATAAATAAAAGCATATTAAATACAATATCAAATAATTACGATGCTGTTTTTTCGTTAAAGAAAATAAATCGTCGTCAAAGTTGGACTACATAAATGCAAATGCATCGCTCCGCGGCCTCGTCGAAAAAACCGTCTATTTCAAAAATACCCTTTTTTTATTTATATTTTAAACACTAATAAATAAAAGCATATTAAATACAATATCAAATAATTACGATGCTGTTTTTTCGTTAAAGAAAATAAATCGTCGTCAAAGTTGGACTACATAAATGCAAATGCATCGCTCCGCGGCCTCGTCGAAAAAACCGTCTATTTCAAAAATACCCTTTTTTTATTTATATTTTAAACACTAATAAATAAAAGCATATTAAATACAATATCAAATAATTACGATGCTGTTTTTTCGTTAAAGAAAATAAATCGTCGTCAAAGTTGGACTACATAAATGCAAATGCATCGCTCCGCGGCCTCGTCGAAAAAAACCGTCTATTTCAAAAATACCCTTTTTTTTTATTTATATTTTAAACACTAATAAATAAAAGCATATTAAATACAATATCAAATAATTACGATGCTGTTTTTTCGTTAAAGAAAATAAATCGTCGTCAAAGTTGGACTACATAAATGCAAATGCATCGCTCCGCGGCCTCGTCGAAAAAAAACCGTCTATTTCAAAAATACCTTTTTTTTATTTATATTTTAAACACTAATAAATAAAAGCATATTAAATACAATATCAAATAATTACGATGCTGTTTTTCGTTAAAGAAAATAAATCGTCGTCCAATTGGACTACATAAATGCAGTGCATCGCTCCGCTGGCCTCGTGAAAACCGTCTATTTCAAAAATACCCTTTTTTTATTTATATTTTAAACATAATAAATAAAAAAGGGTATTAAATTCAATATCAAATAAACTAGACGATGCTTTTTCGTTAAGGCTAATTAAGCGATTCAAATTGGACTATAAAGCAATGTTATCGCAGTCGTCAACCGTCTGAACAAAAAACCTGTTTTTTTATTTATAATTTTAACACTTTAAATAAAGCATAACAACAATCAAACAACATGCCTATTTGATATTTAGTTAAAGAATGCTTTAATTTATAGTGTTTAAAATAAATAAAATAAAAAAAGGGTATTTTTTGAAATAGACGGTTTTTTCGACGAGGCCGCGGAGCATGCATTTGCATTTATGTAGTCCAACTTTGACGACGATTTATTTTCTTTAACGAAAAAACAGCATCGTAATTATTTGATATTGTATTTAATATGCTTTTATTTATTAGTCTTTAAAATATAAATTTAATAAAACGGGTACTTTTTGAAGTTGACAGTTTTTGAAGAGCTCGCGAATCGATACATATCTATGTTTAGTTGTTCGCATACCGGCTGGCTCAGCTAATCGTCGCTAACTATAATCGTCGCTAACTTCACCGACATAGAAATAAAATGCATTATCATAAATACATTTATCACAGAATTATCCTTAGTTTAAAGTAAACACAACTAAAAGAGTTAATTACAACCAAATATAAAATAAGTATATAAATAGTTGATGTAAGTACAAATAAATACCCTGGATCACTGAATTTCATATAAATTAAAATTAGTTATTGTTATTAAAAGTACCTAACAGCAAAAATCAGAGATTTGATATAATGGTCTGTCAATCAGAAATATTTTTATAGTTTTTCTAAATTTACTTTGGGGATACATTGATTTGTAAGATGCTGGTTGGTGATTGTATAATTTTATACCACTATACATGATAGAGTTTTTAGTATTATGTGAATGAACCTGCTTTTGTGGAAAATTGTGCCAATAAAATTTTTACCTTAGACCCACTAATCAAGTAAGCATCAGTATCTTCCCTGGGATTCACATAATTTAAAATGCAGACGTCGTGACTATGTCCGGTAAATGTGCGCAACAACTCCTGACTAAGCGTGTCCCATAGTTTAATATTCCTAGCACCGGTAACAACTTTATTTCCAGGTACAGCTAAAATTGACTCTATCTTTTCATTCCCAGTTTTCCATTTGCTACAAGAAAAATAATCAGTATCCGCCATTAACGACATAATGACGTACTTTTTAACCCAGCGTTTTTCTAAATTCCAAGTGACTATATTTTGATCCACTGCCGAGTAAATTATAGCACCGTCATACCACGAAATACAATTTATTGACGAATTAGTTTTACTATCGATCGTGTAATCCAAGTCACCTTTTTCCACAGAATACACAAGTAATTTTCCTGACTTTGTGCCCAATGCGATGATTGGCGTTGTCAAGTTAAGAGAATCTTTGCGTTTTTTCTTCCGAGGTATATGATTCTACAAAGGTAAATAAGAAAACTCATACGTAGGTTTAATTCACATAAACGTTAATGCAGTTGTAACAGGAGAATTGATAATGAAATAAGGCAGCCGAACTAACAGCACTCTTGCGAATCACTTAGTTCGATTGGTCCTTGCAAAGCTAAAACCAATCTGCACTACACTCTACCCTTGTAACTGCACCAACGTTTAAGCGAATGATAGTCAACTTACCTCTGCTGCATCTTGATGGACGATTGTAGCACGAACATGGTGATGTTAAATGATAATCCGGCGTAAATTCTTGTGCGAACGTACTCGTAGACGTTTCCCACAACTTCAATTTTCCGTTTGTCGTTAATTGTGCAAAATATTTACCGTCTTTAGAGTATTGCGCCGCCATAGCATTTGAAAATCACTATGAAACACGTTTTTAACTATAAAATTAGGTTATGTTTCTTCGAAGGTAAATTTCGGTTAATTTCACTAGTTCAAATTTTCATTGGTCAAAAAATTCCATCGCATTCATGCGTGTGAAATTAAGGTTAGAGTACGGACTTTTATGGACACAAAAGATTCTTAATCATTATGCGCTTTAATTTCAATTACTACAGAATAAACCAATACGTAGAATAATCATATAAGTTACACAAAATAACCAGACAAAAAAGTTGCTACTTTACGCACCATGCCCTTTTATGTATACACAAAAAATAAGTAGGTACTGTGCTACAAGAATGTTTAAGCCATAAACTTGAAGTTTCTATATTCTTTAAGCCTATTACGGTTTACACTTATGAAATATCTAAATTTGACACACATTTTTGTTATTTAACTTTTTGTTAAACATAATTCTAACCTAAATTTTTTTATTCTATTTTAAAATAGTTTTATTTTAGTTTCGTAACAATTGAATAAAAGAAGTAAATAATATGTGGAAATGCACTGACTTTTTTGTGTTTTTTTATAAATTATTATACTTTAAGGGAATTTGTGAAACTAATTATTCATTTATTTTTTTAATTTTATTTACAAACGGTTAATGACGTTATTTTAGCTTCGTAAATTCAATTATAGAAGTAATTAAATAATGTCTGGAGATGTGCTAACTTTCTTTTGTTTGTTTACTTATAGGTTATTTTTTATTTTCTTTTTAGGACTTTTTACTTTCTTAGAGCTAATAAAATTTATGGAACTAATTTAATTTTTTATTTATATTTATATAGAAGTTAATAATGCGTGAGATGCACTGACTTTTTTTTTTTTTTTTATATTTTTTTTTTTTTAAATATATTTTTTTTTTAATTTTTTTTTTAAAAGCTTTAAGGGCCGTATTTAGAAAAAATAAAATTTGTCGAACTAATTTAATTTTATTAATATTTTTTATTTTATTTACAAACGGTTCATGAATCAATTATAGATGTAAATAGATAGCATCTGGAGATGCGCTGACTTTCTTTTGTTTTCTTTTTCTTTCTTATGAATTATTTAACTTTCTTAGAGATAATAATATTTAATTTCATTTATATTATTGTATCTTATTTACAAACAATTCATGAACGTTATTTTAGCTCGGTAACAATCAATTGTAGAAGTAAATAATGTGTGGAGATGCATTAGATTTTTTTAAACAAAAAATAAAATTTTTAAATTCATTTACTTTTATTTAAATTTTTTTACACTATTTTCATAATATTGCTCATCATAGTTCCGTAACAAATTACAATATGTGGAGATACGCCGATTTTCTTTAACGTTTTGTCTATAAATTATTTAAGCTTAATGAAACAGTTTTTTAGAAAAAATAAAATTTGTGAAATTTATTTAGTTTTATTTTAATATTTTTTTGCTTCGTGGAAGTTAGCCCCGTAACAAACTTAAATAAAGTGTAGAGAATGGAGATAGACTAGACTTTCTAGCATACCACATAGTGTCAACTCGAACTTTTATTAACTTTTTTGCTTACGTAAGAAAAAACAGCAAGATTTAAACATTTTATTATGACTTTGACAAACACTCTCCTAATTAATATATAACTCACCAGAAAAGATCGAAAAACGTCAATTGTATATTTTTTAGAATTCTAAACTGTAAATACCTGTAACATCTTCATAAATTTTAATATCTTGTTATTATACGTACTATAATAGTAGAATAGGTCCGTTATTGTTTAACATACAAGTATCTTCTTAGCTACTAATTGTGCTGATAGTTTCTTGTCGCAAGTCGTGCATTTCTGTACACAAATCCGAGTTAATAAGTAACGGAACGTTATCGGAAGAACTGCGTCTTGAAAGATTAACGGAGAGACCACCCATCGACGTCTTATCGTGTTCGTGATGATTAATGTCTACGTGGACAGCGTCCGAGCAATAAATAATAGTCGGCAAAAACGCTTTGGTTTTAGCGAAAATATACCAATTCTAATAAAAAGAAGAAGTTAACACTTCCAAATCCATCATAAAAGTTATACTCACCAATAATAAAGAGAAAACTGAGTAGAAAATCGGCATGCTGTTGCTGTAATTAACATTCTCCAAAGCCAATACGGCCGTAAACCACACGACGTCGTAGCTCGTTTGTACGACACAAAGAACCTTCAAACACCCTTTACATTCCTTCAAACTAACCACCTCCTCGCTCGCCGAATTCTCAATTTTCTTTTCGTCCGTTTCGGTTTCGCTTTTCAGCATGTTCAGCGACTCGGCAGAAGACGTCATCTCAAGTTTAGACAGCTCCAAGTTCATTTTTCTAATACCGTTGAGCGAATACACGGTGGTGGCAATGATTAAAATCGAAATTGGCAGCATATAGTTGATGAGCATGCCTTTCTGAACGGAGACGAAACAAAATTTTTTGGTTTCGTAGCTGCGCGGCGCTATGAGAAACGATATCAAAGATAGAACCGCCGGTATTCCGTACGCAGTCGAAAAAAGGTACTTGAGTTTCGGAATGGAACTGTTCGAAAAGCACTTGTAAATGTAATAACAGTACAAGAAGATCCAGAACGCAGTTAGTAAATGGAGGTAGTGCAGCATTAAGGCTACTATCTGGCATTTGATGACACTTTTGGTGGCCTACAATTCTTATTTAAATGATGCGTGGTGATGAGGTGATGGTTTACTTACGTAGACTCCCAGCATGAACACCAAATTGGATAAGCACAAGCACCCCATTAAGTGGAGAAACATTTTGCTCATCTCTCTCTTTCCGCTTAAGTTCTTTCTAAGCAGCACGCAGAAGATCGTCAGCAACTGAGCGGCGCAACTCAGCACCGATCCGATTATTATGATTTCCGAACCGTAACTGCTGGAGTTGCGATTGTGCGAGCCATAGTAAACGTACATGAGATTATCGATAAAGTCATGATCGCGTAGGTCTGTATCAGCTAAAGAGTCGTCGGGTAAGTCGACTTTCGGAAGCACGTCCACCGTGTATTTAGAATCGAGCGATTCGGGATTCGGTAGAATCAAAGAGTCTGATCTGATGTTGACGTTTTCCGAAACGTTGTTCGTCAGCTCGTAGTCGTAATTAAGATAGTAATCCTCGTCCAAGTTCTTCCTAACTGTCGTGTTATATAAACCTGAAGAAAATATACCATAGATTTAAATGCTGGGACGAAGGCAACACCGTCTTACCCAAGTTACTGTAGACAAAACCGCAAACGTTCAGAACAAACAACAAACACCTCATTTCTGTACAAGCGCGAGATAATAAACATCCATGAGATGCTGTGGATGCGGCACAGCGATCCAATTCATTATCGTGCACTAAATAGCTAATGAGATTTACTACACAATTGTTCGACTGTTTTTGGGCACAATACAACCGACCAGCTAAGTAGCCGCCGACTACTTACGCGCCGCCCCCAGAAAGAATTGTTCGAAATACTATAACGCGCGCTTGCGCCCGTCTAAAATCGATACAGCTAAAAAGGGCGTCTTTTTCATTTCAAAAGTTAAATAAAAATAATTTGTTAAATGAGCGTCATCTAATTTTGGATGAAGTCTATTTATTCATCTTGCTTTTGTGGGGGGTTGACAGAAAAACTGATATTCTTCACATTTTTAGAATGTCACTGTCTTTAAAAGAATACATCATATAATTTATCAAAACTTTATACCTATACAAATTTTGCCAAATAAACGCAACCCTATATGACTGATAAAATAAAATGAACATAAATATTTTAAGTTTTCGTTTGAATAACAATTGGTGTATAATCGAAGTTCAATTATTACGAAAGAATTAAAAACACAGTTTTCAAAACAGCACATATTAACAAATTTATTTGTTTTACGAAAAGAAATGATGAAAAATATTTGAAGATTCCGTTTGAATAACAATCTGTGTATAATCTAAGTTCAATGATTAAGAAATAATTAAAACAGTTTTTAAAAACAGTATTCTCGCGTCAAAATAAATCGCATAATTCATCAAAATTTTATAAACATTTTTACCAAAAAACGTAACCCTATTTTCGATGGATGAAATAAAATGAAGAAAAATATTTTAAAATCCCGTTTAAATAAGAATTAGTGTATAATCTAAGTTTAATTACTACAAAAGAATTTAAAGCGCGATTTTCAAATTATATTCTATATGCATCAAAGTGATCTATAATGAAATTTAAAACTTGGACACCACAATTTCTGTAAACAAAAGTTTGCACATTGTGAAGCGGGCTTACGGGTATCATTTACAATTCTAACATCTGGTAGTCTCAGCAGGGGTTATCTTATAGAAGGACTGTAGAATGAATCATTACACTAAGCACGTTTTAGAAAATAGGTATCGCTAATTAAACACCATAGCTCGATTAATTATCGAATCAAAATTTTGTTTAGGAAATGTTTACAAAATAAAATTAGAAATAATTTTGATTTAAAAACGTCTACAAGCAATAACTTTTAAATTAAATCAAAAAACTAAACATGGTTATTTGGGTTGACTGATTATTACTTATTTTTAAATAAATCTAACCTACTAATTATTGTAAGTTATTAAAAAAAATCATTAAACTCTCTATTCATAATATTTAGTCCTTACAAAATGTATATTTTATGACGTTTCATTTTTTTCTGTAGTTAATATAAAAGTGAAAATAAAAACTAAGGCAATTCTTATTGTCAACGTATATATTTAGTTTTTGACAAGAATTTATTACATAATTATAATTAAGATACCAAGTTATAGTTTAAAATTAAATGAAAACTTTTTTTTAAATAAAGGTATTACTATATAAATAAATATAAGAAATCAATAATGGGTGTGACCTCCATTATTATTGATACATTCTTGGAGGCGTCTGCTCATTGACGCTATCAAGGTATCAATATAATTAATATTAATCGTTTCCCATGCGGTATCAATGGCTGCAATTAGTGCATTACGGTTTACTGGTATAAAATTTGGCCCTTGTTGTCTTCGGATAACAGCAAGTATTCGAGCCCAAACATTTTCGATAATGTTAAAATCTGGGCTTTTGCTGGCCAGGGTAACAGCTCCAAGTTATTTGCTTGTATCCAGTTGCGCACAACCTGCGAAGTATAGGGTCATCATATCCCGATAGTTAATTATCGAATGTTCCAAGAAAATATGTGTAAATAGTAAATGGAATCTACTAACGTAACGTTAAGTCGTTAATTATAGTTACATAACTCTCCTTTCATAAGATATAGTTCATATTAATATGCTTATTGTAAAGCTTCGTACACACCTGAACAACAAACCGAGGAACAAACAGAACAACGAACCGAACGGCAATCGGAACATTAATTTGGACGGTGCTACGTACGAATTTTAGAACAGATTCGCAAGTCCTGATTGTTCCACGAACGGTTTGCGGCGTTCCCGCAACTTGTCGGTTTTTTCTCCGACATCAAAGAAAATGCGCGCGAATGCGTTTGCAGGTTTGGACGAATCTAAACAAAACGGCGAACAAACTTATGCGGGAGAATTAAATTATTTATTTTTGTCCTCCCTTTTGTGGGTTTGTTGTGTTTTAGGTAATATTATGGAGTTGACAGAAGAAAAATGTTTTAAATTAATCAGTGTTTAAGAATGCAAGAAAAAAATGATGTCCCTATTAGCATCATTTGGGCGGGAAATTTCCAAAATAAAAAAAAAGCGAAGTAAATTATAATTTTTTACTCTTCTTTGTGCGTAAAAATTTGGTTGGCACTATCTTCTTGTTTTCCGCAATTTTCTCTTCTCAATAATAAATATATATGAACTGAAAACTACTGAAAATAATTATGGGAACAGCACAAACGTTCCGTTTGTTGTTCGGATTGTGGAAATCATAAAAGATCGTTTGTCGTTCTGTTTGACTTTCGGTTCGTTGTTATGTTTGTTGCTCGGTTTGTTGTTCAGGTGTGTACGAAGCTTTACAACTTAAGCAACAATTTTTGGCGAATAAAGATTAGTTTGTGATGTAATATTAGAAACACAAATTTATATCATATCAAATTTATGACAACTTAAAACCAAGAACGTGTATGTTATTGCTAAGAAATTATTAAGGAAAAAGCGCAATTGCAGTGTAAATATTTATAATTAGATATTTTCGAAAGTTTATAAGTCCTCTATTGTAATCTTAATACTTAAAAGAAAATCCTGTCCATTAGCATTATAAGGAAATGGCTTTTACTTTATGAATAAGTTTCAATAACAATAGAATATCCTTGCTTGTTTAATTTACTTCCTTTGAGTCATATTGCTCTAAGGGTTGTTACATTGGTCATTAGAAGTATGTAATAAATAAACAATTACCTACTGTTTGAGAAGGGGTAGTGTGAACCAATAAATAAAGTAAGAAATGTAAATTCCATTTTAGTTTAAAATTTCAAGTGTTGTGAAAATGCCACCTCATCTCGGTGCTGATTTGAAAGCGCGGATTGTTTCGGAATTAGCGGCGGGCCGTAGCGTGCGTGAAATTTCACGTATGTTAGATATACCAAAAAGCACCGTAGGGCATTACCGAGTAAAATGGAATCTTGAACACACTTTGGAAAGAGCCATCGGAAGTGGTAGACCTAAAGTATCTACACGTGCTCAAGATCTCGAGTTGTTTCATTACGTAACATGTTACGTTAAAAAAAAAGGGAGAAAACACACAACAAATGTAGTACAACGCACTTGTAAATTTTAGTTTAGATAAGCAGGTGGAAAACAAAAAAATAATAATAATAATAAAGTTAATACCATCCGCCTCCCCCGCTAACATAGATATACCACAGCTAGGGTGATCGTCGGTAAGCGTCGCGGGTCAGCGAAAAAAAGACAGTTAGTGGTGGTGCGGCGTCTACTTAACTTATATTCTTTTTTTTATGTTTAATACGAACCCCGAAGGGAATCGCATTTGGGCGCCACTGTCGAATTAACGGTAGTCGTAAGGAGAGCACGACAGAAACTCTACTCCGTATGCAATCTCTAAAGTAAACATTAAACAGCTACGTGACCAAAAAAACAGAATATTTATTTTACACACAAAACAATAACAGCAAAGATTATAAAATTAATAACGTAAGCGCTCCGCGTTAGGCGTGTAACTTATTTCGAGTACAAGTAAAATTTGCGACTAAATTCAAGTTAGGTTATTTTCTTTTGATTACTCAAAACGTGCACAAATACCTGGTTATATTAATAGCTCGTGTAGCGTCGCTGACGAGAGGTTCCCGGCAGGTAGGCGAACGGGTGTATTTTGAACCGGCCCGCTTCACAACGGCGGGTGCGATAAGACGCGGCACGTTGCTCTCCACCAGACGTGAATGTTACAGCATCACCAGGATTATTTATGAGACGTTGTACGTAGACATAGAGACGGAGAGTAAGACGAAAGGGTAGTCCGGAGGCCCCAAAGACGTGGTGACCGAACGTGAATATCGGACAAAAATATCCGTCTGAAGTGCTTCCCCGAGGTCTGTTATACCATCAACGGCCCATGATGACAGCCATAACAGCAAATATCAGGACAGTTCGACCACCAACAGTTACCGGAAGAAAGTGATCTGAAATCGGCTGCGCGCTAACACACACGCAATAGAGGGAGCAATGAGTGGGGCGCCGTCTATCGTAAGTCGACACAACGAAAAGCCCGCGTAAACGGAGCATGCAAAATATTACCGTCACAAACAGAACAACCATTTGCTACATACTCCAGGGCTATAGCAGATACACATTTTCCCGGATGCCGTATAGCTGCACAAAAAAGATTAAAGGAGATGGGAATAAAGAAGTATAATGCTGCTGCAAAAGAAGTTCTCAGTGACGAAAATATGAGACGTCGTCTGGAATTTTGCAAGGCGATATGTGAACGAACCTTTGGATTTTTGGAATCGAGTGGTTTTTAGCGACGAAAAAACGTTCAATAGCCGCAACGATGGACCATAAAAGTTTTTAGAATGGAAGGAACTCGTTACGAAAATAATCACATATGTCCTAAAAAACGAAGTGGTTATTTTTCTGTGAATGTGTGGGGTTGGGTTAGCGCGCGGGGTCCAGGAGTTTGTTGGGCTATCGATGGACCGATGGACGTCTTGATTCTGCTGCGTATTTAGATATTTTGGAAACTATTATTAAACCTTCAGTCGAAGTGTTTTATCCAGACGAAAATTATATTTTCCAACAAGTAAGTATTCTTATTTTACTATACTTTCTCCAAAAAAATAGTTCGGGATCTGTTGAATTAACATTTTTATAATGTATTTTTGTTGTTAAAGGACAACGCCCCTATTCATACTTCGCAGGTTGTGCGCAACTGGATACGAGAAAATAACTTGGAGCTGTTACCCTGGCCAGCAAAAAGCCCAGATTTTAACATTATCGAAAATGTTTGGGCTCGAATACTTGCTGTTATCCGAAGACAACAAGGGCCAAATTTTATACCAGTAAACCGTAATGCACTAATTGCAGCCATTGATACCGCATGGGAAACGATTAATATTAATTATATTGATACCTTGATAGCGTCAATGAGCAGACGCCTCCAAGAATGTATCAATAATAATGGAGGTCACACCCATTATTGATTTCTTATATTTATTTATATAGTAATACCTTTATTAAAAAAAAAAGTTTTCATTTAATTTTAAACTATAACTTGGTATCTTAATTATAATTATGTAATAAATTCTTGTCAAAAAACTAAATATATACGTTGACAATAAGAATTGCCTTAGTTTTTATTTTCACTTTTATATTAACTACAGAAAAAAATGAAACGTCATAAAATATACATTTTGTAAGGACTAAATATTATGAATAGAGAGTTTAATGAATTTTTTTAATAACTTACAATAATTAGTAGGTTAGATTTATTTAAAAATAAGTAATAATCAGTCAACCCAAATAACCATGTTTAGTTTTTGATTTAATTTAAAAGTTATTGCTTGTAGACGTTTTTTAAATCAAAATTATTTCTAATTTTATTTTGTAAACATTTCCTAAACAAAATTTTGATTCGATAATTAATCGAGCTATGGTGTTTAATTAGCGATACCTTCAAATATATTCTTTAAAGAAAAAAATTAAGTAAGCAACGTAAATTACCTATTTTCTAGAACGTGCTTAGTGTAATGATTCATTCTACAGTCCTTCTATAAGATAACCCCCGCTGAGACTACCTGCTGTTAGAATTGTAAATGACACCCTTAAGCCCGCTTCACAATGTGTTTACAGAAATTGTGGTGACCAAGTTGTAAATTTCATGAGTGTACATCACATAATGCATCAAAATTTTATACAAAATTTTACCAAAAACCCAACCCTACTATTTGATTGATGGACTAAAATGACGAAAAATATTTAAAGATTCCTGTGAATAATTGGTATATAATCTAAGTTTACTTATTACGAAAGAATTGACAGTTTTGAAAAGTGTATTCTACGCATCAAAATACATCGTTTAATTTTAAAAACAAATTTTACCAAAAAACGCAACTGATTTGATTGATGTATAAAATAAAGACAAATATTTTAAGATTCCATTTGAATAACAATTGGTGTATAAAACCTAAGGTCAATTATTACTAAAGATTTGAAAACGCAGTTTTCAAAACAGTATTCTACGCACATTACATATTTTTCATAATATATTTTACCAAAAAACGCAACCATATTTGATTCATAGAATCAAATGAAGGAACATATTTTAAGATTCCGTTAGAACACTTTTCAAAACCGTATTTTCGCATCAAAATAAATCGCATAATTCAACAAAATTTTATAAAAAATTTTACCAAAAAATGCTAACCCAATTGTTTGACGAAATGAAATGAAGAAAAAACTTCTTTGTTCTTTTTTATGTCGTCATGGTTCGGTCCGTAAATTACCACTATTGTGGTGTTAATCTGCTGTTTTAGATTCATTTTTATTTTTAGTAGGTATCCTTGTTGATACAAACTCGTAACCTTTTATTTTCTTGACATGCTTTCTTATTATACATGCTACCTCTCCAGCTATATGCTCTGTCTGTCACTGCTATACTCCGCTGTAAATTATCATGTGTTCATTTAATTCAAAGATTCCTTGTCCTTTGTTCTTGGTTTCTGAAATTGCCAGTATATCGAGTTGTGCCTTTTCAAGTTCTTCAATGAGTTCTTGTTCTTTTCCTTTCAAACTTCTTATGTTCCTACTTTTACTAGATTTTCTATTTTTTTTTTGTTTTGTTAATATGCTGTCTGTGTTATGGATCTTAAATTGTATGTATTTATTCCAAATCAGTTCCGTTTTCATGTCCGTTTTCGTTGCTGTTGTGTTGTTCTTTTATTTAGTTTTTTGATGCAGAAACATCGGTTTGTATAAGTAAAGCAGCCTCCTTTCTCATCACTGCATTTATACTTAATTCCATATATTTCAATTTTTTTGTACCCTATTCTTTTTTTTGTGCTTCCAATATATGCTACTGTTAACACGTTCGAGTATGGTGTGTTGCCTATTTTGAAAATTTAAAAGACCTTCAAATTTGTATTTGTTTACTATTTTTCAAGTCTTATCTATTAGCACATGCAACTTTCCTCTTTATTAACAATGTTGTTAACCTAGCTCTATGTAATTTGTATCCAAAATTTAATCGTACCAATGATTAAATTTTATAATCAACGATCGTACCTTTTGTTTCTGTCAATGGAATTTTGCTTCTAGTGATATTCACTTTTTAAATATCCTTTCTAGTAACTTTCCAGTGTTTAGTCGATAGACCAAAATTTGACTTTTATATCGGAGCTTCCCAAAACACGCGCACAACTCACTCACCCAAATTTATATTATAATAATAACAATGGTAAATAAACAATTCCGGATTTTTCACTGAACTGGTTCATATGCTAGTTGTTAGTAACAATTCCCAATTGTCATTTTACTTAACAAAAATATAAGCAAAAAACCAAATTTTAGACGCCCTGTATCTTAGAAACCAAGCAGTTGCGTTCGTATGAACTTTATATCTTAAAATTAGTCAAAGATTCACCCTTTAAAGCTTGTAGAAGAACCTATCGATTAATGATATTTGGCAGTGCTAATGATTGCGTAATTCTTGATCGTTTATAATTTAACAATGATACAATTGCATACATTGATGAGTGTTGGCAGATTTATGTTTATGTTTTGAGAATGCTGATGATTGATACGATGGTTGGCAATATTGCTGATTATAAATAGATGGATTATTGTTTAACATTTGATCGAGTTTCACAAGCTTATAAGATCACATGATAAAAATAATAAGTGATAACTCAGTAATCTTATAAACTGTAGATGTTTGATAAATATTTATTGGTAAATTAAATACAATCGGACAAATACAAAACATAAAACAGAAAAAAAAAAATGTCAAAATCTTATTTAACTTTATTACTATGACAAAGAAATCTACATATACGCTACGAGTTAACTCTTAATTTAAAAAAAAATTAATGTTTCGCAAGAGAATCGACATGATCAGTGTAACTGCAAGCAATTTTCAACAAGGCAAAACCGGAACCAAAACCGGCTATTGTGCATAATGCGACGTTCTGTGGTACCATGCTCCTTAAAATGGCCCAGATCAGGACAGATCCCAAAGAAAACGAAACCGCACCGAACATGCTGTAAACGATGCGATGTTGTTTTGGAACATTTTGTAAATGAGGTCGATTGTATAAATATAAACCGGAACCAACGAGCGTGTGCAACAGCAGCATATTCGTGATATCTCTTTTCGGAAAGATTCTACAATTAAAGATTTAATGTTTGTGGTCAATGTATATACACGGTGTTCTTACCGTAAAATAAGCGACGGGTTCATTACGTTCACGGATAGGGCACTATAACTAAGGGCCCCTTGTAGAGGTGCATAATAAAACAAGATGTTGTGACCTGTTAATGGTTTTAAACCTAACCTGGAGCAACAAGAAACTTTTTCTGGTGCGGGTGTTGCCATTTTTATATATAAATTCGAATAGATTTTAAGTATTTTTGGGTTATTACCGGATGGTGCCGGATTCCAACCACTATCAGACTAGAATAGGCTGTCACCACCACAGTGCGAAAATTAAAGTCACTAGATTTAATCGTGTACAGGGTGGTTTAAACATGAGTTAAAATAATGTTTGAAATTAATTACATTTAAAAAAAAAAACATAACAAAAAATTAATTCAAATAACACATAAAAATATGTCTCTTACCAAAGCATATAATGTGGGGAAGAGAGGCAACTTAATACGTTAAAAAATATCTTTGAATAGTGTGATAATTTTGAACTAAAACGTCTGTTGGTACGCTAAAGAAAGAGACAGAAGCAGTTTAAAATTACCGTACCGAACATTGTTGCCGATAAGATAATAATAATACAATACAATACAAAAGCGTTTTATAACTAAAGCTTATTTCATTTTTCAGTCTTATCTTAAATAATATATTTTAAAGACTATATATTGTTATGAATTTGGGATTAATCTGAAGTTTTCAAAAATTTTAATCGAATTTTAAACCCAGTTTTTGTAGTCAATTTTAACGCGGTAATCATTTAAAATGGATTCGCAACCAATTAATAGAAAAATCGGTGGGTATTTACGCCACTGATCATAATTTAATTGCAGTAACAAGTCACAAAACATTTCTTAAGTAAAAACTAATGGAAAATAGCAAAAATCACATATCACAGGATGAAATATTACCTGCCCAGTTAGCAACATGACGTTTTATAAACGTATTCTTTTAGTCATTTCATATACGTCATAAGACTAAAACAAGTGTCGTCAATATGACGAAAAAATGACAGGAAAAAGGTCACAGCCCAATGACGTCATTTAAACGTCATTATCTAATCCAACTTTGATGTCTTTATATTAAATTTAAACGTCATATAGACGTACTTGGTACTATTGAAATAAGGAACCGCATTTGAATGTAGAAAACATTTTTACTAATCTATAAAAATTTGAAGAAGTAGCAATTATGGTAACATACCTTTAACTAAAAAAAACGTTCTGCGTAATAAAGATTATAAACTATTACAAATCATATATGTTTATATAATTCAAAATAAAATAAAACTAAAGAAATGAAAATTAATGGTGAAAACAAATATTTCTACTCTACAAGCATTTGTTACATTTCTAAAAGGTGAAAATGTCAAAAATATCGAACGAATGCAGTAGTGGAAATGAAATCCACGTATCTTCTCCATTGGAAGGAAGAACAATACACTTGGTAGCAATATCACCAATATGGTAAGCACGTAGTGTACTCGAAATATTTTTTAGTTTATATATCTTTAAATAACTTGATTTTATGGGATAAGAATAAACAGATTCATAAGAAAGAAATTCTTTTCCAATGATTATCACTCCATTGTTCCAAGCTTGTGTACTTAAATTTATTGTCAAGGTATAGTTAATAAATTGAACTTTTTTAAAAATCTCTTATATGCAGAAATATCTAATGTTTCGACGTTAATTGCCATTTCATCAATTCTTCGGTAAATTTGTTGTAATGGTCGAATAGAGTAGAACTAACTAAATTCTTTAGTTTCCCTATATAATTTTCATACGGAGATTTAGAAACGGAGTTTAGAACACCATACTTTTCAGCATCATCAACTAGATGGAGTAACATATGGACATTATACGCACAAAACTCTAAATCATACAATTTTTCACAATGTTTTACAAAATTGTGCAATAATTTTTTTAGAAATTCAAAACCAAATTGTTGTTCACTAAAATTTGCATAGAACAGTGTAACAACAAAAAGTGTTTAAAAACGGCTACATCTACATTATTTTTAAGAAGAATTGGGTATATTTAATTGGAAATTTATATCAGGTATATTTTGATTTTCTAACGTACTACATACGTTCATCCGAAAAATTAAAATTATTAAGCGAACCGTTTGTTTCTAAATAGCTGTGTAAATCACCATCAGCTGCAACTAGTATACTACTATTTTCTAAATTTTGTACCGTGTTCAAAGTCTGTGAAATGTCATTTCAGCTACCTTTAAGTTATCATAAAATTGCTCCTGATTATGTAAACAACTTAATGAATTATGGAAAACTGAATTATTTGATACTTGTTCCAAATACAAACTTGTTTGACCATTAATTTAATCAAGTGTTTTCTTGACTTGTGCTGCAATTCGTCTAAAAGTTTGTCGTTTGTCATTTTTGCCTATTAGAATTTAATAATACAATTATTGGTATGTATCTATTAGTTCAAGCCAAAAAAAAACATTTTATTAAGGTAAGAATGACGTTTCAAACAAGACGTATCTAAAATGGCACAAAAATCACGTCGTACTGACGTACCATTTTGGGTAGATGATGTCCATTGATGTACATATGCCTGCTCCAGTGGCGGCTTGTGGTCAAACATACTGGGAGGTCAAAAATTAATTTAAAAAATAGACATACTTAAAAAATATAAATAACTCAAATGCACCGCAAAATTTTATACAATCTACAATTCTGTTCAAAATATAGCGATTTTCGAAACATTTTCATTAAAATCTCTAAGGGATTTTCTGTAAGCATTTTTTAGCTGTGTACGAATATCAACATTTCCTACGGTTGCAAAATTTATTGAGCATTTCATGTGTTCTGCAGACGAAGCATGTTTTTTTATTTCCTCTTTTAAATGTTTTAAATCTCTTACACCGGATTTGCACTATAGCGAGTCTGACGAGTATTTAGAAAATAATAAACAAACAAAACAGTAAAATACATTTGATACTTCACAACCACTTATCCAGTTAGCTAAATCGTACATTACCTTGCGAAAGTTTCGATGAACATCTTTATTTTTGTCTTTGCTAGTCTGTCGTAAACTTAGTTCTGGCAAAGGACGACCATTTGCCTTGAGCTCAACTAGTTTTGTAAAATTAAGTTTATTAGCACTTTTTAGTTATTTAATTTTTTGCACTACCGACATTTTCTATTATAGCGCATGCACACGCGAATCAAAAATAGTATTTTTACAAAACAACACAACAACAGTAAAACATATCAATATAAATTCTTAAATTGATTTAAAACACGCGAAAATCGAATCAAAAATCGAGCGTAGTTGTACACCCTATACGAAGTCAACGTAAACTGCGGGACCCGGCTCATGACCCAAAGTTGATTATTGTTTCGGACGTTCGCGTTTATTCGGGCGCTGCACGTTTTTCGAGTTTTTCCGGGTAGATCTAATTCAATGAGGACAATTCGCACCGCCAGCCCAAGGTTGAAGAGGATGAGTTACGAACGACGGCCGATAAAATTCAAGTTATTGTACTTGTGACTTATTACCTATTTTAATAAAACACGTAATAATGAATATTTTTTTATACAGTGTGTCCAAAATTCGATGCTCACCATTGGTATTTTGGAAACGGTAAGAGTTACAGGGTCGGTTAAATGGAACAATATGGAGGTATTTATCTTACCTCTTCAGACCTTCTCTTGTTTTTCCAAAGAAATGCGTTGCCTACTAGATATTGCAAAAAGTGAAAATCGGCATTTTCTTTAAACTTGCGTAGAATCCACACTATTTATCCTATCAAAAATATGTAAATATAAAAGTTGTAGACATTTAGATATTGAATAATATGCGTCATTAAAATATTTTTTTGCTTGCATCAGTAGCGAAATATGACCCAAAGTTGCATTTTTTAAATGGAAATGATAATTTATTTTTATACAGTTGAATTACTTGATTTTTTTCCTTTTCAACGATATAAGGTTCGAGCTATTTATCTTGTGTACTTTAGAAGATATAAAGAAAAATCATTTTTGAGGCAGATTTATAATGTTACCAAGTTGTAAGCAATAATAACAAAACATAACGGGTGGATAACATCGTAAAACGAATGAGTTTTCCTATAAAAGATTCTCAATAGTGCGGCCATTGACTTCTAAACATTTTGTATAGCGTTTTTCAATATTTATTCGGCAATTCATTAATTGACGGACGCTAACTGAATTAAAGGCCTGCATGACGCTCTGCTGCAAATCATTAACGTTCTCATAATTGACAACGTATACTAAATTTTTATGTGTCCCCACAGGAAAAAATCTAGTATGGACAAATCTGGTGATCGCGCAGGCCAACGTATGGGACCGTTTGTTCCAATCCAACGGTTTCCA
This sequence comes from Abscondita cerata, assembly GCA_030710515.1. Lineage (NCBI taxonomy): Eukaryota > Metazoa > Arthropoda > Insecta > Coleoptera > Lampyridae > Abscondita > Abscondita cerata. Next base: position 462,202 of record JALBCR010003096.1, read on the forward strand.
AATCTTGCTGATAAATATTCAGTGACGATCCTGGAATTATGGGCCGGGGCGCCGTCTTGCTGAAACAAAATACTTCTTTCTTCTTGAATAGGTAGCTCGTCCAATGCATCTTCGACTTCGGCTTGCAGCAGTTGAAGATATCTAGTCGAATTAAGCGTTTGATTATAAATAAATGGACCTATCAAACGATTTCCCAAAATACCGCACCACACGTTAAATCCGAATCGTTCTTGGAAACGCGATTCTCGAACTATTTTCGGATTTTCATTATTCCAATAATGATAATTATGCCGATTGTAAATGCCGTTGTTTGTGAATCTACTTTCATCGCTCCAAAGAATTTTTTAGAAAAAGAATTATCGTTTGTAACTTCATCCAGGTACCATCTACAAAATGTAACTCTTCGAGCATAATCATTCTCTTTGATATGATGGCATATCATTGGCTTATAAGGATGAAATTTCTTCTTTTTAAAACATAATGTACTGAACTTCTTGCCATACCACTGTCATTCGAAATTTTTCTTACTGAAACGGAAGGCTCAACATTAACAGCGGCTAGAACAGCTATTTCAGCATCCTCATTGTCTTTTGATAGGTTGTAGGACGAATGGCGGTGAAGGATCCACCTTGTCGAAGATTTTGCTCGAGTCGGGAAAACAAAGTTCTGTGAGGTTGCCTTCTTTCGGGGTATAAGTTGTGATATTCATTTGCTGCCGCAGTTGAATTACGATGGCATCTTATGTAGACAACAAACATGTCCGTTTTTTCATGGTTTGAAAACTGCATCATCAATTTTGAATATGAATAGCTTACTACAACAACTACAAGTTCTGACACGATACTACTGTAACAATATTATTGACAGATTTGATGTGCAGTTGTTTGTTTCTTAAAAATTTGCAATCATGGATAGTGTGATGTGCTTTAAAATACATCTACAGATCTCAAAAACGATTTTTCTTTATATCTTCTAAAGTACACAAGATAAATAGCTCGAACCTTATATCGTTGAAAAGGAAAAAAATCAAGTAATTCAACTGTATAAAAATAAATTATCATTTCCATTTAAAAAAATGCAACTTTGGGTCATATTTCGCTACTGATGCAAGCAAAAAATATTTTAATGACGCATATTATTCAATATCTAAATGTCTACAACTTTTATATTTACATATTTTTGATAGGATAAATAGTGTGGATTCTACGCAAGTTTAAAGAAAATGCCGATTTTCACTTTTTTGCAATATCTAGTAGGCAACGCATTTCTTTGGAAAAACAAGAGAAGGTCTGAAGAGGTAAGATAAATACCTCCATATTGTTCCATTTAACCGACCCTGTAACTCTTACCGTTTCCAAAATACCAATGGTGAGCATCGAATTTTGGACACACTGTATATTGTCAAAATTTTTGGGAGGTCATTGACCAAATGACCGTATGAACAAGCCGCCACTGCCTGCTACCTGGGTGGATGTTCCTTATTCATAATTTCTTCGTTAAAACTTGCATTCACAATTACTGTGGGTAGGTAAATTAACAGAAATGTTTTCATAAACATGCTTAACATTAATTTTTTTGTACATATTTATAAAAAAGGTAACTATTTCAATTGCTTTAATTAACTGATGTATAAACCACATATGTGTGGTGTAAAAAGATCGTTTCATATGTGATTTCTGGAGCCATTTTCTTGATCTAAACTCTGACAAGACCTTGTATGACTGTATCGAAAATTTATAAGAAAAAAATTACGTTGCATAATTGTGAAAAGTAATCATAACACATTTTTAAATACAAGATGGTTTTAAATTTTTTACACCCTATTTTTTACTCTTTTCTACCAATTACGGTTTGTAGATTTTAAATAAGCGAAAATTAACGAGTAATCTGAAAGAGCCGACCGGTCGCTCTTCTCTATGTAAACACGATATCTTTATGACCCGCGGGTTCTATTTTGATGAAACTTGGTACACATAGGTGTGTCCTGTAAGTGCCTGTGCCGTGATGTAGCTAGTTTTTGAGAAACAATTTCCCGAATCAAAAAAGCACTAAAGAATATTAATTATTCAAAAAAGTTATTACAAATGAATAATTGTAAATTACATTATCTACGTTTATTATCGTCACGGGAGTTCTATACACTAAACACTTTACGAACAAAAAGTCGCAATATTGAGGCGATGTAGAGCGCAAAACGATTGTTTTTATTATGGCATAAGAATAAGTTATTATGAATTAGTTACTGAAGAATATGTTGGTACACATTAGGCGTTCGATACAATTTTAGCTTTCCTACTATTTTTAACACGATTACAAATTCGCAAATCTTGAGATAACCAATTTACAGATTATTGTGTGTTCAATTAAATATAGTTTATGTGCATAACAATTGGTGTTGGGTTGTAACCAATCAGTCATTTCAGATCTAATTTTGGTTAAACAAATTTGCACACTTTTTTTAAATTGTTTGTCGCGCGTTGTTTATCAAAATACAGTAAATTGATTAAGCACTGTAGTCACAATTGGTGTTACAACATTTGTTGGTACTTTTAAACATTTTATATCGTCGGTTTTGGAATAATTTTTCTCTACTAAAAAAAGTTGCTGTTTGTCCTTCAAATTATCATGTATAAGCATAAATTTATTTTACACTGTTCACAATTAAACTTTTTCAAGGTTTTATATACAACATAACCACTAAAATATACTACCACACAGTCTTCCAATTTAACAGTATTATCACAAGTGCTCGAAAATTCGCTTTCGCGACTGGTGAAACTCGCTTGTTACCCACGGTGTTATAAACTGTTAACTAATTTTTGTCAGTTTTGGTTGAAAATGCATGTATAAATGAGCTGAATTGATGTATTTTGAATCGAAAATATTTTTGCATCTACATTCTAATAATGGTGGTTGCTCGGGTTTAAATATAAACTGATGAACGGTCCTCCAGCTTGATACATGTGTTATAATTGTCTTTATAATAATAATTGCCTACAATGAATGTTAATTATTTTGATACATACTTTGGTTATGTTGTGTTTGTTTAATTGTTAAGGCGGAACCTGAGGTTTTCTCTTACTCTTCTTTCCTCAAGCAGCCTAGGCAGAAAAGTACCTTTTGGCTTTAAATATTTACACAATTTTGTCAAAATTGATCATTTTATTTTAAATGGGTTTATGGCGATGCTTAGAAGTTGATGATGTCACTTCGATTTCCCTTGTTGTTTTTGTTGGTGTTGTCATATTTTTTTTATTAAAGTTAATATTGCCCTAACCTGTAAGGGAAACTTTTTCACGCCATTTAAAAAGATCATTTTAAGTATAACCTACTATTTCAAGAAATGAAGTTGACAAGGTTAGAAATATTCAAATGTTAAAAAATTTAAAAGGAAACAATTACTAGCATAACATTCTTATAAATTTAGGAAAATAATCGTGGTTTGCGGTGCCCACGCATTTGTATTGACGGCGTATAGAAACTGATTAAAAATACAATACAAACTACTGTCTTAGGCTTAATGCGCTATTTCTTTTTCTTTCGAGGACATACATTCAATACAATCACAGATAAATTAAGTTTATGAATGTCGTACATTCCAAATTATCTGCAAGATATGTAAATCAAATGAATTACAGTTGTTAGTGAGAATAGGTATGCATAAAATCAAATAAGAAGTTTTATTTGAACCTAGTTAATCAGATAGTTTACCTCTAAATCATTAGGAATTGACGATGAGGAATCATCTTCATTCATCATTGGGATACACTTGATTGTTTAAGCATGTTCTACTTTTCTACACTTATTTGAGTTCAAGTTCTCGTTTTAAAACCATCTTTTCTGGTGATTTATCTTCTTGCTTAGTCAACATATCATTTTGATTATTACCGTAAGAACAGAAACTGAATTGTGCAATAAAGAATTTTTTTTAAAAGTTTTTTGTCGTCTTTGAACACTATTTAAAGATATCAACTTAAGATTTTAACCATTGATCACACCTGTTTTTATATATCAAGTGGAAAACGAAAGAAACTCACGTCCACGTTGCAATCGGTTGATAACTCCCTAACGCAACAATATATAGGAATCTTCAATTTGCCACCCAAAAGTTTAACAAAGAACCAATTGTTGTGCAACTAACGTTTGATAGAATTCTGAAATAATCACAATGTGATTATTGTATTTCAATAACACTAATTGCATACAAAAATTGTTTAAATTTGTGTTTATCGATAAATTAAAATAATTTTTATCTGAAAAAACGGGCATTATAAGTTTCTTATTAAAACGCCTTTTAGTTCAAACCAAAGTTATTTTTGATTTCATTTTGAGCGATTTCGATAAAAAAAAAATGTGGTAACCTCCATTGTAACCATTTAAAAAAACCAAAGTGTACTATAGGGCTTCTACTAGCGTCACCTAGTGTATACGTAAAATAATACATACTTTGCTTCTCTTCCCCACATTATATGTTCTTTGCTCTTACTAAATCTGCATGGCAACACGCTTAAATTATTTAACTATTGGCAACTACGCTTTTTTAAAATAAAGGTTATGTCATACTAGAAGATGTTATTTAAAAATGTTATCCAATTTTCTACCAAAAAATGTAACTATTACACGACTTTGCGCCGTTGTTTGACTACGGATGTTCCACAAAAGCATGGAGGTTTCGCAAAGGCCTACGATAAGTTTGATAGTTTAAATGCAGAACCCACACTGCAACCGGATACATTTGCTTCTTTGCTGCGAAACTCTAAATTCATAGACGTATACATTGTGAATTCGCCTAATCTGTTATTTCTTAAAACTTTTAGTTGTAGTTGGGCGATCCGAAGGTAAAATCATTCAAGGTAAGATTTATCATGTGGTCGAAGACGATTTGTACATCGATTTCGATGGAAGTTTCATTGCGCCTGTCCAAGACCTAAAAACAAGCAAGGTAATTCATTATCATCGAAGATTGTGTCACAAGTTCGGTTTTGTGTTACAGCGGTTATGTACGTGGGGCGAAAGTTCGGTTACGAATCAAGGATTTGGAATTATCATCGAAGTTTTTAGGATATCAAAAGGATTTGACTTTACTTGAAGCTGATTGCATTTTATTGGGGCTCGTGCAAGAACGCTCTAACAGTTAAAAATATATTTTAATTTTATGTCATATTTTTACAAAATGTAAATGTTGTTGAGTATTGTTAATAAAATATGTACGCTTTGCGTATGTCTCAGCACCATCATGATTGTCAGACAAGTATATACACGTCCTTGGTTAATTAATGTGTCAGCTCTCTCCGCTTCCTAGTATTATTAATACATAATCATTTTTAACACGAACAGCAAAAATAAATATTAGTCAAAATTGTAAAAGATATACAAAATAGTGATTTCTGTGTAAATATATAAAATTGTAAACGTTTACAAAATCGTACACGGTAATCCACAACACAACGGCAAACAAACTGGGACAACGGCAGCACCTCCCATTGCTTTGCTTTTACTGCTGCTTTCAGCTTCGTACTTGTATTTACCCGATTCTCTAGCCATCGCACCCTGAAAACGTTACATTTTAAAAAATTTTAATTTAATAGGTGACATATTACCTCAGCTCTCCAAACTCCGGATTCTTCTTTTTTCAAAAACATTTCTCCGGGAGGGTAATATACAGGCGGGCCTGTAATATTTTTCGTTGGTGGCAAATTTTTTTCTTTTCGTTGCACTTCATCTACAGGAGGTTGTTGTTGTTTCAAAGTATCAATTTTTTTCTGTTGGATTAATTCGCCTCATGTGCGATGTAACCAGCGTTCAGTGGACTATCCGGTGGCTAAAAAATTGAGCTTAGAAGAAATGAATAATAATTGGTGTTGATTTTACCTCTCTTCCTATGTTAGCCATGAGTTCGTCAACTCGCTTTGGTGGCCCGTCGACGCCGTCGTGAGGAAACGGTTGAGGCCTGAGCAAAGGCTGCGATTCATCGTGGGGCGGATACCCTTTGTAATTGTTTGCAGAAGAACTATGGGTGGTGTACTTATAAGTAATGTTAACATTGTTGGGGTCGTAAGGCTCGTTAGGTCTTCGATCGTGAGGCGGGTACCGATTGGGATCATTTTCGTACATATTCCGTTCAGTTTTATTGATAATCACTGTGGTGTTCGGAGGTTGATGGTGTTGCGGAGGTGGATAGTTGATATGTTCATCATGCTTGTAGATGATTGTTTTGAAACCGGGTTCGTGGGGCGGTTGACCGTTAGGATACGGTCCGGGTGTTCTATTCGTAGTATTGCGAGTTTCTTTGTATATGTAGGTTTGTGTGGGCGGTTCGCGGTTTACTGGCTCGTGGGGGCGGTACGAATCGTTGGGATACCCGTCGTTAACGTGTCTTGTGGTGGTAGTCTCGTTATAAATGTACGTTTGCTTGGGAGGAGGGGGCGAATCGGGTTGATAACCCGGTTGGTAGTTACGGGTGGTTTCTTTGATGACCGTCGTCCCTGATGGTCGTGGAGACGTCGGCCTTTGATAGAGAGGACTGTGACTGGAAGTGGTTTCTCTGTAGACGTTTTCTGTTTTCCAATTCTCTCCTTGAGGTGGGGGATAGTGCACCACGTCTTTATTTTCCACTTTGTTGTAGACGAAGCTTTTGCTTGGAGTTGTTTGGGAATCGTTGGGCGAATACACGTATTTTTCCGAATCGGGTGAAACCGGTTGGTAACCGGAACCGGGGATCTCGTACGTGTAAGTCTTGATGGTCGTGGTAACCTTCGTGTTTCCTGATGGTAGAAGATTTGGGTCTAAGTTAGCCAAAATTTCTGGGTTGATGTCCGGTGTGGTAGTTTCGACAACGGCCAGGGGTTGCGTCTGCACGTTGGTCACAACTTTTTGTTTAGTAAGAGTTTGGTTGCGCGGCGGCGACGTCGCGTAGCGTATCGGCCTAGTTTCTCCGTAAGTACCTTAAATTGCGATGTAAGCCCAAAATATTTTTCGGAAGTTAACGACTCACCTTCGTCCAGGTATTCGATTTCGCGAGTCATCGAACCTTCTCTGTCGGATCGTTCTAAAGTACGTCCTCTTGGGGGCGTATCTCCGTAATGCAGTTCGCGTTCGACGACTTTTTTACCCATCATCACCTTGCTTTTGTTGTATTCACTGAAACATTCAACGTCTACTAATCGAAGAGATTGTACTTTAGACGAAATAAAAAATTCGTAGGTTTTTCTTATTAAATAATTTGGTGCGATTGTTCAATTACGAGCGCGTTATAAATATTAGAGTGAGAGGCGGAATGATTATACGAACGGGGAAATAATATCGGTGGCCTTGGAAACGAATTTTGATGACGTATTGTTTATCCTTAACCAATGAAAAAACGATTCTCTAAGCCACGCCTCTCTTTTTTCTAAGAGTGATAATAAACATTTTGAAGAAAAAATAATCTCGAGTCCTAGACCTATTAATTTCCTTTCGCAAATTCGAAAAATACTTACACCATGCCTGGATCAACGCCAGTGTTATTAATAGAACCTGCAACATAAACGATTGTAAAAATAAGCGTGACTCACGACAATTGAAGATCGTTAATTAAGACACTCACTTGATTGTTTCACATGTTTCAAATCATCCAAGAGGGTGTCAAGTTGATTAATGTTGTTTTGCATACGATGCTTTTCCGGAGGTACGCCGTTCCCAGTGGTACTATACGTGTACATCTCCTTCTTGTAACTTCGCACATTGTTCGAGCCATCAGGAGCCTAAAAACATCTGCAAATTATAGTCTACAACTACAACTTTAAAAAAAAACCGACCGCGTAATTGTAAGAATCATCTGAGGCGTACTCGATCACTGGATTCGAAGCCTTAAGATGAGTAACTCTGTTTAAAGAATTGTTCCTGCCGGTGTCGACGTTATTCACAACCCTTGTCTCCCTGTAAGTTTTCGTTCTATTCCCTGGCACGGACGACTGAAGATCTTCCAAAAGATTATCTGAAAAAATAGTCGTCATCATCACGTTATGCGAAACAATCAGCAACAATCACCTAAATTATTGTCGAACTGAGCCGGATCGCTGCGGGTAGCACGCATCGGTGATACCGTACGCATTATCTTAGTTTCTTGATACTCTTCCTTTCGACCTTCGACATTTTCTTAGACTAAACCTGAAATTAAATTTCCCGATTTGAAAAAATAAATTGTACGAAAGCTACGGTTTATTTTTGATCTCATTGAACGCATGCCAAAGTGTGCACGTTCTCAATACATCAGCAAAGATTACATAAATTTAATCTATTTTGAAAAAAAGGCTTCCGGTTCGAAGGACCAAGTATATTGTTTTGCGTATTTCCGACCTCGATCCGCTAATGTAAATGTCAATAAGGTTATAGTCCCAAAACTGTGCGTGATGTAAATTATTAATTAGAATAGACTGGATAAATTGATGTCACCTTGTATATAATTTCGACTGCGGGCGATCAGATACGAATCTCGATCCACTTAAGAATGAGAATGCGATGGCACAGTTTTTGACAATGACGCATGGGGATTTATTTATAATTGATTACAATGTTGGAATGCAATTTACTAGGAAAAAATATAAGCTGCGAAAAAGAACTAAATATAAAAAATATGTCCAACTTGGCAGGCCTCCACTTAGTCGATGTGGATCAAGATCACAATATTTACAATAACTCCAGAGTGCTTTGGAAAAAAACAAGTGAATTAGTAGGTTACGTCACTACCAAGTCCAGGGTGTCTTGATTAATCGAAGAGTATTTGCTTTTTCATTAGCCGAAATTATTGAAATTCCAGCTAACGACGACGCCACTTACGTAACAAAATATTAATAAGTAACCTCTTTTAAACGATGTCATTCCCACCCATTGCACAACCTCATCCGGCTATGGGCGTACGGAAATTCGTTAACCTTTTGTTTGTTTAGATTTATTCGAAATTCACGAAAAAAAATCGCGCTTACGTCATTAAATTCCATCCCATACATCTACCTGTACGAACGTTTTTGGTTAATTGCATCGGAGGAATTTGCTTCGGGACACCGGCCGTTATTCTTTTGTTTTCGTAGGTGTTTTCGAAAGTAAAATCAAAGAATGCGGTGGAAAATAGTTTTTTTAATGAAGCTACGCCCCTCTTGATATTAATATTTTTTATTTCAAGCTAAATGAATTGGTCGCTTTGCGCCTGCTGTGCAGTTAGATTGATGAACAAACAAATTATCAAAGTGCAGATCACAAACAACACTTTCGGTGTCCACCAGGTATGCCGCTATTAGCCACGCCTACTATAGAAAAAAATTCTTCGCATGTCACAATCTAGATGTTCAACATAGTATAGTGGGATGTCATATAGATAAGTAGATTTCCTTTCTCACAACTACTAGTGCCTAGACCACACTATTCGCCGAAAAGAAATCTAGCACCAGTAGATTTAAAATCAGGTAATACAATAAACGGATAACACGACCAAGAAATTCAGCTGATGATATCCCGCGAACGTGACGATAAACCGCTGGATGAGATGATCGTTTATTAAATGCGGTCAACCGCTTTTTGCAGAAACTATAAATAAACGCTGAATGCGGTGATTGTCTTCGCCCGAATGAAAAATGACTTTATTTCCCCGTACGAATGAGTGTCGCTGTCCTTTTAAGGGATTAAGTTGCGATGTAACCTCAAAGAGTCGACCTTGACTTCATTTGTTTTTTTTTTATCTTCTTTCACGGGTAACTTTGATTAATATAATGATGATAAAAATAGACGAATGCAGGCTGATTATATAAAACGCTGATAGTGTTGTTGAATAATAAGGTCACCGATAAGGCTGCACGGCGCACGTTTTATAGTTGTGTGGACTCACGTTTGTTTATTGACATACCTAATTTGCAAATATTTTTTTGGCACCAAAACGCTGCTAAAAATTTCAGGAGCGTCTCTGAAAAGCTCGCCTAGTGATTATAAAACGAACACACCTAATAGATCTAGTGCGATGGGTACAATCTATGACGTAATTACGTGCTTTGTATTATAAAAAGTTGACCGAATATTTGGCGTCAAGTGTAACCGTAACATTTTAAAACTGCAGTAATAGTCTGACACTAAAAAACTAGACTGCCTTGAAAATGGTTGTAGTTAGTTGGTCGCGGGTAGCAGTGGCGCAACAGGTGGTTAGTTTTAAAACCCTCTTCGATATTATTATAGGTTAAAACATACTAAAATCAAATTCAAATCAATGTGGCCATGAAATTTTCAAAAACGACAACATGTTGTTAATAGGTATTTCTAGTAGAAGCTGTAAACAAAACACAATTACTTAAAAATAGATGGAACCTCCAAAACAAAAACATTGATTCGCGCCTACTTGCATTGATTACAAGAAAATCGATGATAAACTCGCATTACCAGTTTTGGACACGCCACTGATCATCTTATCCGTATTTGGTAGCGAGCGGGTCGTTTTTGCGTGGGCTCCGAACCACACACACACACATGTTATTAATTTTTCACATAATTTTCAATTCAAAGTTTTGCACATTGTCTTAATTAACGTTTGACCTTGAACGATGGCTTTACTAACCTATAAAACTTAGTTGGCACCGAGACGAAAAAATCCACGATTCGCCCTAATTTTAGATCGATCTTGTGTGTGTATTTGTTATTGCGCAAGAAGAAAAATAAATTGGAATATTTATGTGCATTCGAGTGGCTTTTAAATATTTCTCGCGGCCTTCGAATTTTATTTATTCACGATTAGGTAACAACTAGTCTGTCCGTTTTTTTTTTCTTGGTAGGTATCGGCATTGAATCCAATCGCTGAAAGATCAGGCTGATTTGGTCATTAGAATCTCAGTAGGCGATGGTATTCGCCGTGATTATGAATTGAAGTAGGCGCTGCACCTACTGTCAACAAGAGATAGTAACAGGATAAAAGGGGTCTGAAAAATTAATCGAAATGATCAATAACTTTCAACTCGAAACGAAACAGACTTAGAAAATTAGCGAATTATATAATAATCTTTTTAGAGAAAGTGATCAGAAATTTCGCTAAAAACCGGTTGTAACGGCGCATAATATAAATAGAGGGTGGCGGTTTCAAAAACAAATGTGTTTCGAAAATAAAACAATCGAGAATCGGCGTCAATCATAGGTAACTTGATAAGGACGCAAAATGCAAATTTTGTAAATACGTAACAAATTTTGCAATTCTAATCGATGATGTAAGCGTTCAAAATACAAGTTTCGACAACAAAATCTGTAATATTTATCTCAATTTAAAGGATTCCGCGTTAATTGGTTTTGAAGGTGAAATTAATAAAAGTGCAAGCGCGTGGGCAGTAATCGTATTTTTTGTTCTTCTTCGACTTACCGAAAAATTTCTAATCCTATTCGAGTACACACGCACGCACACACGTAATTATTCACAACACACTAAATCCTATTCTTAAAAGTCGTTTCCTGAGCTATTCTGAGAGTAACATCGCCTCCTTCGGATATTATTGTTCAAATGTGACCGCGTAGGATCATAAAACTGGGCGCATGTGCATTTCGTGCGCGTATTTCAACAAATGCTCGCACGGATTTGTATGTCTTGTTCGTTTTTGATCAGTTCTCGTTTCTATTTTGGTCGACGATTTTGCGGGCGCCGAAAAAAAAAGTCTGTGCGCCTAATTAATCTTTGAGACGTTAGCGGGATCTAGCGATTTGAATTGTAAGCGAAGTACGGAAGCCTGTTTGGTTAATGTTTGCGACGTTTGGTTGGTGGCGCTGAGTTACATTTTGCTTAAGGTGTTGGGTCGTCGGTGAAATATATATTAGAGTGGACCTGACTAGCATTTGTCATCAGTTAGGTATATTCTTGCCTAAGATGAATAGCAAATGATGCGCTCTGGATATGATCTAGTGATTATAATCCGCACTATTTTACCGAAGGCAACGTCGGTACTATAGTTAGGCTGATGCTTATTTTTTTGATGACCATAATTAATTTAAATCATTTAGTTGTAATGAGAGCGAAGTGCGGCACGTCCACAACCAACTCAATGATAATTTCTGGCGGATTATCTAATGGAAACGGCTTTGTTGTGTCGCCTCCTAACGAGTATATCCGCACTTATTTTCTTGACAATAAATTATTCAACGTACGAACCGTAAATGTGCCGGGTTAAAAAACAGAGTTCTCTAAATTTTAAGCGTACCTATAAAGAAAGTTGCGACATACCGTGTTATATCAATTGTTATGTTATAGAATTTCCACAGAAAATGTTGACAACGGAAACAATAGTTTTAGTTTTCTTTTGTTATATATAGCATGAATGCATATGCCAATTATTATATATACCCATTATTTATTGCAAAACCTTTAAATCATCGCTCGACTTATCCGGATTTATGACATTAAAGTTAATTTTTAATTTCAATTTATTCTCGTTACTACTTTTATAATACTTTTGTCTTAACTTTAGTGTTTCCAATATCGATCTGGGACCTTTTTATAGAAGTAGTTGGTAATGGATCGATAAAAACTCGATATACTTTCTAATAAGTTCTAATCGATACAAAACAATGATAGGAGTTTACTACTAATTTGTACAGGTTAGATAATTTTTGCAGAAGACAGAAAACGGTCATTTATATCATTTTCATATTATCGTTTCATTACTATCATCTATCATCGCAAGTGCGATTGCGAACCTGCCGACAAAGGGACTCTCTATTTGAGTTAACATTGATAGAACAAAAAATATTGTTCCTTACGTCGGGTATATTTATTTTATTAACTGTTTGCGGTTACTTTCGACACTATTATCTCTTAATTCTCGAAGTAAACTAAACTGAAAACAGAAAGAGCCAATTCTATTCTTTATACAATGTGTGTGTTGTAGCTTTAAAAATATTAATTGTCTAAGTGAATTAGTAATTTATAGACTCATACAAAAATTTGATTACATAATGTCTGGAAATAAGTGTGCTTACTACGTGAATTGTGGAGCATCGAAATGGATATAGCTCCCGGGAAATTTCCAAAATAAAAAAAAAGCGAAGTAAATTATAATTTTTTACTCTTCTTTGTGCGTAAAAATTTGGTTGGCACTATCCTCTTGTTTTCCGCAATTTTCTCTTCTCAATAATGAATATACAGGGTGTCCAGAAATTCTCCTGACAAATCAAGACCGGAGATTCCTCAGATAATTTTAAGACTATTTAACCCAACTTACCTAGTCCGAAAATGCTTCCTAACGGAGCTAGAGCTCTTTGAAGATGGCGCCTTGTAAATAGTTTTTTTTAAATACCTCTAGAACGCTTCTTTACTTAGAAAAACAAAAACTGGTATGCTTATTTAGCCTTCAGAGATGAATCGATTCCATCAATTGCAAATTTCTAGTACCGGTCATAGGCGTCAGTTTTGGTTAGGTCAACGGTTATTTTAACGCATAACTTTTTTGTCTTTAACTTTTAAGCATTTAAGACACTAGATTATTAAATTTTCAGGTATTCTAGTACTAAAAGATACTCTTACTTTAAGTCATTAGGATACACCGTTTTCTAGAAAAATGGTTTTTAAAATTTTTTGTTTTTTTGTCATTAAAGTTAAATTTATATTTTTGCACTAGTTGGCTCTGAACTGCCAACAAAAGTAAAACCTACGTTTTTCATTGTCAAATTGTTGTCAGTTTGCGAAGTTTATCTTTTAATTTTTTACTTTACCCGGCGCCATCTTCAAAGAGCTCTAGCTCCCTTAGGAAGCATTTTCGGACTAGGTGAATTGGGTTAAATTGTCTTAAAATTATCTGAGGAATCTCCGGTCTTAGTTTGTCAGGAGAGTTTCTGGACACCCTGTATATGAACTGAAAACTACTGAAAATAACTATGGGAACAGCACAAACGTTCCGTTTGTTGTTCGGATTGTGGAAATCATAAAAGATCGTTTGTCGTTCTGTTTGACTTTCGGTTCGTTGTTATGTTTGTTGCTCGGTTTGTTGTTCAGGTGTGTACGAAGCTTTACAACTTAAGCAACAATTTTTTGGCGAATAAAGATTAGTTTGTGATGTAATATTAGAAACACAAATTTATATCATATCAAATTTATGACAACTTAAAACCAAGAACGTGTATGTTATTGCTAAGAAATTATTAAGGAAAAAGCGCAATTGCAGTGTAAATATTTATAATTAGATATTTTCGAAAGTTTATAAGTCCTCTATTGTAATCTTAATACTTAAAAGAAAATCCTGTCCATTAGCATTATAAGGAAATGGCTTTTACTTTATGAATAAGTTTCAATAACAATAGAATATCCTTGCTTGTTTAATTTACTTCCTTTGAGTCATATTGCTCTAAGGGTTGTTACATTGGTCATTAGAAGTATGTAATAAATAAACAATTACCTACTGTTTGAGAAGGGGTAGTGTGAACCAATAAATAAAGTAAGAAATGTAAATTCCATTTTAGTTTAAAATTTCAAGTGTTGTGAAAATGCCACCTCATCTCGGTGCTGATTTGAAAGCGCGGATTGTTTCGGAATTAGCGGCGGGCCGTAGCGTGCGTGAAATTTCACGTATGTTAGATATACCAAAAAGCACCGTAGGGCATTACCGAGTAAAATGGAATCTTGAACACACTTTGGAAAGAGCCATCGGAAGTGGTAGACCTAAAGTATCTACACGTGCTCAAGATCTCGAGTTGTTTCATTACGTAACAGAACAACCATTTGCTACATACTCCAGGGCTATAGCAGATACACATTTTCCCGGATGCCGTATAACTGCACAAAAAGATTAAAGGAGATGGGAATAAAGAAGTATAATGCTGCTGCGAAAGAAGTTCTCAGTGACGAAAATATGAGACGTCGTCTGGAATTTGCAAGGCGATATGTGAACGAACCTTTGGAATTTTGGAATCGAGTGATTTTTAGCGACGAAAAACGTTCAATAGCCGCAACGATGGACCACTAAAAGTTTTTAGAATGGAAGGAACTCGTTACGAAAATAATCACATATGTCCTAAAAACGAAGTGGTTATTTTTCTGTGAATGTGTGGGTTGGGTTAGCGCGCGGGGTCCAGGAGTTTGTTGGGCTATCGATGGACGTCTTGATTCTGCTGCGTATTTAGATATTTTGGAAACTATTATGAAACCTTCAGTCGAAGTGTTTTATCCAGACGAAGATTATATTTTCCAACAAGTAAGTATTCTTATTTCACTATACTTTCTCCAAAAAATAGTTCGGGATCTGTTGAATTAACATTTTCATAATGTATTTTTGTTGTTAAAGGACAACGCCCCTATTCATACTTCGCGGGTTGTGCGCAATTGGATACGAGAAAATAACTTGGAGCTGTTACCCTGGCCAGCAAAAAGCCCAGATTTTAACATTATCGAAAATGTTTGGGCTCGAATACTTGCTGTTATCCGAAGACAACAAGGGCCAAATTTTATACCAGTAAACCGTAATGCACTAATTGCAGCCATTGATACCGCATGGGAAACGATTAATATTAATTATATTGATACCTTGATAGCGTCAATGAGCAGACGCCTCCAAGAATGTATCAATAATAATGGAGGTCACACCCATTATTGATTTCTTATATTTATTTATATAGTAATACTAAATATATACATTGACAATAAGAATTGCCTTAGTTTTTATTTTCACTTTTTATATTAACTACAGAAAAAAATGAAACGTCATAAAATATACATTTTGTAAGGACTAAATATTATGAATAGAGAGTTTAATGATTTTTTTTAATAACTTACAATAATTAGTAGGTTAGATTTATTTAAAAATAAGTAATAATCAGTCAACCCAAATAACCATGTTTAGTTTTTGATTTAATTTAAAAGTTATTGCTTGTAGGCGTTTTTTAAATCAAAATTATTTCTAATTTTATTTTGTAAACATTTCCTAAACAAAATTTTGATTCGATAATTAATGCGATACATTCAAATATATTCTTTAAAGAAAAAAATTAAGTAAGCAACGTAAATTACCTATTTTCTAAAACGTGCTTAGTGTAATGATTCATTCTACAGTCCTTCTATAAGATAACCCCTGCTGAGACTACCTGCTGTTAGAATTGTAAATGATACCCTTAAGCCCGTTTCACAATGTGCAAACTTTTGTTTACAGAAATTGTGGTGTCCAAGTTTTAAATTTCATGAGTGTACCTCAATGCATTGGAGCACCTACGTATCATTTATCAAAATTCATATCAGACATACTCAGTAATATTTCACACAATTTCATTCATAACATCAAAAACTCATATGAATTAATAGATACCATACAAGATACAACAATACCATCCAATTATAAATTAATTTCGTTTGATGTAAACTCTTTATTTACAAACATCTCCAAAGAACTAACAATAAACTTAATACAAAAGAATTGGAATGATATAAAAGCATTTACTACACTAGATTTAACATTCTTCACACACGTTGTAGAGTTTTTGTTTGATGCAAGTTACTTCACATGTAATAAAAAAATATACTTGCAAAAATTTAGAACAGCAATGGGCAATCCTGCTTCCCCTATTTTAGCAAACTTAATAATGCACGATTTGCTTTTATATGTTCGTTACAATTTATTGTTTAAACTTATTTTTATGATAAAAGTTATGTTGATGATGTAATCACTTGCATCCCTGAAGATGAAATACATAATACTCTTAATATTTTTAACAAATACAATCTACATTTAAAATTTACGTACGAGATTGAAAAAGATAATTCATTACCCTTTTTAGATGTGAGGTTGATTAAAGATCAAAACACCAACAAATTATTTTCTGACTGGTATTTTAAATCCATGGTATCCAATAGGACTATCAATTATTTATCAAATCACCAACAGCACCAAAAATAAATATAGTTAAATCTATGAAAAACAAAATAACAAAACTAAGTAGTCCTAAATATCACACTAAAAATCTAACCTCTCTAAAAATATACTGAAAAATAACAATTATCCTACTAACATTATTAACAGAATCTTATACTATAATTATAACACTAACACACCATCACCAATTAATCCCCTAATTCTCAATATACCTATACTAAAATTATTAATATACCTAACTTGACTAAACACCTTATCCCATTACTAAAAACTACTAACGTTCACATAGCTACAATTACAATAACAATACTATTTACAACAAAATTATAAAATTTTCCTATACTAATGCCTTAATTATTTAATTCAAATAGGTTTCCTTGTAGCAGGGACCCATTTTAGTGGGCTATGTCGATATTTTGACAATAAATTAATACAGGGCAATCAAAAAAAGGATTAAAATTAAATCCAAAACATGTCAAAAGTCATTTTTTTAAATGCAAGCACCATGTTTTTATAGCTTTATTTTATTTAGCATCAAAAATAAGGTTGACTTTGTACAAAGTTGTCTATTCAAAAAATTCATGGATTTCGAAATATTGGCAATTTAACTTTTTTTTTGTTGCACAAATGCTATTGATTTCTTTTAATATGAATGGTTATTCCTAGTTGGCCATAATGGCGTTAGAAAACAATCATCTGTCAAGGATATGTCAAACTGTTAAAAATTTTCAATAATCATGCCGGGACGCTTAAATTATACAAACGAAGATTACTTAAATTTATTTATTATTTATGGACAATGTGATAAAGTTATATTAAGAACATGTGTTACAGTTAACTATACCGACTATGAGTGTTAAAGTGCATATCGTTACCAAAGCGATAACTTTAAATGCTTGAAACACACGTGTCGATAAAGCCAGGTGTTCTTTCGTTGCGTGTGTAATACTGTACAAGTAATTACTTGGCTTTATCGACACACGTGTGTTTTAAGCATAATAAGTTATCGCTTTGATAACGATATGCACTTTAACACTCACAGTCGGTACAGTTAACTGTTGGCATTTCTTAGTTTGATACACACAGTTTGACATATCCTTGACAGATGATTGTTTTCTAACGCCATCATGGCCAACTAGGAATAATCATTCATATTAAAAGAAATACAATAGCATTTGTGCAACAAAAAAAATGTTAAATTGCCAATATTTCGAAAACCATGAATTTTTTGAATAAACAACTTTGTACAAAGTCAACCTTATTTCTGATGCTAAATAAGATAAAATTATAAAAACATGATGCTTGCATTTAAAAAAAATGACTTTTGACGTGTTTTTGAATTTAATTTTAATCCTTTTTTTTATCGCCCTGTATTAATTTATTATCAAAATATCGACATAGCCCACTAAAATAGGTCCCCTGCTACAAGAAAATCTATTCCAATTAAATAATAAAGGCATTAGTATAGGAAAATTTTATAATTTTGTTTAGGCCTGAAAACGTCATTTTTGACATAAAATTTAAAATAAGTCTAAAACAGTTAGACTTAGGTATAGGACATTATACACAAAATGTGTCTAGAATTTTGGGCAAAATTCAAAAATAGAATAATATATAGGGTGTTCTATTTAAAATAAGCAAGTTGACACATACTTCCGGTATAACCGAAAGTTTCACCATCTTGAAAATATTTTAACGGAACTGCCTCCGTCGATGTTAGTATACTACCAAATTTTCAAATTTTTCCCATCTACAGTTTTTCTATAATCTATCGATGGCGTTCCTGGTGGGACACCCTGTATATTAAAAACACGTTATATTTTTTTATGGAACACCCTGTATTTTAAACACGATTTTGGATTGTAGTTGAGAAATAAACCAGACTTTTTATAAAAGTTTCCCTCAACTTCTTGAACTATTTAACATTTATTTAAAAATACAAGTTTTAGAAAAAACTCGGTAGCCTAAAGCATATTATTTTTTTGGCCTCCTGGCATGTGTTAACCAACATTGAAACTGCAAACCCTGAAACGTCATGATTAGGACAGTTGGGGCATAATGGTACGAAAAAAATATTTTTATTTTTAGAAAAATCAGTGTTTATTCTTTATATAATTTCTGCTTACAAACATCAAGATCAATAATCAAACTTAAATCTATTTATCTTTGATTTTGTAAACCCCTTCCTGTGTTGCATTGTGCCCCAGGCCTGGGGTACAATGAAACAGGGTATGGGGCACATTGGAACACGATCTGTATTCATACCAAAAAATTAACCAATGGTATCAAATCTTTTTAATACCTCGTCAGGAAACGTGTAGATGCTTTTTTGACGTTTAGTTTTTCCAGATAAGGACGGGTTTGGCAAGACTAGTTCAATATCATCAGCTGAAACCATTGCCATGTCCGGTTCTAACGGAAAATAGAAACTATTGACAACTTTTGCGCTTCGTCGCAAATAATTTATCTCAAATTCGTTGTTCTCATCTGTATCAGACAGTATTTGACCAACGAATTTGCTTCAAATCATCTGAATCGAACCTTTTCTCAGGACTAGAAAATAGTGTCTTTGTTACTTTTTCAGTTTTCAATCTTTTACTGTCTTCGTTATTTTTGTTCTCTTTCACGTGCACGTTCTTCTATTTCATTTTTCACAAAAGTGTCAGTTTTTTTCCTTTTTTTCTCTTATTTTTGTTTTTTCTAGGCCCTGCTCTGGAGAAGTTTCTACATTCTAAAGAGCTTTCTGATTTTCCAATTTTCGGATACCAGCTCTTGAAGTAGAAGGTTGCTGGTCGTTGATAGGGTGTGTAGTATCCCTTGGTTGCTGCTCATCAGTCAAAAGTCTATTTGTCACTTCGCTTGTTAAAAATTCGTCTTCAGCAAAGACATCTCGGTCGAATGGAAAAATTTTGGCCTTTTTAAATCCAGATTTGACATTGCATGGCGTCATCGATTTTTCAAATGCTTGTCCTACAAGCTCAGCCACATTGTAAATTGTTAAAGTCTGCCTTGGGTGCCGAACAATCCATGAATCTGCCGCAGCATTATAATAGGTTTGGAATGGCCCAAACACGGATACGTCGAAGTTTGTGACTGGTATGTGGAGGTATAGTAAGAATCCGCAAATAATTCATCCATCCAGTGGGTTGAGCAAGACCTAAAGTGCCCTCAAGGGTGCTCCCGTCAAATACCATTACAGGCGGCAAAGCAGTTCCAGTGGGGGAAACTGTGCAACAAGTAGTCACTAATGTTCCTCGCTCTGCGCTGGCGACTCTATTTAGCTGCTTAGATGATTTTGAAGCAATAACTCTTTTTGGTTTCTGAACTGTGGTTGTTTCAGTTTCATCTAAACTAAACACTCGAGCACCATCCCCAAAACTTGGATACCTCTGTAAAATAGTAAATGGGTTATCAAAAAATGTTTTCACATTGTGCTTATTAAAGGAAGTAGCTCTGGACAAGCTGCAAGCTTCAGGTTTACGAAGACTTATCTTGGGATGACGTTGTCTAAAGCCGTAAAGCCAGTCAATACCAGCCATTTGGCGTTCATTCCAAGCTTGGGAAATTTTAAGATTGTGATGCTTTGCCATTTCATAAGCTAAACGTCTTGTTTCTAAAGTGTCGAGACCGTAGCACATTTTGAAACAAATCACCAAATATTCTTCCAATGATTTTTCAAGGTCAGTTGAAAATACTTTATTTACTGCATAGTTAGGTGTCATACGAATTTCTGCTTCATATGCTGCAGCTTTTTTCCTTTGGACATATCGATGCAACGTAGTACATTTGACATTTTTTATTTCAGCAGCAGCTTGCAAGCTCATACCACCTTCTAGGAGTTCTACAGCTTCTCGCATGTTAGCTTCGCTGTGAAGTCCCCTGTCAATTTTTTTGACGCGGTGTCTCACCATTCTGGACTTGTATAAAATCTGCCAAAAAATGAAGTTAAGTTAATGGGGTTCAATGGAACAGTGTTCCACTGTGGCCCATAGCGTGTACAAAATTTCAAACCAGTCTTCAAAAAAGTTAGGTTATGTTTTGAACTTAACACATAGCGGTCTCAATTAGACAAAATGATTAAGATTTATGAAAAATATATCACTTACCTATATTTAAACCTTTTTACTAAAAACAAAAGTACTTTGAAAAGAAATCTCAACTTTTGAACTTAAAAACCAATATTATTCTATTCACAGCTACATTGTTGTCGCGCCGCCACGTCCTGGTATGGCACAAGACGCGCTGCGATTGGTCAAAGCGGTAGCGCGCGAATTAGTTTGAAATTCAAATTTTTATCGACATTGTTCCATAGTGCCCCGTATTCCACTGTTCCTCAACTGATCCTACGTACAGTGCACGCGCAGCGTGCGTAAAAATTACACAAATCGTCCGCCCTTAAGAAATATTTGTCAATAAAAATTCTTTTATAGAACGAAAGAAATGGTTAAAAATAAATTGATTTGGAATGTTTTTAGTTTCATGTAAATGATTAGCGCCATCTTATGTATTCTGAATTACAGTTCACTTTATGACCGATATTGACAATTGACAGCAAAATATTTGTTAATTTTTACCATTTAAAAATCGGCGGCCAAAAATTATTTTTTGGCCTACTGACGTGTAAACATCAAATTAACATTGAAACTGCAAATCCTGAAACGTCATGATTACGTACAGTGCATAGTAGTTATTAGGTCTTTTCTTCCTCCCACCTCCTGGGCCTCTTGGTCTCCAGCGGTAGCTAAAGCTGCGCCAATGATCTTTGACATTACACATTCTTTAACGTTAGCAAATAGATTGTGCTGCCACTAAAAACATAATACTAAATAGTGCAGAAATATAAAGAAATCTATTTACATTTAACAGCTTCAAACTCAAACAATTTTAATTTGTTTAATTAAGTCCAACATTGGTCTATACTCAACCTATATATTAAACTAATCTAGTAGTTCTGCATTCAGCCAATATCGGCTGAATATATTTTATACAATATTGGCATTGTGTTGTTTGGTAATATTGGTCCAATATTGGCTGAATGTAAAATATTCTTCACCAACATTCAACTATTGGACCAATATAAAGTAACGTGTAGTCATATATTTACAGCTACATAGGGTAATTCAAAATTTGTAGACAAAAAGTAAACCTTAAGTAAATATATGACTTAAGGGTTATATTAAAATAGAACAATAAAAGGTGGTTGGTTTTCCAATATACACCCATAAATAAGAGAAATCGTTGTCATATTCACTAATTCTGAACCTTTATCTTTCATCTAGTATCAATATTACATTTTCAAATAGCATATTTTTATTATAAATTAAAATTAATTTTTATACTACAAATACATGCGCAGAAATCAGCTGGCGGGAACAGTAATTTTAGAAATACGCACCGGGTTAACCATAACCTAATTACTATGAAGTACTATTAAATTAAACTATAAATCACGTATTATAAAGAACAAACTAATGAAGTAAACGAGTAAATAAGCTAATAAAGAAACAAGAGTAACGCCAGGAACAACAAAGGAAAACAGCAATTACAAAGTATAAGGTTAACCCGGTGCGTATTTTTAACATTACTGTTCCCGCCAGCTGGTTTTTGCGCATGTATTTGTAGTATATAAGTTAATTTTAATTTATAATAAAATATGCTATTTGAAAATGTAATATTGATACTAGATGAAAGATAAAGGTTCAGAATTAGTGAATATGAAAACGATTTCCTTATTTATGTGTGTATATTGGAAAACCAACCACTTTTTATTGACCTATTTTATTATCACCCTTAAGTCCATGTACTTAAGGTTCACTTTTTTCGACCACAATTTTGCCAAGTACCGAATTTTGATTTTAGCGGTTTAATTTGACGTCACCACTGATCGGGTCTATTGTAGCCATATTCACTTATTATGTACCTTCATCTTTCATCTAGTACCAATATTACATTTTCAAATACTATTAAATTAAACTATAAATTACGTATTATAAAGAACAAACTAATGAAGTAAACGAATAAATAAGCTAATAAAAAATTAGAGTAATGTCATGAACAACAGAGGAAAACAGCAATTACAAAGTTTAAGGTTAACCCGTTGCGTATTTCTAAAATTACTGTTCCCGGCACCTGATTTTCTGCGCATGTATTTGTAGTATAAAAATTAATCTTAATTTACAATAAAAGTATGCTATTTGAAAATGTAATATTGGTACTAGATGAAAGGTAAAGGTTCAGAATTAGTGAATATGACAACGATTTCTCTTATTTATGGGTGTATATTGGAAAACCAACCACCTTTTATTGTTCTATTTTAATATAACCCTTAAGTCATATATTTACTTAAGGTTTACTTTTTCGTCTACAAATTTTGAATTACCCTATGTAGCTGTAAATATATGACTACACGTTACTTTATATTGGTCCAATAGTTGAATGTTGGTGAAGAATATTTTACATTCAGCCAATATTGGACCAATATTACCAAACAACACAATGCCAATATTGTATAAAATATATTCAGCCGATATTGGCTGAATGCAGAACTACTAGATTAGTTTAATATATAGGTTGAGTATAGACCAATGTTGGACTTAATTAAACAAATTAAAATTGTTTGAGTTTGAAGCTGTTAAATGTAAATAGATTTCTTTATATTTCTGCACTATTTAGTATTATGTTTTTAGTGGCAGCACAATCTATTTGCTAACGTTAAAGAATGTGTAATGTCAAAGATCATTGGCGCAGCTTTAGCTACCGCTGGAGACCAAGAGGCCCAGGAGGTGGGAGGAAGAAAAGACCTAATAACTACTATTATAAATTAATGTAGAGAAAATTATGTAATTTGATGTATAATCTTAATATTTCTTTTTCTAGACTATATTAATCTTTTGAGTATATTAAGCTGATGCGATTTATTATTGAAATGAAATTGGTCCAATATTATTTTACAACTTGTGGTGTAACACTGATAATCAATATGTTTGGTAATATTGAACCAATATAACTTATCAATATTGGTACGATGTTGCACTTTGTTTCATTCATATATTGGTCCAACATAGAAAAAGATTGAATCAACATAGGTCCAATATTGGATATATATTCAGCCGATATTGGCAACGACAACGCGACCAAGAAAGAAGAACGTAAATCCTCGATTGAGATAAGGTGGTAGAAGAGTTGGGAAGAAAACAATAAAGCTAAATGGAAACGCACCGTCTCATGCCCAAATTTAAAGAAAGAAACATGGCGAGCTATCATATCATCTTACCCAACTATTCACAGGTGCTTCGGAAATTATTTAAATGGAATAAAAGAAAAGAACTCGTGGTATACGACTGTGCGAGCATGAAGATAATGCTAAGCACACCATCTTCATCTGTCTACGCTAGAACGATAAACGGAGGATAATGGACTATATACCCCATGTTGTGGTGCACATGATTCATGACGAAGAGTACGGCGAAAAATGCAGAGGAAAGCCGAAGACATTCTCATTGAAAAGGAAAAAACTTTCTTCTCGAAAGCAGTACTACTACGATTCTCCTGTAACTATTAGTCAGTCCACTCTGATATTTTTCACCCGCGTCTGCTTCCTGTGGTATTAATACAGATAAATTGTAAATTATGTTTTTTTGTACACATTACGTTACTAATACACGCAATTTTATGAAAATAAGTCGTTTTTAACAAATAACGTATAGGTTTCCTACTAAATTAACTTAAGCTGAGCCCAACTCTGTATATAAATTCATCTTGATTGCAACCAACATTACAAACATGTGAAACCAACATGTCAAAATTTGGAGCGAATTCTTCGCCGAATCTCAGATTGATAATAAAATGACCGCAAAGAATTTAAAAAATGAGCAGCCGTGCGCTGTGATGTCCGAAGAAGCTAAAGAATCTTTTGAAGCCGAACTCTGCTGGTGTATTAAGCAGTTGCAGAACGGGTTACAGCTCGGGAAGCTTAATGCGAAACAAAGTAATTGTTACACCATAGTGCATTGTACAATAATTTATTATTAGTTTAGTGCAGGATCACACAAAAACGTTGAACACTTTAATGAGCAAAACTACGACGATAGTTAAAAAGCGACAAGTTATGCGATTGTCTTTCGGGGATTATCGTAGTAAGATGGCCGAGGAGGAGAAGAAGCTTCAGAAAAGTACATAGACTTTGTAATTGATTAATTTGTTTTATCTGGTACTTTGCAGTTAATCAACAGGTGAAAATTACCACCAAGAATTCTAACAAACAATCAAAGTTTCTCAAGAAATCAGCAGATACTTCAGGTAATGCTCACGCCAATTTTAAATTTGATTTTAATATTGATAGTTAAAATATATTTCTTATAAATTACTACCTCTTAATATCCAAGTAAACCTGATGACAGCTTTATTTACAAGAGCATTATTTACAAATTCAGAAACAAGGTAATGTTTTGTCAGTTTGGCAACGTAATGTACAAAAATTATTTGCTTGTTTCTACATGTTCAAATTACCAACTTAAAAAAAACTCGATATTATTACACAATTGGGGAAAAGTAAAATATAACAATTTATTTTCTAACTATTTTTAACCAGGCTTCTTCGTCTTCGCCATTCTCATTAGGAATTCGCACATGCACGTAATGTATTGGTCCATCCGGTGTTTCTATGACTTGCGTCTTTCTATTGAGGATGTTACCAGTGGCAATCATCTCTTCTATGTCGTCCGTGCCAGCAACTACCTGCTGACCATCTTCCGTTTGTTCTTCAGCTTCTTCTACTTCTTCACCTTCGGCTTCCTCGGCAAACTGTATTTGCTGCGCATCTATTATAATATGCTCGATACCTTCAGTCTCTGCCATATGATCTTCATCTAAGTTTACAAAAGTCTTTGTATCTTCAAACATTTCACCTCCTTCAACCAACATATGTTCAGCGATATACAATTTGGAATCTTCCGTGGCATCTTCATCAGCTACTTCAATTGTTTCTAA
Source organism: Abscondita cerata (assembly GCA_030710515.1). Classification (NCBI taxonomy): domain Eukaryota; kingdom Metazoa; phylum Arthropoda; class Insecta; order Coleoptera; family Lampyridae; genus Abscondita; species Abscondita cerata. The sequence continues at coordinate 488,037 of JALBCR010003096.1, forward strand.
GTTTGCTACACCTTCATTTTCGACTATTTCCATTTCGCCATCGGCGTTTACCTAATATTACTAGATTAATAAATGCGAAGAATGCGTAGTCAACTTACCGTAATTATTTGATCATCGTCCGTAGTCAAGCGAGGTTGATTAACTACGATCGTATCATTCAAATGCCCTTGCGCTTGCATGTGCTGATACAACAACGGTTTCCGCATAAAACCAGCCCCACACACTAAACATTCGTACGGCTTTTTATCAGAATGCACAAATCTATGCGCATTTCGATTGTCACGGCTGTTGAACGCTTTCCCGCACACTTCACATAGAAAAGGCTTTTCGCCCGTGTGAATACGTTGATGTTTTTTAAAATGTTCAGGGTAAACGAACGTAGCTTCACATACTTGGCACTTATACGGCCTTTCTCCGGTATGTGCAGCTTTTATGTGATAATCTAACAACCTGAAAAATTAATCGTTGCAAAATTAACAAAAACTTTTAAAAAAGTTGGTACCTTCTCCGTTTAAATCCCTTTCCGCACATATCACATTTATACCGTTTGTCGTCGTAATGTGTGGCACGTTTGTGAGATTGCAGATTAGATCTTTGACTAAATGTAGCGCCACAATATTCACATTGATAAGGTCTTTCTCCGGTATGTGTTCGTTCATGATCGCGAATTTCAGCCTTTCGGGCAAAGGCTTTCCCGCAAAGGCCGCAAATAAACGGTTTATAACCAGTGTGAACGAGCGAATGTACCTCAAGATTATGTGCAGATCCAAATTGCTTCGCTAAAAACAACAAATATAATACAAGGTAACAACTACCACATACTTACAACATAATTCACAAGAAAACTCCTTTATGCCTAAATGAGTCCGTTCATGTTGTGACAAATTCTGTTGACTCAAAAATGATTTATTACAGTGCTGGCATTGGAATGGACGCGGCCTAACTTCGTGCGTCTTCTCATGGGCTTTGAAAGTATATTTTGAAGCAAAGTCTTTACCGCATGTTGCACAAATATACGGTCGCAAACCTGTGTGAACGTTAATATGTTCATCCAAAAGATTACGAGAGCTGTATTTTTTCCCGCAAGTGTCACATTTCCACGCTTTATTTTGTGGATAATGCATGCGCTTGTGTATTCGAAACAATCGTAAATTACTGAATATTCGGTTACAAATCTCACACTGAAAATCCCCTTCTTCGGTCGCTACGTGCTCATCTAAATGCATCGAAAGTTCGTTACGTTTCCTAAAATCTTGTCCACACACGTCGCAGATATACAAGCGGTTTTCGTGAACTTGTCGTACATGCAAGATTATAGCTTTCGCTTCGCCACACACGGTTTCCTCTCCGTCACACAACATACAGGTATATAAAGAACCGTCGCGAGTTACAACCTGCGATTGTTCTTTGTTAATTACAGGAAAACTTGGAATAGCACTTACGGGAGATGTCGTTTCTTCTTTGAATTTTTTATTTAGTAAAATTTTTCGGATCGTTATAAACTTCTTTTCTTTTTAGTATGTTTGGTTTTTCAGGCGAATTATCAATTCCGGGTTCCGATTTGATTTGAACTTCTGTTTTTAACAGAAAGTTAAAGCAAATCGAGAGGTAATTAGGTACTTACCAAGATTTTTTTCTGCCATTGCTGCCGCTTGTAATAAAGCTTCGGTATTATCTCCCCCGGGCGGTTCATAGTCAGAATCTGAAGAATGATCCAGAGCACCCGCGTCCATAATATCGGTGTCGTAAGTTTGAAACGGAGTAACATTCTCCTCGTTAGCTTGTAATCTAGTTGCTTCACCTTCGGGTTTACCGCCGTGAATTTTCACCAACTGCATTTCAATGTCTGCCATTGTATCAAAATTTGGTTTATCAACACTAACCTTAAAATGAAAGTTTCGGATAAAGTACAAGAATAAAGTAAATATACTTGAGTGTCGCTCTTCGTCCGATGACGGTATCTCAAGGAGAGTTTTTTGAACCAAAGTATCTTTTTGTAGTTCTTCATCGTTTTCACCACCATTTTTGACGATATTAATCGAACGTCTATAATTGGCGACAATTTCATCTTTAATTTCGTCGATTCTTTGCTCTAATTCTTCTAGTTCGTCGAATAATTTAAAACATTTCTTGCATATCAATAAAGAATGTACAGCATCTTCGGTTATTTTTTCTTCGAGAACTTGAGATATAACTAAGCTTATAGGCTTTTCGGTGCAAGTTTGATTCTGAAAATTAAATTTCGAAAAGCTTGATTACGATCGGTGGTGTATTACCTACCTCTTTGGAAAAGATTTGTAAGGAAGTGCGTGTAGATACGCCGACACGGGCGTTGCATATTAAACAGTGCGGATTTTCTTTTGCAGCAGCTGATGCAGTGGACATACTAAAAATTAAAAACATTTAAGGTGGAAAATGTGAAAAAAAATTTCTTGTACCATTTCGCTTTAATTAGTTACATTTAGTAATTACCAAAAATTGAGAATTTCAAAAGGTCCTAAACTAAATATAAAATTCGTGTAAACACAATGAAAATGTCGGCTTTACGCCTCTAAGATAAGTGATTTGTGTGCGGGTTAAGGTTATGAAATCGTTTTAAAATGATCGAAAAAAGAGTGGAAAATTATTTAGTTTTTTTACCTTTTCAAATTTGATTAATGTTTAGGGAAACATTTAGTTTTACTGAAAACAGGGCTGACTACAAATGCTGCCAAGCTTGAGAATGTGTCGACTGGGAAAGGACAACCGTATGACTTTCGACCGTTAGAACGCGCACAATCGGCTTTTTACAAAATGGACGTAAAATGCGTTTACTTTTTTTATTCTATATAACGACGTTTTTATAGAAAATATTCGAGCCACAGCCGCTTTGACGTTAACGTTATTTAAAAATTCGATTGATTTACAATTAACTAAAACTTAATTAAGGGAGAGCAATTTGACAACGTCGCTAACCATTTAAGGAAGATGTCAATTAGGCCACATTCCACTATGAAAATTATATAATTACAACCTTAATTAATTTACATTTTTACATGTCTTCGGTGCTCCATTTATACACCTCCTCTTGAATCGCTTGCTTAGCATTTTGAACCTCGATCCACTTCTTCTCATACCCGTTAGAACGATCAACACCATCCCATCTGTGACCGGGACGCATTCAACCTATTCGGCATAAATTCACCCTCAAACTGCGGTTTAATCGGTGTCCCAGTTTTCACGTCGTTGCTCCTCTTCTTCTTTCTGATATAGTCCAACATTGGATCCCCTTCACGCTCTTGTTCCTTCAAATACCTTTCCAAATCCTCGTCGTTCGCATACCGAGCTAATGGTTTATTCATTTCAACTATATCCTGTTGCAATTTATTCTCATATTCTTCGACCTGCTTCAACCCTTTCCCCCAACGAGAATATTTCTCTTTGTTAATCTCCTCTCGTTTTTGTTTTTCTAATTTCTCTTCCTCCTCCTTCTTCAAATCCCTTATCTTACCCGTTTTCCTATCCCTCAACACGGTCGGAGCATTCGCCCCGGAATATTCTGAAGACATACTTTTGAATAAGTCATCTTCTCGTTTACGAAACGCTTCATTCTCGGCCACAAGCTCGGTCGCATTTTGCAAACCTGCCGTCTTACCTTCGAGAGTCTTCGTTTTTCTTTTAGCCGGTATTAAATATTTGCCTTTATCATTTCCAGGAAGAAGCTTCCGCTTAGGACTGCTAGGTTTTTTCAATTTACGAGGTGGGCTATTGTCTGTTGGAGTAACACTTTTTTCGAATGCCGCCGAGGTGGGCTGCTATCTGTAGGAGTATTGCTCCTTTTACTACGCCGAGGTGGACTGCTATCCAATTCTTTGTCACTGTCGCGACCCGTCATAACCGAACTACAATCATCAGATACAAAAAATTTTTTATCCTCGCCATCTTCTTGTTCGATGCTTTCCTTTCTTTGGGCCAAATTACTACCCAAGTTCCATCTGTTCACCTGATCTTTATTGTGCCTTTTTGATGATTTTTGTGTCTTATTTAACGAAATACTTTTGAAATCCTTATTCGATTCTTTTTATTAGTTTAAGTAAAATTTCCTTCTCCTTTTGAAACATGCTTCCTTTGAATGCCGTTTCAGCTGTTTCGTTAGTCGCGGCTCCCAACGGCCTCCACAGATCGCTTTGGCGATAATCGTCTATTCTCATATGCATGGGGCGTTCGTCGACTACGCCGACGATCTGCGGCGCGTCCTCGTTCGTGGTGAACAAGTCCTCAGCGTCGTCCAATGCAGACCCTTTGGATAACCCTATGTCGTCGTCGATAATTTTTACTCTTAAAAATAGTTGAAGTTGTACAATGTGTTCCGAAGGCTGTGTGAAATTACCTACCTGTCTGAGGCCTCGTTTCGTTTACGTTTCTTCTTCTTTTTGTCTTTGTTGCCTCCCGATAAGTATTTTTTTAAATATTCTTTCTGATTAATCACTTCCATTTTTTAATTAGGTTATGTTTTGAGTTATGATACGTTAAATTAAATGGTTGTGCATCACATAACAGTTGTGTATACATTATCGCTAACGGTTATTGTGGTTATAGTTCAGACTCTTTAAGTGATAACGGATGTTCCCCTCCGAAGTCCCATTTTTAATCAGTGACCGGTTACAAGTTTTGTAACCTTGGTCGGTCAGGGGGGTGAGTTAGTGGCTGTTAAGAGAGACATAACCTAATAAATAGGTAACAATACTGTAAACAATGCAGGCGTAGATTATTCTGTCATACCGATATAAATACGACAAGTATTCAACGGTAAATACCTATCCTTTTCTTTCTTCGATGATAAATATTGCAAAATTTCCAGTTCAATAACATTTTCATCCAGAAGCACATCCGTTAGCAAAACCTCATTTGATGATTGGTACTCATTTTAATACCATCAATGATCACAGGCACAGATCATAAACGACGTAGGAATCAATAAAATAACCTAAATAGAAAACAGAAACGTTGCAGTTAGAATTGCAATTGTTTTTCCGTTTTTCCATATATATATATATATATATATATATATATATATATATATATATACGGGTCATAGGGATTTAGCATTGTGAACTGTTTTTTTTCGAATTTCTGCTCGCCCTTTTAAGTGACAAAAATGGTTTTGGTATCAAAACGTAGCTAGTATTATTGCGCATAGCGCTCGCTATCAGAAATCAGCTGAATTACACGGTCTTTCTGAAAGTTCATCAATAAAAATTATAATTTTTGATGTTTATTTATTGTAATAATAATAATAATAATATATATTGACCAAATCGATACAACAAAATGTATATATGGTAAGTCAGAATATTACAAACAATTTTACAAGTAGTTTACAAACACATATAAAATTACAAAAAATAAATAAATTTCAATATTGTACAGTCTATAACAGCAGTTTTGTAAAACAAACACTAATCAAAATTAGGAAAAATGTAGATAGAATTCATTCACTGAGTAAAACGCTTGCTTTACAAATATTACTCTCAGCATTTTTTTGAAAGCTACCTCACTCTTTACACATTTAAAATGATTTGGGAGTTTGTTATATAAATAAACGCCCATATAGTCTGGAGCGTTACGCACTATTTCTAGTTTCGGCAGGACTAATTGGAAGTTATTATTGGATTTAGTGGAATATTGATGTATTTTACTTCTAGTGTTAAACTTTGATTTATTCTTAAAAATATAGATGAGTAATTCCAATATATATATACTGGGAACTGTTAATAAGTCCAATTGCGCGAAAAGTTCCCTACATGAGTATTCTTGACTGACACCCATCATAGTTCTGATTATTCTCTTTTGCGCTTTAAAAACATCGATACATTTAGCAGATACACCCCAAAAAACTATTCCATATTTGATTCGCGAAAAAACTTCCGAATAGTAAAACTGTATTAATTGTTTCAAATTAAAAAATTTTTTAAATTTTTAAATAAATAACAAATAGAATTCAGTTTGGATGAGACTTCATTACACTGAATATTCCACTGAAGTGTATCTTGAAGATAAATTCCAAGAAATTTGTAGTGGTTTTGATGTTTAATATTAACCCCGTTGGCCATCGCATGAATATTAATGTCTTTTTTGTCTTGAAGAGTGTGAAAAACATGAATTTAGATTTTGTAGGATTTACGAAGAGTAAATTTTGTTAAACCAACAAGTAAGTTCATTGAGGACGCTATTTAAATTTCTTTCTACCTCAGACTTATTAGTAGAAGTAACAAGAGCAGATGTGTCGTCAGCGTACATAACTAATTGTTCCGTATTTTGACGCATAGTGGCATGTCATTTATAAAAAGTAAAAACAAAAGAGGTCCAAGAATAGAGCCTTGAGGAACTCCTACATCAATGCAACCCAAATCAGACGTATAACTCGAAAGAGCATTTCCGTTTTTATGCGAAATACTAACATATTGCAACCTGTTACTGATAAACGAGGACAACCATTGCAAAGCAACTCCCTGATACCACAAGAATGCAATTTGGTAATTAAAATCTGGTGATTGACTAAGTCAAATGCCTTACTCAAATCACAAAAGACACCGACTGGGCATTTTGCTTTGTTCAAGTTTATAGTAAGGGCGGAATAAAATTCGTGTATAGCTGTCATTGTAGAATGTTTTTGGCGAAAACCATGCTGACATTTTGATATTGTGTTATTTTTCGCAAGAAAACATTGAATCCTTTCGGCCATTGCATGTTCAAAAGTTTAGAAAACGATGAAGTAATACTTAATGGTCTGTAATCTTCCTATTTAATTTAGTTCTAATATCATTCGAAGCTGTTCCTTGGGAATAAAGCTTTTTATTTGCTTATTCAGTTTCAGCCTTATTGTCAAAACGAATATTATATAAACCACCCAATATTATTTTTCTTTCATTATCAAAACTTACTTTTATTTTTATTAACCAATTTATGAAAACAACGTGAAATTCAGCTCCTAATAGCAACAGTTAGTTTTTACTGGTACCAGTGTGTTCACTTTCAAGACGAATCGAAGATCCAACAAATGCATGCGAAGTTCACGTGAACAGTGTGGCCAGAGCCGTACTTAGGTCTCGCTAATACCAGATAAGAATTTTATTCAGCATAAGCATGAAAAGTAACAATATTGTAATCGAGCTCGACTTCCTACATGAGGCACTGCACTATACTACAACTACCTGATTACACCTCTGCAAGCACTATATAACCGATCCAGTGCAAGGAATATAAAATACACGTGTTGATCGCGCATTAGTGTTTATTTACCTCAGGTTTGTCTCGGGTGATTGAATACACTTCCACATTCGACTTCTTTCTAATGCTATGTCGGTTAAAAATTATCAATATAAACACAATAAATTGTTTTCATAAACTAATTTATTTAAAAAAAATAGAATGACAGGCTAATCATTGTCAGATGCTGCGGTTGGAGGTGCCCGAGCAGGACACATGTGCAAATAATTTGCAAAATCAATGCCGAGCTGCACAATTTCATCACCTTCCCAATTCAGATTTTCCCCTTAAACAGCAAAATTACAAAAAATATAAATCCTTAAAGCAAAAGTTTACCCGTGTATTTTTTAAACATCAAATTGTTCATAAGGCTTAGTCGAATCGGAGCCATCAAGGTCGGTGCTAACGGATACTTAACTGAATCATTTTCGTCTGTATTGTCCTCGTTCGTAACATCCAACTGTGTTAGAAAATCGTGTGCTTCGTTAATTAAAGGTGTATTAAGAGCATCAGCTGCTTGTATATCTTGTTCAGTGACTTTAAGAGAAACATTCTCTTTATAAGGTAGGTCAACTAAGATGAACCCATTTTCTTGCACTTCGGGTAATAGTGCCACCAGCTTCGGCTTACAATTTTTCATGTAAACTTTTCTTGCAATCGCACACATATTTTTTTTTGAGAGGGAATGCAACAACAAATAAAAAATTCTAGAGCTGGACTGGACAAAAGCAGAACCGTCTCCACGCATATATACCTACGATTCACATCTAATAGCTTAGGTTTGAAAGAAAATATTGTAATCACCTCGGACACATTATTTCGATTGGTAAAGCCGACAATTTCAAATCTTCGTTCGCCGTAACACTTGAAATCCTTTTCGACATCGTATGGTAGAGGAATAAATTGGCCGTGTTTAATAACACCACCAATAACATTGTCGTAACGCACTTGCACCATGATATCGTCCATAAGATGCCTGAAAAGTGTGTAACCTAATAGCATTAACACTGCGAAAATCTCACCAAGTCCAAGAAGTTGATGGATCATCCCGCTTCATTGATGGTGGATTAACGACTCTCAAAAACCGTGTCGTGCTTGTACTAATTTTAACACTTTTTCCAGCAGTTAATGGTACATTCCACATTTGCAAGTTATTAACATTTTTATAATTCAAAAATAAATGTACGCCTAAATTCAAATCACACACAATTGAATTTTTAGTATTTTCTACAATTTTCTTTATGATCTGCAACTGATTAAGATTAATTTCATCACTAATGAATTCGACAGTATTCATCCAGCGACGGATGTCATCATGTGTAGACACTTGCTTTGGTACTTTAACTTGCGGACCAATAACATATAAAAAAATGCCCAAAGTATTCAAACTGGTAATGATGAAATTAACTTGTTTCTCTTTTAATTCGTCTACGGGACTCGAGAAGTCTGTAACAAGCAGTATTTGCAAGGTGACCGCCCCCTTATCTTTGCCATAATTATCTTTTATCTCCTCAATACCGAGTGCAAGCGCCACCAACCAATTTCCTTCACCTGATTCGACCTCTGAAAATTTGTTATTGAAGGAGAATTTAACTTGTTAATACGCACCATCTAGATAAGAGTCTATAAGGCGAGGATCGAATTCTATAACACCCGTAACTTCGCATATATGTGGCGCACGTTTAAATTTTGTATGCAACTGATTATTGGTTTTGGCTGTATTAACCAAAATCAATTTGGTGCAGTCTTTCGATTCAGAAAACCATTTCGTTGAAAATATCTTCCGAAGGCAGTTTTTGGATGCTGTTCGAAACTCGGGTGAAGTGTTTACGTCCAACAGAATTATTGAGGTGTTTCTTTTAGTTGTTGGTGGCATTTTTACATGAATAAACCGCCAAAATCAAATCTTCTAGTAGGACTCTTCTGGATTGTATAAGAAATAACTCAAGTAACCTAAGCCAGTGAAGTACGTGCGATTGAAACTCGGACAAATAAATAATTTGTCTGAGGATTGAAAGTATCTACGCCCATGGTGTAACTTGTGCATTTATCATACATGACTATCGCTAAATATAACGTAACCTAAAATTTCTGAATAAAATGCAAACCGTAATAAATATTTTTGAAAAAGCCGACACAACCGGTTACACGTTACTGATACCGAGCGTCGCAGTTGGAAACGTCGGACAATTAACCATCGACTTATTAATTTCATCGTGCCATTTCAAAAAGTACGCTACAATTTGGCACCCAGCAATAATACCATCGGTGAGTGGAGATCCATTCGATAATAACCCAACAAACATATCAACAGCTTGCGAGTTATTCGTCAACACCGAATTGAAAATGATTGCGATGCAATTACGTTCGGGAATCGAAGATAAGCTAGCCGTTCCTTTTTTCAACAGATTAAAAGATACAATTTTGGAACTCGGTTGTAAACAAATTCTAATACTGACCAGCGCATTCGCTCACGAATTACACAACGTGAACTCAAGTCATTTCCGCATCGTTTCTAACGATGAACAAATATTGAATAAGTTAGACGAGTCTGTTTTACTGATAGAAGAAGCGAATATTTTCGGTGGAGGTTTTGCAACTAAACTGTATTCGATTTTGAAAATTACTTCAAATGTTCGATTTTAATGAAGTACAGTTCAAGCGATAACCAACCTGATGCTGTACAAGTACTACAAGTTATACTCAAGCTTTTCAATGCTTTAAATGATTGCAAAATTGTTTACCCAAGCAGTTGGAGATACACATTTGGAAATCCACCACCTTTAAGTATTTATTAATAAAACTTATTTATAAATAAAATTATAAATAATCATTCTTCAATTTCTTCTTCTATTATAGGTATTTCCACATGTAGTGACTGAATATAAGATTTAAATTTTTCTACATTATTTAAAATAGTATTGTTCTCTTCCTCCTAAAAATATAATTAACAATCTTCTTCCAGAAATATAGTTATAACTTACTTCAACTATACTTTGGCATAGCTTGACTAAGCCGTTAATTAATTGCACATCGGGCTTTATATCCAGAAGAAGTAAAACTTTCGAAAATGTCAAATTAACTGATTCATTAAAGTTGTCGTTTATTTCAGTCAATATTTTAAATGCCAAAAGGCAATGCACTCTGTCATTCTATAACAAAAACCATGTTAAGTACGACAAATAACTCGAATTTTGCATTCACCTCTTGGCACACACTACATAAAGAAAGCATAAACTTAATAAGCGACTGCAGATTTACGTCAGACAATGGACTAGTTCTTGGTGCATTAATTATAGTTTTTATTGTCGGCACAAATGAGTTTTCTAACAAATGTGTAGAACCTGGTAAAGAAGGAAGTTTTTGTAGCAGCATCCCGATTTGTTGTTTTACCTTCTCCAATTCGTCATCTGAAACTGACACTGATAACTCTGTAACCAAATATGCGAATGCTACCCAGAACTGGATTGCACCATTTTAGAATCATTCGTGATACAAGCATTGGTGATTGGACACGGCAGTGAAGAATGAGGTTACACAGCCCCTTCGACGCACATTCCTTTAAATCAACGTTCTCATCGTCCATTAAATTGACCAGCGATTGAACAATTTGCGAAGCGGATATTATAGGCATTTCTGCGTCTTCCAGATGATCCAAAAGCTCTTGACCGTACAATACTAACAGATCACATATCCCTTTTACTGCGATTATGGTGGACGTAACATTATTTGTTGGTACCAGTTCATTGGCGAGGATCTGCAAAATGAAACCAATCAGTAGTTATACAAGTATAATGTATAATAATATATAGTTTAATGCCGTTTCTGGACCACTTTTGGCAGAAAATTTGAATTTTGAAGAACGTGGTGGGGGAATTGCTGCGCATGCGCGGTATGTTCGAGCAAGGTTCGTTTGTTTCCGTGGGTGGTCGTGCATGTTCGGGTTTTTCCGCGTTTTAAAACAAAGGTGCACGTTACTTGTCTATCTACCCAATAGATGGTGCTCCAAAATGATATTTTTACTATTCTATCTATTCAATTACAGCTATCGCCACCAGAGGTAGGTCACTTCACTGATTAAGTTTGAGGTGTGAGACTATTAAACCACTTCTACACTTACACAAGACGTAAAGATCGATATACCCTTTTCAGCACACTTTTTATCAACTAAGCAGCACAAAGCGAAGCATTCTAATGCCTTATCCCGGATGATCAAGTCATTGTCTGCCAGGAATTCCATTATGATGTCTTCGTTCAAAGTACGCAGCACCGGATTTAACGATGTGATCTCCGTAGAAAGTAGCAACGCCCTTGCGACATTCAAACACTTAACAACGGTGGGTGAATCGGTTTTTTTTAATACTTGGGTGCAGGTGGTTACGGTTTTTTGTAAATCCTCTAATCTAATTTTGGTTCCGTCTAATTCCCTCTTATAAATGGCAGCATTATCGTAGTCTTCTTCTCGAAGAGCTGACCGTAGTTTTTCATCCAAGTCGTGCATAGTTACTTTCAATTCTGCTATCTACAAGATTTAAATTATCTACGCACTAAAGATTAAAAAAAAACCTGAAAATTGTAGGTCAATTTTTCTTCATTTTCCTGCGACGGATACAGAAGTTCAGAAACAAATTCGCCCAATACTTGAATTCTATTCTCCAAGAAGGGAATTGTGTTTTTTAAATTATTGACTATTGTAAGAACCACAGAGGAATGCAATTCGACATCCTTCAAGATATTCAAAACCAACTTGGTTAAAACTTCACGACTTACTACATCGGAAACGTCGAACCCTTGTGAAATCGTAAACAATTCTTTCAGGACGAATTGAAACTCGGATGATGATCTCTGTGCTGCGATGTACCTGAATCGAAAACATGATTATAATCATCCTCGGTGAGGAAAAAGCTTACTCTCGGATATAAGTGGCGAAGATAACAGGCTCCGGAATAATCGTGTCCAGTACTGTATCTGAATCTTCCTGTAATCCCTCCAGTACTAATCTCCAAAAGATTGCCAATTCCCAATTTAGATTAGCTAGGGGCACTAGTCGACCTTCTTCAAGTTTTAAAGACTCTATCGCTTCATTATAAGATTGAGTTCTGTAATGTAAACAACCTTTAGAATACCTACCGCTTTGCTATTTTATAAGCATTTACTTAAGTAAAGCTTTAATAATCAACTCAATAACTTTAGTCGAATCCTCGATGTCTCGCTGTGCAAAATCTAATCTCAACGAATGTATAAGACTCAAGTAATCTTTGTCGTACAAATTGAACCAGGATTTTACAAAATGCGTTTGGACGTACTGCACGTTGATTTTGGAAATGTCTAAGAAACCGTTCATCGTTACTGAATGCCGTCCCGAGATCTGAAAGAACGTAAGAAGATGTATTGAAAACGATTGTACGCAATTTACCTTTAACGCTTTAGGTAAAATCGAAAGCCTTCTAAAAGCTGCTAAGCGTACGTTACCGTTGATGTCACGAGTTCGTAATACTAACGAGACCAGAATGTCTCGGTTAATATGAATCTTTTCTGTGCACAATTTTCTTACCTAAAAGATGAGTTGCGTTATTGTTCGGAGCAAGAACATTGGTAAACATGGAACTAGGATGGAGGATGGGACAATATTACGAACCATCCAACTTGGATCACTGTTCATATGCATTCGGAGTTTAGTTACGATTCTGCAATCTTTATTTAGCGCATCTTGTAAACGATATACCGCACATATAGCTTGATATCGCACTGGTGCTTTGTTATCGACCTAAACTGTTCGTTGTAATTACAAAAAAAATGAACAAACACTTTCATCACCTCGAGTCGCTCCAGCATCGCATCTTCAATTTCGCTGCAAATTTCCTCTTTAAGTTCATTCTCCGTTAAGTTAATGAGTAATTGATTTATACATTGGCACACACGAAATCGTACAACTTCCGAATGGAGATTGTGATACTAACAAATATCGGGACATTAACTATGTTTAAACGTTGCTAAACTTACTTGTAATAGGAACTTAATAACAGATTCGAAAAGCAACTCGCCCTCATCAGATGCTTCTTGAATTGTACCGCAAAATGTCATCCAAAATTGGATCACTCTTTCAACGTGGTCGTTTTTTAATTTCGGATCTTTCGTCAGCAATATCGATAAGATTCTTTCAAGGCAATCGTTGAATTCGTTAAATTGCGACTGAAAAGGAAGAGTTGAGGCTTTGGGTCGTAGAATTCGAGCATCTTACTTTCTTGAAGATGTTCGTGAGAACTATTTGAAACTTTTGGTTCGACGACGTATTTTTTTGTACGTTTTCTAAAACGCCGACGATTATTTGATATAAACTCAAATTCATTGTGTGGATGTAAATAATTCTATACTTTAAAAATGAATTGAATGTTGTGGTTGTAGTTTAACGGTTTTATGTTTTGAATTCTGACGTCCATCTGTCATTGGTTAAATTGGTGTTTCTTAAAGCGCAGTTATAGTGTCTAAAGTAGCGCGAGTTTTTGCATTTTTAATTCATTGATTTTGTCCTCGGATGTTTTTGTCAAATTTTCGTAACGCAATTATCAAAAATGAAAGGTTGAAAGTGTTTTAATTAATTAATAGACTTAGTCTTCACTTTAGTTTTATAGAGTACTGCTTTACAACCCTCTTACGACCAGAACACGATTTCAAACATTCGGAGAAGCTGCACTTCCCGTTGTTATTCAACAACAGCATAATTCGATTTAGATACCCACCGCCCCCATCGCATGTTACGGTGCTTAATGCTCCACGTAACATTGAGAGAAGACACTTTTGCGTTTCAATGACAAAATCTGTTTTAGACAATTACTTTTAATTGTAAGCACAATAAAACTTAAAATACCTAGTGTAATACCTAATCTATATGTACATAGTGTAAGTAAGTAGTTGATCAGTTGCGGGCACGTGGTCGAATCGTACGGTTCTGGTGTAATATGGTGACGTCTTGCACCCTCATGTTCGGGGTTAGGAATTGTTGCAAGGTGCTGACACCGTCACGCGGAGCTCTATCGAACGGATAACCCATCGATCTTCGATCCGGATACAACCTGTCGCGGATTCCGCAATACACGGAGGCGTCGGTGCATTGCCCATCGACGTTTTGATTAACCTAAGAAACCGCGATATGAAAATTATACGAATAAATTTAAAAAAATGCGTACGCGATCGTCTGCAATGTTCGAAATCATTACGAACAAATGGCAGGGGTATCCTTCGGGCGTTCCCTTGAAGACGAGCACGTGCTGGGGCCAACCACATCCGCAGAAGTTGAATTGATCTAAAGCGGCACCTCCTGTGGGCCTGTTGGTGTCTACGTCTCTAAATGTGCGCTCGAATGGTATGGTAACCGAAGAGCTTGTGGATGCTTGCGTGATAACGTTCTCGCCAGGTCTCACTGTTAATGTTAATAAAAATATAATTCTGAAACTAAATAGGCACTACTTACAGTTGACAACGAATCGATCCATTTCCACCAGCAAATGTCGCTGATCTTGGAGCAACCATGGATTTCCGCGCTCATCAAATTTTGGTCCTAAAAATATTCTGCAGGTGCCCTGTCGAGCGGCTCCGGCGTTATTCACCCTGATAATATAATTGAACGGTTGGTGTTGTAGATGCGTGAAACGGACGAAGACGGGTCCGCGAGGTTGAAAATCTAATCCCCTCGACATGTCGACATCGGATTGTTGCCAGAAAGTCGTCAGTTGATTGTTAGGTCCGGATCCGCTTTGAATTTGAATATTGGTTACGGTGACTCCGTCGTAGTTTAACTAAAAATCGAATGAATTCGCCATTAAACAAGTTGGGAGTGAATAATACCTGTTGAACGGTGTAACGAGGCAGTGTTCCCTTAAACTCGTTGAACATGTCGTTGACCATCGCGTGAAGAGGATAAAACACTGGGTCGCGCATCGAAGTAGCCGGGTCGCCGATGGTTCCGAAAGATTCCTACGCAAACTGTGTGTAATTTTCGGGCCGAATTACGCGCGCTAATACATACCAAATGTCGCAAATCGGGGTCGTGTATAACCGAAAGCGTCGCGTGCCCGAAGTTATGCCAGTTACCGTAATAAGCTGGATTTGGCGATAACAAAGACGCTTCAATCAAATTACCCAAAACGTCGATTCCTCCAAATTCAGTCAGCGGTTGCCTCTGATTGTTCGCCTAAAAACAACACTCTTTAAATCGGAAACGCGTGCGCGCGCGCATAATATTACATCTAAGTAAGATCCGGAATGTATCGCCTCAAAGATGCGAGCAATCGCTGTCTCCATATCTTGAACGTCGATTTGCCACTGATCCGATTCACGATTAACGTCCTGCAACTTCATGTTCGCCGGTCTTCCGGGATACGAACGATTCGCGACCAAACTGTCGAGCTTCGGAAAATACGCTTCCGGAATTTCATCGCGAAAATTAACCATCCTCCTTACTCTTCTCAGACTGTTGCACATACGTTCGATGTTGTAACGGGCCATCAGCTGATGATGAAAGAAATAAAACAGTTCGCCTCTTCGATCTTTATTCACGACTTCCATCGGACCGGTGAACGGGTACACCAGGTGCCAATGCCAGTGATGAAGATTGATGCCCAAATCTTCGGTGAAATACGCAACTCGGTGCTCGTCCTCCAGGTTCGATGCTGTGTAATCTCGCGGTATTTCGATCGGTGCGCGGGACCCTTCTGGAACAATATTAG
Source organism: Abscondita cerata (assembly GCA_030710515.1). Taxonomy (NCBI): domain Eukaryota; kingdom Metazoa; phylum Arthropoda; class Insecta; order Coleoptera; family Lampyridae; genus Abscondita; species Abscondita cerata. The sequence continues at coordinate 504,011 of JALBCR010003096.1, forward strand.
CTTCTTCGCGAGCTTTGGCAAACACCTGACTGTCGACGTATTTGTCGGGAAAAGTTTGCATGAAAGACGGGATGTCTTTGTCTCTGGTGTCTTCGCGATGTAACATCGCCACCGACAAACAATAATTGAACATGTACGGATTCACACGGTCGCGACAGTACGCGGCCAAAGATTGTAGCTCGTCCAAAGATTTCGCTTTCATGAAGAGCGTGGTGAGGGCGGTCGAGCATTTCGCGTGTTTCGGAAAAAAAAGGCTGAAATTTTCGTCGCGTCTCAACTGGGTGATTTCGTCTAGATTGGGCGGCGCGATTTCGTTAATGTTAACTTGTTCGCCGGCATCTATCGAGAAACGATCTTGCAGTTGTAATCCCAGACTTTGGTACCGGTCCGTCTACAAATATGATTAAATATTAATAATGTGTATAAGTCCGCTTACCAAAAAGTTTTGGGGCACGTTGAACACCGTCTTCTTGTCTCCTTTTTGTGTAAAGATTGGTTCTTTTGGGTTATAAAGCATCAGGACTAGATGGTTTTTGATGTCCTCTGCCGTCGTCATGGTGGCTGTTCGGGTCGGTGTAACACGCTTGGAGGAATACGTGCAGACGTGGTGATCATACGATTTTTATAGTCGAATGATAATAAATAACAACAAGGCGGTTTTGGTTGTTTTTTTTCGGATGTTATTGGTCAACAGTAACCGCAACTAGTTGTTATCCAAAAAATTTTGATGAGGTGGATTCGATAAGAAAAATTCGATTTATGCGCGTATTTTTAGTCCCTTCTTAAATTATTAAAAAAGTTGTACGCCCCTGTCATCGACTATTCAAATTTAGCGGTATCGCGATGAATTATTGATTTTTCCGATTAAAAGGAATTGATAATAGAGGTCGTTCAACCACCAGATCGATAATTTAAAATGGCGGTACCGAATATATCGCTCAAATTTTAAAATTTCAAAAATTAAAATGCGTGGGCAATATCTGTTGCAACCGGGAAAAGAAAAGTGAGTCGCCTTCTCCCCTTTGACCGTTAATTAATTAATTAATTAAAAATTAGGAAAATTGTTTTGCTGTTAGTAGGGCTCGACAATGCTGGTAAAAGTGTAGCCGTCAAAGGTTTGGCTGGTGAACCGTCAGACGGGGTCGTTCCCACGATTGGTCTTTCGGTAACTTACCTGAAACATCCCGAGTACGTTGTAAAAATTTTCGATTTAGGCGGCGGTTCTAACATCAGGGCCATTTGGCAACGTTACTTTGTAGATGTAAGTGGCCTCATTCGCTTCGTTAAATAATCACTAATTTTAGGTGCACGGTGTAATTTTTGTCGTGGATTCGAGTGATTATCAGCGATTGGATGAAGCTAAGGAAGTATTATATGATTTACTGTCGCACGAGAAAATATCGGGCAAGCCAATTCTACTTTTGGCGAATAAGCAAGACTGCCAGGATGCCCTCGATGAATTAGACTTAGTTGAGAAATTAGAGTTGGAAACTTTAGTAAACATAAAGCGTTGTCCTACGTTAGTGGAAACTTGTTCTGCGAATGAAACAAAAGCAGACGGACGCATTTATAAAGGCTATCAGTGGTTGGTCAACTACATTGCACGGGAGTACGTCAACTTAAATACTCGCGTCGAGAAAGACGTGAAACAACAAGAATCAGAAGAACGTAAAGAACGGTTAGAAAAACTGGAAAAATTGAAAAAGTTGAATGAAGACATGAAACGACATGACGATGACATAATTGAGTCGTACTCGGATTATGATCGCAAGCTTAATGGAAAAGATAGTTTCGAGGAGCATAAAAATATTATTTATGTCGGTAACGGACACGTTGTTGATGACAATTGTAGCTTTTCGAGTTCGAAATCTAACGAATCATTTCCGCACCCATATTACGGGTACTTGGACCACGAGAGCGTGGAAAGACCCAAATCTGCGGTGCAGTTGGTTAAAGAGCAGTTGGAACTAAATAACGTGAAACAACCGCTATTCGGAGGTTTCGCCTCAAATAAAACAGCCCCAGTAACTTTGTACGGGGTGAAGCAACAAAAAGTGCCTGTGATCGAAGGAGACAGTTTTCTAATGATCGGAGAATGTTAAAGTCGGCAGGTGCAAATGATCAGATATTTACGGTGGAAATGTGGGCACAACGACGATTTAATGCAAACATACACATCTCGAAGTAAGTACCTCCACAATATCACACTTCCAAAAATATTTTTTGACGATTTTAAAATAGCAATAAGCGTATTTTTCTACTTATAAGTGAAAAAGAAGCAATTACTACATCTGTAAGTTTTAAATAAATCTATTTTATAATAACAAATACAAAGGAACTACCACATAAAATATAAGTGCACGATTCTGTTGGAGGTATCACAAGTTTTCTCTGTAAGCAGCAGCGATTTACTTAATTTTTTTTTTGTAATAATGAACGAAATAATTATAAGTGCCTAAAAACATTTAGAATTTATATAAATTAAAAGCAAAACAATTTTTTGTTACATAATATAAATCGAATTAAATAAAAAAAAAGAATCTTCGAATTATCAGCAGCGTTATTGTAACCACAAGCAACCACACCACCATCGACCACAGTCTCTCTCTACAAAAAATTAGTAGAAAACAAACAAACCCATTTTAACAAAAAAATTACCTCTGACTTTGAACATTTGAAAACATATCGGTCTCGATTCGGTCCTCGTCTCTAATCACATTCGTAGTTCTGTGCCTCAAAACATCGTTCTCTAAAATATTTTCCGACGATGAAACGTTTGTTTCGTCTTCAGCTTTCAAAGCGATCTGGCTTAAAAAAGATGATTCTTCTTGAGTTAACGTCTTAACGCCAGATTTGTTCGATAGTTTATCGACAATTTTACCGCAAATGTTGCATTCCCAAGTTTTTGACTTCTTAGCCAGCACTTGTCGCTCCTCTTTTGTGTAATCCAACGAACCGATTGTGCCGGGCGGCTGAAGTGGGCATGAATGCAATTAACGCCAACAGCGCCGTACGTATAGACCATGATGGTTGCCAACTTTCGGGGTGGTGTCCCGAAATCGACAAACATATTTTCTTGTTAGTCTCGAAACGACCGTTAGGCTACGAATGAACGTTTTTATATATTGAAATGCGGAAGCGTGTGTTTACCGTAAGAAGTATTATGTTGGGCGGTTGCATGGGATATTGTGATGGGAGTAAAATACGACCGTGGTATAAACCATCCTCGAATCCGGTATTGGGCGGGCCACGAACAGTGAAATGCCACTCGAATAGATTATCTTCTAAGGGAGTTGCGAAGTATTCTTCTGTCGGTTCGGCTAATTCGCACGCTTCGCGCATTAATCGTTTAACGCCTTAAATTCGGAAATTTTTTATTTCGGTTTCGGTCAAACTAATTCAAATCTTACCAGGACTTTTCAGGTTGTATTGCGTTTGTGCGGACATTTTTTTTATTGCGTGTTATGACTATTACGTTCTTGTTTGGGGCGAGAGCTGGAATTTTTTTAAATTTTGCGTAAATGTTTTGACGTTACAAATTACATCGCCCAAATTGAAGCGACGTAAAGGACTACTTAACCAGTTGCTGTTATTTTATTGGTTAACAGTTTGCGTTGACATTTGGGTGCATGGACCGTAATTGAGATAGAGACGTACTCTTAAAATTTGTTTCCGTTGATATTTACTGATTGTGAACATACTCTCTTCACTTATTTGACAGTTTAAATTTCACTCAATATCATCTGTCAAATTTTGACAAAAATTAATATTCTTAACCTTAAACTACTTTATGGACAGGCTATGTAAATTCTTTGTAAAAAGCGAAATTTGTAATAATTATATGTATTTTATGTTGTTAGAAATGCAGTATTGAAAGTCTGTACTGTCATTTTGACCTAAATTAGAGTATTAACCTCAAATTTAACATATATATTTATTTTTTTTTTTTTTTCTTTTAATTAGGTAATTAAAACACCGCAGATTTTTTAAATATATTGCCATTAAAAATAACACCTTACGAATTTTAAAAAAAAAAAAACACAAAAAAAAAAAAATTTTAAAAAAAAAAAAAAAAAAAAAAAAATTAAAAAATAAAAAATTAAATAAAAAAAAAAAAAAATTATATTATAAAATAATAAATTAAATTTATACTTTATTTATATAATTTTTTCTTTCTACAAAAAAAAACAAAAAAAAACTTAATTTATTAAAAAAAAAAGAAACAAAACAAAAACAAAAAAATTTTATTATTAACTCCCCCACAAAAAAAAAAAAAAAAAAAAAAAAATATAAAAAAAAAAAAAAAAACTAATTTAAAAAAAAAAAAAAAACAACCTCCCACCAACCAACCACAACACAACCTTCCCAAAAAAAAAAAAACAACAATAATAATAAAACAAAATAAACTTAAAATAAAAAAAAACAAACATAAACAATATCACTTAAAAAAACAAAAAAAAAAAAAATAAAAAAAAAAAAAAAAAAAACAAAACAACTAACAACCAAACAAAAAATTTTATAAAAATTATTACTTCATTCAGACCGAATACACTCCTTATAACCGCAAATAGTACATCTCACTAATACCTTCCAAGAAAAATTGTTGAAATTGGAAATCGATGTTACTTATTGGAAACTCCATAAACTTAAGCAGCAAATTAACATTAATTTTAATCAACTCTCTCACACACTTACATACTTGACCTCCATATAACTAAAGAGACTCTCAAAAAAAAAAGCAATCTAGATAAAAATTTCAAATCCTAAAAGTAGACAACATAACCTTAAAATTCATAGTGATAATTGTATATACAATCTTACTGATCAAACACTACCAGACGATGTAATACATGCTATCGTTGAACCCCAAACACTGTTATAGCTACAAGTCTAACGACGTTCCTATTATAAATCTTATTAAAGATGTTGAAGACATTTTGTCACTGTATGATCATAACAGAAGCGAGGTTTTACAGGCAGTGTAGTTAATATAATTACACTTATACATAAAACCCTAAACGACTTAATAATGAAGAGTGGGTTCTGCGTAAATGGTCAATAACACAAAATCTTTTAAATCCAATAAAGATTTATTAATAGTAAAATCTGATAAAGGTAACGCTACCGTAATTATTAACAAACAAGAGTACAATAACAATTAATAATTATTACAAGATGATGACATATACTATCACGATACAGACCCTACAGACTCATGTCAAATAAGAACAATAAATTAGCGTTATGCTTTATTAAAAAATGGACACATAGATTATAAAAAATACAAAAAAATCACCATTTACATCTGTTTCCCCAAGTTTTATGGTAATTAAAATTCATCGTGTTCCCTTTATATTATAGCCTCCTTTGTGTCCTTCCTTTTCCTAACATAAGTAGACAACTAACATTTCCACTTAAATATATCTTATTTAATAAATTTTATTTTTGCGGTTTTCAATATCTTTTATTTTTATAGTTATATATATTATTTGGACCGTTTATGAAGCTGTTCAAATCATTATTATTTGATCTTTATAAAAACTAATCCAAATAATTTAATTTCACTCAACACCAGTATATGAGACCTTGCTAGGAAAATTCTCTTTATCGTTATTAAGTATCTGTTTAATTTTTTCACTTGTCAATTTTGCATATTGACGTTCGGCCATTTTGAAACTATAAATTCAGTGGCGTTATTAAATCTTACAATAAACACGTAAAGATACCTTTGTAGGATACTTTTAGCTGACTTTAAAAGTTGATAATCTAAAATTTACATATTATCGTAAAATTAAAGAACGTAATGAATTTGTTTGTGAAATGGTCCAGGTCATTCACAAGTCGTTTACATTTTATATCTAAAATCGACTCAGCGCCGCTTCTTTGGTTCAAATGTGGTTCAAACTATTAAATGTCAACGTCAATTAGGATTCTTAACCTCAAAGGTTATGTAAATAGTTCAAATCATTACTCATAAAGGCCTGAGTTTGTAGTAAATATAGTTCATCGAATTATGAAGCGGCTTTATTTAAAGATTTTGATAATTCGGCACTTTTTATTATATTTAATTATGTTACATTTGAACATACATGATCCTTAACCTCAAATTAAGCAATTATTTTATTATTTTTTAATATAAATGGTTCAAACCATTATTTATAGCAAAGAGTGATATAGTCCAAACTCTCGTCCGAAAAGCATTTTTTACTTAACTTAACTCAATACCCATTTCCTTTTGTTAAATTTTGACACAATCAAGATTTATTCTTCTTAGACTTGTAGTTTGAACTAAAAAGCTTCCTACTAAAAATATTTTCAACAATCCGATTTTTTTAATAGTAATCTGTCAAATTTTGATATAAATGATTCTTAATCTCAAATTAAACAATTATTTTATGGATTCTTAAGTATACAGTTCAAACCATTATTTATAGCGGTGAGTAATAAATCTGAGCTGAAAATTAAGTTGGGTCCGAAAATCTTTTTTGACTCAAATTTTGACATAATCAAGATATAGATTCTTCTTAGTTCTATATGAACTAAATCTTGTAGTTCGAACTGTCAATCTTCTCACTAAAACATATTCATCAATCCGGTTCTTGGATAGTTTTTGACTCAATATTTTTACCATCTGTCAAATTTTTACATAAATGATTCTTAATTCCAAATTAGGCAATTATTTTATGGATTGTTTATGTAAATAGTTCAAACCATTTTTTATTTGACTCAAGATTTATCATCGTCTGTCTAATTTTGACATAAATAATGGCTTAACCTCAAATTAAGCAATTATTTTATGGATTCTTAAGTATATAGTTCAAACCATTATTTATAGCGATGAGTAATAAATCTGAGCTTAGAATTAAGTTGGGTTCGAAAATCTTTTTTGACTCAAATTTTGACATAATCAAGATATAGATTTTCTTAGTTCTATATGAACTAAATCTTGTAGTTCGAACTGTCAATCTTCTCACTAAAAACATATTCATCAATCCGGTTCTTTGGATAGTTTTTGACTCAATATTTTTTACCATCTGTCAAATTTTTACATAAATGATTCTTAATTTCAAATTAGGCAATTATTTTTATGGATTCTTTATGTAAATAGTTCAAACCATTTTTTATTTGACTCAAGATTTATCATCGTCTGTCTAATTTTGACATAAATGATGCTTAACCTCAAATTAAGCAATTATTTTATGGATTCTTAAGTATATAGTTCAAATCATTATTTATAGCGATGAGTAATAAATCTGAGCTCAGAATTAAGTTGTGTTCGAAAACCTTTTTGACTCAAATTTTGACATAATCAGGATATAGATTCTTCTTAGTTCTATTATGAACTAAATCTTGTAGTTCGAACTAATTTTGACATAATGATTCTTAACCTCAAATTACGCAATTATTTTATGGATTCTTATGTAAATAGTTCAATCCATTATTTACAGCAAAGAGTAGTAATTATTATAGTCCGTACTCTGAGGTTGCCTTCAAAAAGTATTTTTACATAATTGAATCAATATACATTTCCTTAGTCAAATATTGACACAATCAAGATTTAGATTTTTATTTGCCTAAGATTAACTAAATTTTGTTGTTTGAATTGTCAAGCTCGTTATTATAAAATATTCTCAACAATCCATTTCTTTCAATATTTATCATCGTCTGTCAAATTTTTTTTTAAATACATGATTCTTAACCTCAAATTAAGCAATTATTTTATGGATTCTTAAGTATATAGTTCAAACAATTAGATATTTATAGCGGATAGTAATAAATATAAGCTTAGACCGTAAAACATTTCTAAAAAGATGTAAAGCCTTGATATAGCCCTACGCATAGGGGGCGAAACGTCGGCGTTGACAACATATTGAGTTGTTGTTTCATTCACCTCCACCTAGAAGGGCTCGAGAAGAGCAAACTGTATACAAAATTTATAATCTTGGAGGAATACTCACCTGATTCATCTTAACACCTTTGAATACTTCATGGCAACCCACAACACAACTTGGTATAAGACGTTGAGAGAACGGTATGGCATCGGAATTTATCGTATTTTTAACAAGATCACCTCGGACAGCATAAAACTTACAAACTTATTAGACCGTAAAACATTTCTAAAAAGATGCAAAGCCTTGATAAAGCCCTACGCATAGGGGGCGAAACGTCGGCGTTGACAACATATTGAGTTGTTGTTTCATTCACCTCCACCTAGAAGGGCTCGAGAAGAGCAAACTGTATACAAAATTTATAATCTTGGAGGAATACTCACCTAAGCTCAGTAAGTTGTGTTCGAAAACCATTTTTTGACACAAATTTTTTTATGTCCAATTTTGACATAATCAGGTTTTAGATTTTTATTATAATAGTTTTATATGAACTAAATCTTGTAGGTTAAACTAGATCAAGGTTCTTACTTAAAACAATCCGATACTTTATTTCCATACTAATGATCCAATACATTTATTATCATCTGTCAAATATTGACATGAATATTAACCTCAAATTAAACCACCGTAGTTCAAACTACTGTTTATAAAATGAATAGTTCACTGCGGACTTTTCACAATAATCTAACAAATACCCGTATTAAAGTTAAATATTCATAACTTCAAAATCTAGGAAATGTAATTGCAATTATTCGGAACTTTCTAGAAAATTTAATTCAAAAATAATTTCATTTTCTTATGTTCGGTTGCATAATTAGTCGTTAACAAGCCGATAACAATTTGTTAGCCAATCAGACGACTTAAAATTTAAATTTTAACCAATTAGAAGAACATCTAACTAGCGTTTATGCAACCATTATTTATAAAAAGCAGATCTGCGAGAACTATTTTTGATCATCCGGTATTTTTAATAATACGATTTTTCATTAATTCGCAAATAAACAAATGTATAGGCGTAGTTTATAGAAAGAAAAATTATTTTAATTACGGAATTGTTATTTTAAGTTCGGTTGATATTTTTTAGGTTACAACTGCTGGAAAAGGAAAGGCATTATTTTGCAACACCCTATATAATTAAAATTTCCGGTAGCGCTATCTGTAACGAACACAAACATGCGCAACCAACGAAAAAGGCGGTAAAAATCCAAACACTTAAAACGCCATCTTTGACCAAACAGTACAAAATCGGAGTCGCAAAACAGAAATGGCTGAAAAAGCAAACATGGATCTGTCAATTTGTCGGCTTTCCTTTTAAATAAATTTAAATCGCGGGTATTTGTTAAACACGAACATTAAACACAACAAAATAGCGTCGGCTTAGAAAATTTTTCTATTATTTTAATGCAAAGATGGGACAAAACAGTGAAATGCAAGAAAATGCGTGCAGGTTGTGTGAGGAAACAAGCCCCATAATGCATAGTGTTTTTGAAAGGGTTCCAGAGGGACAACAAATACTGCAACTCATCAAGGAGTTTTTAAAACTACTAGTGAGCCATTTAATGTTTATTTTGTTTATGCACCCTATCGTTTGTTTTTTCTTTTCGTAGATATATCGTACCGATCCTCTTCCGAAACAAATTTGCGAAGACTGTTATACAAATCTCGCCAATTTTAGTTCGTTAAAGAGGATCAGTAGTGAACGCTCGAACGACAAAGGGAGAGATTAATCGATTGCAACTCGGACAGTAACGTTAGTATTCAACTATTTCTTAATGCGCTAGAACAGAATAATTTTCAATCGGTAAGTCTTTATCAACGTGTCTCTGCTTGTTCAAACTTGCTTTATTTTGCAGAACGATAACGACTACAATCCTATTCATAACGAATCTGAATTGTGCGACGAACTCCAACAGGCGATACAGGATTCGTTGCGTAAAAGCAAGATTCAAGAGAACCATGTAGATGAAACGAAATTGTTGAACGGTTATTCGGATACGCAAGACGATGATTCACAATCGAGTAGTCAACATAAGGAGAATCAGGGTACGGATAGTCCGTATTCTTTTTCACACAATGCTGAGTCACAAAGTGATATGGAAATATGCGACTCGGATTCGGAGACAACACCCAGAATACTTACTACGAAAATATCGGGAAAGCGTTTTCTCCCCAACAAACGCACAATTAGTTCCATTCAGAAACGACGCAGGTTCATTGGACCGAAGTCTCGGGTAAAGCAAAGAAAAGACAACTATATAAGACTGTATAATGAGCAGGAGTATAAAAAGAATGTCATAGTTAGATATAATCCTCTGTCTTTAATGAAGTGTGTTCTTAATTGTATAAATAAGCAAAACGTACCTCAATATCAGTGCGAGCATTACGTAAAGATAGAGATTAACGAGGTATTTGTCGATGATGATATAAAGCTTGATGAAGAGAATATTTGCAATTATTGCGACAAGTTATTTATGAGCGTCAATGCTTTGGCCCAACATGAAAGTTCACACATGTATATTGTATTAGGAGAGAAGGTGGATAATTTGAAAATGTGGCACGGACGAAGGACCGATGCGCAAGTACGTAACAAGTGGCTTAACAGTATTAATGAAAGTGACGAGGAGGAAGTGCCTAGGCGCTCAAATTTGAATTTTGAAGACAGCACCGGTCGGGTGAACGTGATTAACCCGGAAGATGTTATGTTTCGTGACTCTGAAGAAGCCAATAACGATCATCAAGAACTGTTGGTTCCTAGAGAAACTCCTAACTTAAAGGGAGAGGTGGTTCTCATAGATACTAAAGCTACTGTTAACGGGATACCATTGGGCGATATATCTAAAGATGACAGACGTACACTTTACGTGTCGGTTACAGTAAATGGTGTTAAGAGAAAATTCTGTCCGCTTTGTCGGTACACGTTCAAAGATAATTGGGCTATCGAGTCTCATTATTTTTCAACCGCTTGTCATTATACGTGCAGATTTTGCGGTGTGCGTTTTAATAAGCAAAGGCACGAGTTTGACTCTCACGTCAAGCAACACATATTGGCAGGCGAAACACACACATCGAAGATATTCGCTTCAAGAAAATTCCAGACGATGCCGAAAGTGATCAGCGAAAACAGAATGAAAGCAAGACCGCCGCCTACAATCCGAACTACCACCTACACCCCGAAGGTTCGACCATTAAAGATGAAGCAGCTGTTCGAAAGGAAGGTGCCGAAGATCGAGATTAAAAGGGAACCGGGTACCGAATCGCCTACCGATTATTTGCAGGAAACGAAACCTCAAAGTCAGGCGTACTTTTGTCGAAAGTGTTATCAGGTGTTCTTCGTTGGACGAGTTCAACGTACACGCTAGAATTGTAAAGGACCGCCTTCAAAAACGTGTCTCCGCCTTTGATTAAGTATCCGCCGCAACTGATGGAACGTACACCGAAATATGCAGGTATTGTGATAGTTATTTTTATAGTGATTATCTTAAGAAAATTGTTTAATCCTTACCGTTCCTTTTATCCACTTTCTACAGGATCTTTCAAATACTAAAGTGTTTTTTCGGGGAACAGATATTAAAGGAACAGCTTTATATGCATCGAAATACATTTAAATTCGTCAAATTCTATGTATAAAGTTGTGTTCCGACTTGTCTGACCAACTTGGTTTATTAGCCCAACAGATGGCTCTCAAAAATGACATTTTTGCTACTCTATCTCGGCAGCATTCGTCACTTTTGACAAATTAAAACCCTTTGACACTTTATCTGAAATTTGAGGTTGGATTACACATGATATTCAATTACAACTATCGCCACCAGAGGTCAGCCACTTCGCTGATTATTCCCAATACTAGATCGCACACATTGTCTTAAAAATCTTACCTTTTACTTAATTATATTTTTCCGAAATCGTCACTAAAGTAATTCATTATACGACGATTTTGAAGTTCACATTTTCGCCGGTAGAGATGTGTAAAATGTATGTAAATTTTAGAATCGTGCATGCGCGGTGGCAACATTTGACCTAAAAAAGAAAATAACTGATTACATTTGATACTTAAAGAACGTTATAAAAATGTCAGATTTTGTTCAAATTTTTGAATTTCGGAAAAAATATAATATGTATCTCGGCACTAAAGTTCTTTTTCATGACTTACGTGTTTAGTTTGCCTCGGCTGTCGCCTCTGCAATTAAAACACTTTCGTCATGAAAAATCATACTTTAGTGCCTTGATACATAAATAACTATTTTTACAATGAACCTTTTCACAGAAAGACCGTGGCGTTACTACGCGATGGCATTGCTGATATGTGGTTTTTTGTGGGGATATTTTCGGTTTGAACGTTGAACGTCAGATTTGACAAGTGACAACAATATAACCTCAAATCTGTCAAATTTGACGTTGGAAATGTCGTTCAGTGTCTAAAAAAAATTTGCAGTAAGTTTCTTTCTGACAGAAGAATCGAAAAAAAAATGCATACAGTTTTCAACACATTTACATTTGTCAAATTCATTGAATTTTTTTTCGAAATGCAACCTATCGGTCTAAAATAGGAGAAAAACTGATACTTTTTCTACTTATTTGAAAGCAATATCAATGATCGCTCACGAGTTTTTTTGCTGTTTTACTGAAAAATTGGTACCAATGTAGTTGTAAAAATTATAGAATCGATTTGTATAAAAAATTTTGTGATTAACGGTGGACTTCTTTACAAAAACTAGAGTTTTTGGTGCGCTATCTAAATTAATTAGTCCCGCTAGAGGGCGACACCCGATTTTACTCGCAACAGTACAATACTTCATCCACGCTTACGTAAGAGGGCGCACTACGTATTAGTCGCAAACACTCGCATCAAAATTCCTGAGGAAACTCGACCAGACATCTTTACAAATCACACCCTTTAAATTATATAGCGCCACAAGTAGTTGTGGGGGTCACTAAATATCGCATTTATGTACTGTGGACAGAAATATCTCTTATTAACGTGTTATGACTTGTGCGAGCGCACACCTACTCTCGATTAGTTTTACGAATTCCATCTACTCTGCATTCATATTGATTAGTCAACTGATGAATGTTAATGTAAGTGCTGAGGCCAATTATTGTTCATGCGTAGCATGCTAGTTTATTACACAAAGCGTGCATATCTAAAATACGTTATTTGTGGAATACAGAGACCGCTGGGATTCACTGTTATCTCTGAACCTTACGTGTGATTCACTATCGTCTATTACTACTACACCACACTTCCCTCTCGCTCTCGCACACACTATCGGCGTTTCTTGCATGCAATTGGAACGACGTCGAGTCACTGGTAAACACCTGGCGATAACGGACGCTATCTAGAAGAACGGGTTTAGAAGTGGTGGTAAATATAACTTGCTAGAGGTCACGAAAGTTCAACCCGTTAAAAAATGAAATAACAATCTTCAAAGAAACTCTAAAAAATCCATATTTTGTTTTCGGATAACCTAACCAGACCTAATCTAACCTAGCCATTGCCGAAGAAATTCTCAAAAAATCTGTGTTTTAGCTTTTCTGATAACTTAACTTAACATATTTATTGTCAAAGAAATTCTCAAAAATTCATATCTTAACTTTTTGAATAATCCAACCTGACCTTACCTAACCTAACTTATTTATTTTCAAAGAAAACTAAAAATAATCCACATTTTGGCTTGTCGGATAACCTAACCTATTTATTGTCAAAGAAATCCTCAAAAAATTCATTTTCGGATAACTTAAACAGACCTCCAGATCAAAAACCGTTAAAAAATAATATTTAGAAGTTGAACTTAACCTTCACCACTACACCCTCCTCAAAAATGACACCAGTTCATGAAACGTCTAACGGATTCGAGAAGGGGAGTTCAATGGTAACAATGAGGGTACCATTGAACTCCCCTTATTGGATTTGTTCTTATCACGACACCACTTCTAAAACCTAACCGGCTTTTCGATCGTGTCGCTTTTGTCTAAAAATTCCGAATTATTTACTATTTTATCGCCGCCCTTCGTAGGTATCGTCATTTTACGCGAAAAATCGCGATTGAATCGGGCGCCTTCGAGTTTGTATTAATAAACGCAAGGTCTACAAGACACAGTCTTTATTAATGGTTAACTAAAACCCCTCGCCCCTGTAACAAGTGGGTGCCTATCGTGAGATCTAATCACAACGAATCCGTTTGAAAAGCATAATAAAATCGACCACCATGAATTTCCGACTAATCCGCAGACGGCTCCAGCAAAAGATAGCCAGTGAAATTCCCAACACCGAGCATCCTGTTTGTAATGGAACAGTTCAAAGGCTAACTTAGGATAAGCAGCAACCTACTGGCAAGATCCAAGACACTGTCGCAAGGAAGAAGGTGGAGCATCTCTGAAAAAAGTCATTGGATCCACAACGGTTTTCCAATCAGGTCCTCAAATCGTTGCGACAGGACAGACTGAACCATTCCTCAGCGAGCAAAGAGCAGTGCTACCAGAAGAGCGCAAGATGCCGCTCTCACTGGAATTTAAGACATGGCTGAAAAAACCTACTTCAATTCTTCAGCAACAACACGCAAACCCAAGTTGATCATAGGAAAGCCGCAGCCGAAGCAGATGAAATTTTACTTTTGCAAGAACTCGGGCCACACGGGTCGTCGATCGGCTGCTTCAGATACCAGACACTTGGAGTGATTCCAAGCCAATGTACTAAGAGCAACGAAAACCAGACCACAGCTAATCTATGGAACCTTGGCGGAAAGAAGGAGCTGCTTCTCACGTCACCTGAAGCGGACATCCCCGATTATTTACATAGACGTGGGTAGCGACACAGAATAAATCTTATAGTATCAGACCGGCAAGATAGCCGATATGGAAGTTTCTACTAGTACAAGCACGACCGTACGACGCAACATCACGCAATGATCACATGTCTAAATGAATTGACTATACGACCTGGACGAAAAGTACCTCTTCGACGAACAGAGCCAATCAATACTACACCTTCGCCACTACCGCCGAAAATATCTTACCTCCACATTATCAGAGTCCAATCTCTGTCCCTATTTTCCAAGGAAGAAACTTTGGTGAGATGAAATCTTGATGACGGACACAGAAGAGTTGAGTTTGCGCCCAAAGGTGGGAGAGGGAGCTCTCCTTCCAATAGCGCTTCTAGATAGCCCTGTTGAGGAATTCGGCGACATTTTTGGACAAACCAAAGAAGTCGCCGAGGTCCGGATCAAGACCGGTAACGTCTAACCTGCAGCTATAGCTTACCAAAGGGGAGAATCATTATAAATGGACCCGCGCAGTGGTGATGGTGCCAAAGTTACGAAATGAACTGCGCGTGGGTATTCATTGTTCCGGATTGGTACCCGCTCGGGTCGAACCGTATTTACATCTACGCTGTGATAAGGATAAAACCACTTGACTTTTTCCATTTTCGAGAAGGACATGTGGGCTTCGGAACGCATCGAAGATCTAAGAAAGCTCTGGACCAGTTGAGCCGATAAAAACTGCAGACGTGAAGATGTAAAATTTTGAATTTGATTTCGGTATTTCGCATTTTAGGCAAAATATTTCCTTTTTATCACCGTCGTTTTACACGAGAAAAAAAACCGCGTTCGAATCGGACGCTTTCGAGTTTATATTAAGTCGGGGACTTTATTAGTGATAAGCTAAAACCCCTTTCCTCCGTAATAAGTGACACCCAACGTAAGGCAGAACTACAACGGATCCGATTGAAAAGGATCACCAAATCCATCGCCATGGATTTCCGACCAATGCGCATACGGCACTAGAAAAGAGTGAAATTCCCAACACCGAGTAACCAGCTTACGATGGAACAGCTGAAAGACCAATCTGTTGGTAAGATCAAGGACACCGGCGCAAGGAAGAAGCTGTACTTGCTAGTGAGCTATTAACGAGGATGTCCGAAAAAAGTCATTGGGCTTTCTTACTAGGTCCTCAAATCTTTACGACAACAGATCCAACGAATCATCTGCGCGAAAAGAGCAATGCTACCAGATGGGGCAAGATGCCGCTGTCATTGCAAATAACCCTGTTCAATACTTCAACTACACCAAACCTTAGTTGATCAGAGGTGAGCCGCAGCCGAAGAAGATGAAGATCAACTTTTGCAAGAACTTACGCCACAAGTTCAACGAAAACTAGCCCACATTAGCACAGCTAACCTTCTAGTTGGCAGAAAAGGAGCTGCTCCTCACGACTAGTCTAGAACGGACATCCCGATTCTTCACGTAGTCTTGGGGTAGAATAAATCTTATACTGATAGACGGACAAAATAGGCCGCAGCCATGGAACTTACTACCAATACACACACCACAGCTGTATCACGACACGCCGTAAGACGCTACATCACACTCTGACACTGCTTCCTTGTGCGGCGGATGTCTGTAAATGAAAAGTGTACGAGCGGTACTCGGGCGCCAGAGCATTGCCAAACAATAAGCAGTGGGTAATGTTGTGAAAGGAATGGACGGCGTTGATCTGTAGACAGCGTACTCGAAAGAAAGAAGAGAAAGAGTTTGCGTAACAGCGGTTATCTCTGGTAAAGAAAAAACAAATAATTAGGACTTACCCTTCGGTTCGGTTTTCCCGGAAATGGGAAATCTAAACCCTCAAAACGGTTTTATAGGCGCTATCAACAAGAGGAGTCGCGGAACTTAAGAGGGGTGATAAGTCTAAAGTCTAAATAGGTAAAAATAAATGGCTGTACGCCCTGGGGACGAAGAGACGGCGACCATATCCGCGTACAATTTCTGTCCTCTCCCAATCTGAATCCTCTGCCGCTATTCACCAAGGAAGAAACTTCTGTGAATTAAAATCTTTAATGACGAACGCAGAGTTTACGCCCAAACGAGGGGGAAGGGAAGGTGGTATGTGGGCTTTGGAACACATCGAAGAACTAAAACGCACTAACTGAAATATCTCTACCACTACATTACTCTAGTTGGATTCTGAGTACAGACCTACCCCAACCACAGAATATATAATACGCTACGCTTCTGAAGCGAAACTGCCACTTATCCGGGTGATCAAAATTTAGTACTGTAGGAGTCATTGCTTGGTGGTTTACTTGTCAACCTTACGTTAAACTGTATAACTTATATAGTGACCGGCAAAGAGTGTGCATCAAATGGGAAAAATTTTTGTAATTGACGTATCCGAAAATTTCTTTTGGCAAATGAATTCAGCATATCGAATGACAAAAAAAGTCATGTGACCACTGTCATGGCCGCAAATTAAAAAAAAAATCCTTAAATATGTAAAAAGTGAGGTTAGATGACAAAATATTGAAAAATGCCTAAGAGAAAAGTTGTTTAGAATTAGATTATACGTCTATGCGCAAATTTTCAAAAGAAAATAACTACTAAATTTGCCATTTGATGCAAACTCTTTGCCGGTCACTGTATATTGAAAGAAGGCTATTTTGAAAATTCTGTGTAAAATTTAGTATTGTAAATGCTTGTATTTAAACTACTGAAAGTAGTAAGTATTACTCTGTGACAAAATGCAATGTAAGTCGTGTACCACTAAAAACAACCAAAACTATGCCTCTAAAGTCACTCAAATTTGACCTCAGAACATTAAAAAAGCCGCAACGAGTTTCGCTTCTGAGTGTAGCGTATTATTTATTCTGTGCCCGTACCACAAATTCCGAAACTAACCGATTGTTCATCGCGGGCAGTGTTGTTCCAAAGCGACGGGTCAGCCGAACGACTAGTTGAGTACGCCAGCCGCCTGCTGTTTTCCGCTGAGCAGAATTACTCGAACAAAAACCTCTGGAGAAATACCATGCATCAGCGCTCACTCCCTATCGAGGAACAAGGCCCAGAACCGGTAGTCTGGACAAAAAGAAATAGAGGAAGACCTTCGAAAAACCAAAATCTTCCGAACCCTACAACCGGACACGTATTAGGTTCAGCGGGGGGAGTCTGTAACGTAATACCCTACGCCTCCGTATCCGCATATAGGCGACGGAAAACCCATTCGCAGCAGTTAATTTATGAAAATGATTTTTATATGATAAGAAAGAGTGAAATTACACAACCTTACATAAGGACATGAATCTTTAACAATTAGTGTCTTCGCACATGCGCTTTACAACAATAATTAGTGGTAAAAGTGTACAATTTTTTTCCAATAACTGAAAAGTAGCGTTAATTCAAACATCGATGCTTTCTAGTAATTACGAGGTTCTGATTAGTTAAAGCAAGTTATGTTGGTAACACATTCGTTACTAAAACGTCAATCTCAATCTGTCATTTTTCGCTACTGTTATTTTATCGAGTGAGCACAAAACGTAGCTACTTCACAGTCACAAGGGTAACGTAAATTGCTTATTTTTGGGCGTTTATCTGAAAAGTGAAAGATTGATATTGGCCAACATAAGTTTCTTTAATATTGTCTTTTTTACAAATATCACGAGGGTTCAAATAGAAAAATTGGGCTCAGCAGGCCGTGGAATTGAATTATTATGAGATTTTGACAGATGGTATCGCCGCCTGGTGACGATTCCTGTAACTCTTTGTTTGGTTTGCGGTTTACGTGATTAACGTTGGAAAACGTGCATTTGTTGCAAATTTTGTGTTGTTATATATTACTCGTGTGCGTTATTATTCTAATGGTAACAAGAAAAACAAAAAGTAAAATATATTGCTGCATCCCGCAATGCAAAACATATTATGGAGATGTGTCGTTCCACACATTTCTCTTGTTAATTGCTAATAACATAAAACACTCCTAAAGAATAAGTCTTCATTACTACATTTATGTAAACTGTCAAATTTTCCTCACATGTACCGGCCTTGTACAGTGCACTACACTAAGTAACGCAGAATAACACGTGGTGATGTGGAATTCTGCATTAAAACGTGACCTCAGACTAAATATAAGTACCTAGACTAGTAACGCCATATTCGCTTTATACCGACGTATGGAGTTGGTGTACTAGAAAGAAAGCACTGAAGGACGACACTAAAATATCAAGTGGCAAGTGGAAGTGGGAGGTATACAAGATGTGTGTCACCTATTTTAGATTAACAGTGACAGATGTTATGTATTTTAGGTTGATAGTGAGAGGGATAAGCATGAATTTAACCTTTTTACATGCTGAATTGAAGCGTTTTTTTCATTTTTCTACGCGTCCTTGCACCCCCTTTCTATTATAGCGACTTCAAAACAAATGTGCGTGTTACTTAATCTGAAACCTAACCTAAGCTATTCTAATACAACCTAACCTAATAAAACCTTAAAACAAACTAATATAACCTAACTTAACATGAATTAGGTTATGTTAGTTTGTTTTAAGTTTTGTTAGGTTAGATTAGATTAGGTGTTTTGTCGCGAGACACCGTTGATGCAACGGTATACAGTTTTTCGTGACCGCAACGTTGTCGCGACAGATTGGTATAAATGTTTTGCCATTGAGTATACTTTAACGGGACGTCAAATTAAGGACCGTGGTGGGGGATGTGTTCATGTGCAGCGCTCATGAGTGAATAACATAACCTAAAAAGGGCAGTTGAATTTAGAGATGGAAAACAGTTCGGATAATATGTCGTTCACATAATTTTTGCAAGTATTAGCAATCGATCCACTCTCGCTTCCTCATCGCTAATCCAATACAATAATACATGATCTTTCTAGACTATAAATTGCAATGCTGCAAAATTGTTCATGTTAAACGTTTAGCTAGATCCCTACGCGTAAATACGATCAAATATCTTAACCTCGATCATATCCTAACCTAATTCGCGATCGATCGGTATGGAAGGAGACAGAAATATGATAGTTAGAGATGGAAATTGAATCGGTATATAAACAGTGCCTCGCACAAAACGCTTATTACCTTATGTTATACTAAGTTAGGTTAGGTTTGGTTACTTCACTAAAAACAAACGTGTACAGGGTTATTCACTATAAATTACCGTTATTATTGGTCGTAGAAAAAAAAGTGTCGAAGATAAGAATGAACAGCATGGGGATCTTAAAAACGATAAAAGATACAAGGTTCTAAACAATTATGTATGATACATTGTTGAATTTGTAATAAACACAACCAAATACAAGGTGTTTTTGTATGCGGCCATATAAAAAAGTAAAGTTGTTGATGGTTTCTTCGAGATGAAATGTTGGATTAAAAATTTAAAAGCACCATTTTCTAAAGCTCCAAAAGTGTTTTTAGATTTTTAATATTTTTAAAAATAAGCGCATAAAATACGAAAAATAAAATTCCAAAACATTTTTTTGTAAAATCTCGAAAACGAAATATATTATTAAACTTTTTCAAACACCATGTAAATATACTCTAAATGGCCCAACTTTTTTGCAATGTGAGCAACTTTGTATCTTCTACCGTTTTCAAGATCCCCATGCTGTTCATTCTTATCTTGGTGTATCAGCGTATAACTATTTTTTCTACAAGCAATAAATACGATAATAAGGGGTGGGTAATTTCTAGTGAATAACCCTGTACACTATTATTTTGCATTTGTGTACCCCTTTCTATTGTCCGTCGGTATAAATATATAATTATATATTATGGTGTTCTTGAGGTTGCCGCAGGGTTGTATACAAGTGATTGGTTTCTGGGAATTTCGTTTGATGTTGTTGGTTTGACGACTTTTTTCAGAATCAAATGACACTTGTTGTTATACTATGGTCTTTTTTTTCTTATTTATTTGTTTTGTCTACGTCAATTTCATCGTTTTTTCAATTCGTGTTTCTATATTTATATGAGATCTGCTGCTACTAGTAAGAAATATTGACTCTTCTATTTCCTCCGTAGCGCAACAGTGTTTTGTTTTTTTTATCGGTTTTTGTTGACGTTGACAATTTTTTACTCCACTTTAATCCTCCTCCTTCCCTTCGTTTCCCAACCGCAAGTAACCATCTTGTCCCATATCGTGTCTTAAATATGATATGTACGATCTGTTTGATTAGAACGAGAACCCGAAAAATTTTCACCGACCGGTCGACCGATGCGAAATTGCGTTCGAGAGATCGGCACCTACGCCGACGACGCGGTCGAAGAAATCGAAATACCCTTATCGCAGATGAAGAAATTTCCTGCGATCAAATCAAGTCGAGGTTACGAATGCGCGATGTGCAGTTCCTGTTTTCCGACTGTCCATTCGCGCAACAGCCACATGCGAATACACAAAGCAGCAATCCAACAACTCAACTCGTTGTCGCGCAAAAGCATCAATATAATCAAACCAAAAACCGAGAACATCGCGAAAAAAGTCGTGAATGTGTTGGAACGTCAGAATACGTACGCGAAATTCATGAACGACGTCAAGGTGAAACAAGAACCTATGGAACCGATTGTCGAGATACACGAACAACCTAACAATTATCCGAGTTCGATCGGTGCTGTTAGCATAACTCCAATACCGAATGCGAGCCACAAGTCCGGTTTAGATCCGAACATAATGAAACTAGTGCAGAACAATCCAAATTTGACGATCAAATCGATGGCCGACCACAACAAAAAACAACAGCAGCTTAACAATTCGTTGCCTAATTTACTCGATGGAGATGTTAAGTGCTATCGTTGTCTAAGTTGTTCGAAACCTTTCGCAAACAAGTCAAATTTATATTTCCACAAGAAGAACCAGTGCAGCGGTTCGAAATACCCGTGTCCGTTTTGCAAGAAAAGATTCGGAACGGAAGCTGCGTACAGTTCGCACATCTTCTACAACCATCCCGAATAAATTCTTTCTCAAAAGATATGCTGATATTGTGTGTACCAGGTTTTTTTTTTAATTTCGTATAATTTAAGATTGTGTTTTTACTTAGATTTTTTATTGTCTGCGATTATAACGTATCCTAAATTGGATGAAGGCAAGAACGACGTGTACTTTATAATTAGTTTTTTAATATTTAGAAAAAGTTATACGTAATAAGAAATAAGCGTGAGAGTGTTGTTTTAAAATTATTACATTTAGTGCTAGTTCCTAAATTTTTCAAAATAAGCGACTAGTTTAATTTCTGTCTTCAACAGCAAATCGAGTGTGAACGTAATCGTATTGTATATTTTTTTTGTGGCTGTATTTCGTCAGTTTAATTAAGATTTATAGGAACAAATTAAGTATAGCGATATTTTAATTATAAGATTTTTTGGGCCATTTATTTCGCAGTATTTTTTTTCGTATGACAATGCTGGTTACATCGTCTTTGTACAAAATTTTTTTTATTTCTTTCGTCATAATTGTAGTTGTATATAGAATTAATATTTATAATTTTTTTTCGAGTCGTAGGCGTAAGTTCATAGATCTGAAATTTTTTGATTGTGTCAATTGATTTACCAGTGTTAACATTAGGTCGATGACAACATTCGGTTATTTAAAACTACATAAACTTAAGCACCCATCAAAGTGTGTAAATATTTATGTAATGTAGCATCAGTTGTATTATGAAAATATATCGAATATTTAATAAAACCTTTTGCAAGGTTACGTAAAGAAATCGAAAATCCCTATTTTCCAGTGAAATAAAATTTGTTGTGCTATGGGCTTGCTGGGGGAATTTGTAACGTTTAAATTCCACTACAGCGCAGTCGGTAGCCGAAACAAGAATTGAGGTGTAATGGTGGTTTCGTAGTTTCTTACTATCGTAGGAGGCTCGCTTAATGCTCGAATTTGATATCTAACAATTTTGATTCTGGTATTTGGTATTGTTCAATTATTCCTCGTGCTATTCAGAGCACATGTGTGGTCAACTAATTACTAGTAAGTGAGTTAATTGTTTTACCTTTGTTTCCACATCTCCTTATATTTTAGGGGATCATCTAAAAATGCGAATCATGATTGTTTCACGTCGACAGTAAATAACTTCCGTTGGAGCAACACATAGGGAGGTTCTTTCTGACCGTATTAATTATTTATAATAAATTTACTTTGACAATGGCTATCATAATTTAATGACTGAAGTATTTTGATACAAATTTGTGTAATTAGTGTTAGGATTATTTGTAGCCGGATAAACAGTAACCTGAATGAGATTCGAAACAACCTTATTCTCATTCTTTAATAATTAATTATATCAGCTAAGGATCAGATCGTTTTAAGTGGTCCGTTGATCCACCCCACCTACCGATAATTACAGTAGGTTGCCTTAATGAAAATTCATGTTAAGTTACACGAGTCGACACTAGATGTCGCAACACTTATTGTTAGTCAACTTTTTTATTGACCTACCTGCATACTTATCTAACTGTTACAAGAATTTTGGCGCCCAACGTGGGGTTCAAGGGGTTTGGGTTCGTTATTCATCATTTCTTTTCGGTTTTGTTGTTTGACAAATGTATTTAGATCAACAACTAGTTATTTGGGACTTTCGTTACTGGAGTCAATTCCTTGTACTTAAAAAAAGTCTGTTGGACTTACTTCACTTTAAAGTTAAAGTTGGGGAAAGAAAAATGTCGGTTTGGAAATTTAGTGAGAATCATCTTGTGGGGGGGACGCGGGTATGGTCGTCCCTTCACATAAAAATTACGCGTGTTCATCTCAACAGTTTTATTATACCTACACAGTATTTATAAACATACAGTGCTTTTCAAAAGTTCCCTCCCTTCCTCTTATCTTTGGAGAGATTATACATAAACAAGTGAAATTTGGAAATTAAATATTACATGAATATACGTGATTATGCAGCTTGCGCGCGTCGGTGTGCGTCGACGAAACGGTGTGGATCCCCAGTGTGTAGTCGATCCGGGTTGACGCCTTGGTACCTCGCTGACGGTGCTGCGGTCGGGATAAGCCGGTAGGTGATCGACGCCGGGACTGGTGATTCGCTCTCGGGGTGCAGATGCGTCGGTGGCAGTGATGAGACTGGCTGGGGCGTCAGTGGTTGCGCTCGTATTTGGCTTCAGCAGCGCGCTTCTTGCCCATACCTTTTATGGGGTCGGTTCGGTGCGGTGGCTTCTGGAGTCGACGTATGCGAGATCGTTCTGCTTAGTGTGAATCGACCTATGGGAGATTGTCTCTGCGGCGAAGCTGGTCGACCTATGAGAGATTGTTCTGCTTAGTGTGAATCGATCTATGCTCTGATTTTTCTTTCCCCGATCCGCGTACTTATAGCCGATAGGGTGGTTGTTGTGACGGGGGTGCACGTTGGAGTAGGGTGCATGCTAGTAGGATGGGATGCGGCGCTCGATCCTCTAGCAGGTGGTGAATCACCTACTAGGGTGCGTAACGCATCCGCGTGGGGCCTCGACAATCTGAAGGTAGAAGAGTTGCATTATATGTTTTCTAACTCATTCTATTTTATATTTTATTTGAAGAAGGTTCTACGGCGATTAAAGTAAGGATAACCGAATATTCATCTAGCGACGTTCACTGGTGACAAAATCATTTTCTCGAATTTCTACGTTATTTGTTCACTTGGAGTAGATGCGAACGCAGCAACCCCGTTGAAGATACTGAGATCACTAAGAAATGGTCTTTCTTATTACAATAAAAAATGATTTTGACATAAAAATCCGTCAATGGGGGGGTTACAATCGACCGTAAGTCTAGGGTTGGGTTTCTTTAACTTGGCTTCTCTTCTGAACATAAATTTTACTAACCTACCATATCGTTTCGCTCTTATTGAGCTATGATCTTGCTGGGAGGGAATTTGTAACGTTTAAATTTCGCAAATTGTGATTTCACGTATTATGAGCGCTACATCGCGGTCGGTAGTCAAAACAAAAATTTAGGTTTAATGCTGATTTCGTCGTTTAACATCTCTCGATACCTAACAATTTTGATATTGTTCAAGTAAGTGAATTAATGGTTTTGCCTTTGTTTCTACGTCACCTTCTATTTTAGGGGATCATCTAAAAATGCGAATCATTATTGTTTCACGTCCTCAGTAAATAACTTCTTTAGTTGGAGGAACGTATAACATAGTGGATAATTTAACATATTGCGATTGTTTCAAAAGATTCGCATATAAAAAAAATAACTAATTTTAGCAATGAGAAATTCCATAAAATTATCAGGGTCAATTTGTTTATTTAAAACAGTATACATGTATTTCGAGAGCTATGCTCTCATCTTCAGCAAAAGACTAATACAGTATTAGCTGAAGATGAGAGCATATCCATAATAATTTTTAATTTTAACACGTTATGATATTCAACTTTAAAATTCTCTTTTTAAAACTCGCACATGTTCACGATTTTGTCGTTTTCATTTTATAATCGATTTTCCAACTACATCGAACCGCGCTTCATTCACTCATTAACTTTTTGACTACATCCATTCTTTTTCAGGTTTAATCAACAACTCTCCGATTTTTTCAGTTTAAGTTCCCACCTTCTACCTCGCCGGTGCATCTGCACTTGAGTAAAATTTTCCATTGAAATTTTGTTATAGTTTACAGAGTTCACTTTCACATACACTTTTTGCTTATCAATCGTTTCCTTTACACAACACGTGCGTTGATATTCTTATCATGTTTCTCGCGCCACTAAGGCTCCAGGCTAATTAGCACATTTTATCACGTACCAGACTTTGCGTTTCTACATCCATTTTATCCCAAACGGAAATGAATTTATAAACAATACTCTATCCTACACCTTAACTTAATTTATACTCCTACAAACTTTTTATTGCAACTAAATGAAATGTTATTTACATAAAATATTTTAATTCTTTTTTTATAATAAATTCAGGTGGGTTTTCACAAATCCTTATTAATTGTATACCCTTAATTTACTTTCAATTTGAATAGAAACCTTTTTACTACAAATCCTAATCATTTTTCGAAATCTGCACCAGTAGGTGCCCGTAAAGTTTTAATTTATGCTTGCGCCTTCCTGACTGTATTAATAGTTTATAATAAATTTACTTTGACATTGGTTATCATCATAATTTAATGCCGAAAAGATTTTGATACATTTGGCGCTCGATGATTTTAATTATGTGTGTTAGGATTATTTGTAGCTGGATAAACAGTAACCTGAATGAGATTCGAAACTACCTTATCGCTGTGATCTTACTACGGTCACTTCTTCAACAATAAATTATATCGTCCTTTGACCCACCCCACTGAACCGATAATTACAATAATTTTTTTTTTCACTACTAGCGTAGTACCTTTATTGTTTTTGAGTCATTTTCGAGTTGTGACTTCATACTAAAATAGCTTCTAGATTTTGAATTTTAGATGAAGAGTGATTAAATCGTTATTAAATTTAATTTTATTTAGTGAAAAAAATAGTATATACACTACAGTAAAGAACATCACCATTTAGACGTGAACCTGTAGCATAAGTACGGAGGGTTCCCGTTAAATTCAAAATACCTACAACATGGTCGCATTTTTGAAGTAAACTGTTACTACTTCTACCCAAAAAAAAACTGATACACAATCAAAGTTTTATTGTGTTACACGAAATATCACAAACGTTTGTAACGATGTTTAAATTTGGCGTACAACACACACCGATTAATAAAATTTATTAAAAGAGAAAAACGCAACTGCCAGAAATTCTTCTAAATCACAATGGAATGTACCTTGTATCTGTTTCAAACATAAACGATTCTTAATCGTTTTTAGTTTTGTCATCATTCGGTGAGGCAAGTTCATCACGACGCGTCTCGTCGACAGGATACAACCTAATCAAGCACCCTTTATTGCGACCCTTACAATTTCGTTCGTAATACTCACCAACGTTGATATAAATAAATAAGGAATACGATGTCATCTCTAAAGCACGCCACCCTATGCGCCGTAGGCATTGTAATGATAAATGCAAAGATATCATCGATAAACGTATTAAACGCCCTATACATAAACGCCTTCCATGGCAAGGCAGCAACAGACTTCAAACGATAATTAACAAACAATTGCGGTAACATAAACAAAAATCCGAATGCGTAGACACCATTTACGAGACTGTTGATAGTCCAAGAGTACCAGCTTTTGTGTGATTGATAAATTAATGAATAGATTGCAGCTCCGATGCAAAGCTGGTACAGCACGTAACTAAGATATTGCATGCACTCCTCATCATACTCCCGAGTTTTAGCCTCTGCTTTTGTTTCTAACCGGTTTTTGTCGAATTTAATCGTAGGCCATCGCTTCGTCCACTTAACATTAATCTTCAACACTTTCGTAATCTTCCAAAACTAAAACGAATTATTTGCAGAACGTGTGAAATGATGGTAGGCCTTACCTCAATTAAAGTAGCAACTCCACAAGGAATAAGAACAAGTAATGAAGTCCCCTCATCCAGCAAAAACAGAAATACGATCGTCTGTGAGAATGCTCGCCACAAAACGGTTCGCGAAGACAACCCAGCCATCGAATTGTTCGATTTCCAAAAACTGACGTCGTTTTTGAACGAAAGAAAGTCAAAAAGCAACTAAAATAATGGAAACGTTAAGATCATCGAGCTTGTTATAACAGGCACATACATGAATGCTTCCGATAAAAAAAGTTGCGCACAGAAGGTACAAGTTCGTATCGGCAAACACACCTTTAATTTCATCTAAGTCTTTCTCAGTAAATCCCAGCGATAAAAACTGAGTTAAAGTCGCTTCAATTTGTAATAGGAAACGTAGTTTTCCTATCGACGATGGTGTATACCCAAACGTAAACGGCATTTTAACCGAATCGCTTTTTATTTCTTTCAAATCTTTCAAACGCGTTTTCATAAAATCCTGCTGCACTATCGGTAAAAACTGCCTATTATGATTCAGTCGCATGTGACGCAGTATTTCGAATGGTATACTGCCTTCGGCAATGTTCAAATTATCAGTACACATTGTAATGGCAAACTGCTCTTTCAAATGCGGCACAGGTTTTACTTTAAGCTCGTGCTCTTCTTCGGTCAAAAGATTAAAGGTTGATCCTTTTGGTACCGCAAAATGCGAAAGTCTTTTTTTGAGATATACGGCATCTTGACTGTAAATTGCGTCATGCATATTTAACCGACTTTTACGCTCTCTCCTCGGTAATACTATTATATGAATGTATAAGCTGCCATTGTTCCTCGTTTGTTCTGGAATGTCTATCAAAATTTCCCTTTAACAATGCAACGTTATAAGTAATTCGGCTTAAGACGGATACTCACTTTTCAAATGGCTCGGTGTAATCAAACTCGTGCAGGTTAAGAATCAATTGACCATTGGATGTTTTTAGATTGTCGGTCGTGAAAGCGACCAATTCCAAAGGTGGATTCGTGTTTAAATATGAGCTGTAACAAACTTCTCCCATTTTACATAATGGAGGGCTGAATATTCCTACTAAGTTCCATATCGAATGGAAAATAAATAACATAAAAATACAAATAAAAATTAAAGTTAGTGAGGGCTTCATTATCTAAGAGTTTGTAGAGCATGCAAACTACACGTCATTTGTTGTTTACCGGCACCATTTTTAAAATTGTTACAATTTTGACGGTTCCCATTTAATCAAATTCTCTATTCTTAAATTAGAATTAGGCCAGCGGTACCAAACAGTTTATTTTCAAAAAAGCGACGTACATTAAATTCGACCTTTAGAAATTTTTTAATTAGTTGAAGTATTATCACAGTATATATACTAACCACCAGTAACGAATTGAATTGAATTTGAATTATGTTTTTAGTGTTCTTAACGCCATTTTGAAAAATGTACATTTGACAAATATTTTTATAAATACTACGATTAGTGCATTGGTTTAATGTTGGTTGCCGCATATTTGGTTTCTTAACATACATAAATAAACAATATTGAACATACCGTGCTCCTAAAAGATAAAATATGAGTTACAATAGCTTTGTTGGATGAGTCAAATTATAACTTAGTAATACGTCTTACTACTTACTGCTTACTAAAATAAATGATTTTCTTACTTAAAGACGACTAATTGAAAGCTTCAACATTAGCATAAATAAAATAAACTAATCCAACTTAACCAACATAACCTCTTCTAACAAAACGTAACCCAACCTAACCTAACCTAAATTATTTTATTTTAGTTTGGGTTACATTTGGTTGTAAACCTAAAAAGAACGTATCCAAAAGTCTTAGCTACAGTCGGTTTGTTCAGACTTGATTGTCAGTCTAGAATAATGACGTCGCACTATCAGTTGGATCAAAGTTTCTAATATTTTCCGACCAGTTTATTTGAATGAGGCATTGGAAAGCGTGGCATCGTCTCCCAACTTCTGAATGATTTTTGTTTTTTAACTAATTATAATTATTATTTGTTATTGTTATTTTTTACTGTTATTGTACTGTGTTGTTGTTGTGGTTGTTATTTTTTTAGTTGCTTTTGTTGCCGTCCGTTTATTCTAATCGCTGTAAATTCAACAAAAACGATAATAGGTTATAATTCTAAACGCATTCAAAGAGTCTTATCATGTGGTTTATTTCCACTTTATTTTGTTTTTTTAAATAATTTGTATTAGCCAATCAGGAGAAGGACAGATATTTTATCAAACTAATTTAACAAAACTTACTAGTGACCACAATATTTGATAAAAATATAGACTGGCAGTTGAGTTTGATCAAACTGACTGATAATGCGCTTTAAATCTTGGTCACACTATCAGCTAGTTTGATCAAACTTAACTGTCAGTTTATAATAATGACATCAATACTAACGATTTGACGCTTTGCATCAAATATGGTAGTCAGTTTGATAGAACATCTTAATCGGCCAATTCAAATTATTTAAAAAAGAGCGAAAAGTGAGATTAAACGACGTGAAAAAACTCTTCAAATGCGAGTTGAGTTTAAAGCGATTAGAAATAAAAAGACGAACAACACAAAAAATAACAATAACAACTACAACAACAGTAAAAAATAACAAAAGTCGGAAACCGGCGCCACGCCCTTCTTATACCCCATTCAAATAACCCAATCAGGTTTACAATCGCTTCAAACTGACTGATAAAAACAGAACGTCCTCTAAAAATTAGAAAATTTTATCAAACTGATAATTAAACCAAATAAAGTTTCAGAACTGCTGATTTAATTCTTTGAACTACTCTGCCTTGTTTTGACGTTTCATAACCTACAAATTCTTAAACATTCATACCCAAGAAATACCTGTAAGAAAATGAATTTTTTAAACGATACAATTGTGATGTTGACATCCCAGGTAAATTGTAAATTATTTTTAAAACTTTATTAAGGCAAGCACTTTTTATTGCAGACATTATTTTTCGTCGGGGCTTGGTTGTTTTTCGTCAAGCAACTTTTTAAGGATTACGAAGTACGACACGTCCTAGTACAAACAATATTTTCGATAACTCTTGCTCTGTCTTGCACGATGTTCGAATTAATTATATTCGAAATCTTGGGATGTTTAGATTCTAGCTCTCGGTATTTTTATTGGAACTTGACTTTGTATTTATTAGTTGTTATGGTCGTTGTTTTCAATCCGTTTTACATTTTTTTCTGTAGTTTAAGGAATATTCCATTTGGTAAATGGTTATAAAGGCGTAGGTTTCAGTTTACAACCGTTGTTATTTCAGTGAAACCAGAATTCGTCAAGCATTTAACTATTTTTGTATGGTTCGTTTTCATAGTTATATTTTGGAAGATTGGGGAACCGTTTCCAATTACCAATCCCAAACAAGGAATATTGTCAATGGAACATTTGGTTTCACGTATCGGGGTTATTGGTGTTACGGTTATGGCGATACTATCCGGATTCGGTGCAGTAAATTATCCTTACACGTCTATGGCATATTTTATGAGGTGTGAAGAGAAATTGTGAGTTTGTTATTAAAATACATTGATTTTAGAGAAGTATCACCAGCTGATGTAACGAGCATCGAAAAACGATTAATGCAAACAATGGAAATGATCGTGATGAAAAAGAAACGTTTAGCAATTGCGCGTAAACAATCGATGGAACGGGTTTCGCGTGAAGGCGTGAAAGAAAGGAGCAGAATATGGGGCATTTTAACGTCTGTAACCACAAATCGCAGCAGCGAAAGTATTTCATCGAACTAATCTTATGACGTATTCATAACGATTGTTTCAGATATAAATCAACTTAAGCTCGAAATTACGGGTTTGGAAGAATTGAGTCGGCAATTGTTTTTGGAAGCTCACGAAAATCACAACATGCTCGAACGTATTGAGTGGTCAAAAACTTGGACTGGAAAATATTTTAACTTTCTCGGATATTTTTTTTCTTTGTATTGCATGTGGAAAATTTTTATCGTAAGATTGTGTTATAGGCGTGCGAGCTGGTTTTATGTGGTTGTTTAATTTCAGTGTACGATCAATATTGTTTTCGACCGAGTTGGTAAAAAGGATCCGGTTACGAGGGGTATCGAAATCGCCGTCCATTGGATGGGTCTCGATTTCGATATCGGGTTTTGGTCTCAACAGATTTCGTTTTATTTAGTCGGGTGTATCGTTGTTACTTCGATACGTGGGTTACTTCTAACCTTAACAAAGGTGAGGTGTCGAAAGGTTGGATTAACGCTTTAAAAATGCTTTTGTTTTAGTTTTTTAACAAAATATCTTCGAGTAAAAGTTCGAACATCATCGTTTTGGTGCTCGCTCAAATAATGGGTATGTATTTCGTATCATCGGTCCTATTGCTGCGTATGAATATGCCGGCCGAATATAGGATTATTATTACGCAAGTATTAGGTGATCTGCAATTTAACTTTTATCATCGATGGTTTGATGTGATATTTCTTGTAAGTGCCCTCAGTAGCATAATTACGCTTTACATTGCACACAAAGCACCCGTACAGGATAATATGTAACTCTTTTATACGATTTTTTTTACAATAAAATATACATTCAATAAATATTATTCTAGTTATTTTATATCCATTTTTCTTCTCATGCTATCATCGGAAAGTCGTACGTAAGGCAGTAACCAATTCTGATTGATTGAAATTTTCAACTTCCGAAAGTTATGTATTTGGAATATCAAAATCATCCGATAAATAATTAGTTTATGATGTAGTTCTCCTCTGATTAAAACAAATATAGTAATAATAAAAGACTTTCCCTACAAATTTTGTTGCTTCTGTTTAGAGGATAATAATTAATCGTCCAATGATTTTGGGTGATGTTCCTTGTGAGGAACAAGTCTCAAATTTTTTCAATATATATTGTGGCACGTGTCACGAGCATGAATTTAGGTATTGCTCAAAGCGACTTCAATTATTATCGTTGCAAAGTTACGATCGCGTGCTCGATTACACGTACAGGTTCTGTGCCATCCAAAATTTATTAAAACACGCGAGGCACCACCTTACACGACTTCCCTACGACCCCAACCTGCAGTTGCACAAAATAATTACGCAAATACCTCTCGAAACCACACATTATACTCATTACCCCGAAAAATTGAGCCTCGATCTTAAGTATATCAAAGAAAAAACATCTACGCCCTCGCATTTTCGTCGAAAAACTTTGAAGAATTTGTTTGTCAACTGCCTAGCAACGAGATATTATTGCGATCGATCGACCGAAGATATAAAAAGCGTGCTCGAGGGTGGAACCGCGCTTTGTCGAAATGTACGCATCAACGACATCGAATTACGGCAAAAAGCAGAAACCGTCGACGACGTCCAGTTTTTTGGCGCGACCAAAATTAGGCGCCTATCGCACGTTATATCCCACGAAGAGTCTGCGTCCGAGCACGGTCGGATATGGGTACGAAAAACGAAAAAGTCAGGTAATTTTCAAAATCAATTGTTACTTAGTTACCCTACGTTTAATACACAGCAGGAAGTCTGCGAACGAAAATAAAATGGAGTTTAGAAAACGTCCTGATTACGCCGATACGGCGTATCGTGAAGCCGTTTCGAGATTAAAATTGATGTTGGCCGACAGTTACGTGCCAATGAAGAGGCAGCTGGACAGTGCCGGAGAAGAGACCGATAATCAATCGTTGCTAAGCGGCGTCAGCCGCAATTCCAGACCCAGTCATTTGCATTACAAATACACCCCGCCGATAGCCAAGAGGTATCCGTACACTTCTCCGTCAAGAACCGCGTTAGTAGACGTAGACAACAAGTAAGTATTAACCGCGTTCACTTTTCCCCTTTACTTTTTAATCCTCCAGCAGAGAAACCAAATGGGACAACGTCCGAAATCAACCAGAACTAGTTTCATTCATCGAACGACAGGAAGATTACATAGAGCAGCTCGAAAAGGAATCCAAATTCTGCAGAGTAATGCCTGCACGCTAAAACTAAAAAAAAAAAATTATTGCTATATATGTTTTAGGACGAATTAACGAATCTCCTGCGGAAGGTCAAGGACGTTATATCGGAGAACGAAGACTTACACGACAAACAAAAGTCGACGCTGATCAAATCAGTGTTTCACCGTTTAGAAACCGAGACAGAAACGGAAACCGAATCGGACGCGAAGAAGTTCACGTTCAATCTCAAATCGCCGAAACGTACTCGTCGTTACGTCGCCCTCGAAGGACCGGCAATCGTTTTCGAATCGAGAATATCCGAGCTCGAGGCACAACTCACTCAGACCAAAATAGATTTAAGAAAGGCGATGGACGAGAACGATTCGTTCAGGAGGAAGCTCGCCGATGGCTCGGATGCGATCGGTCTTGACACGCATCGTAAACAAATCGAATCTTTACAAAGGTAAGGATGACAAAATTATAAGCAAATATTGGAGGTAAAACTACTTCAGGGATAAGAACGTCCTACAGGAAACCGTTTCCAAACTTCAACAGGCGCTGGCGCAATTTAAAGATAAAGAAACGATATCTTGTGACCAAGTCAAACGCAGTTTGGACGCGATCGAACAGGCGCAGTACGAGAAGAACGCGGCCGAGTTGGAAATACGTCGGTTGAAGGACGAGCTGGAGCGTCAGCACGGAAAATTGCGCGACGCCATCAGCGAACAAGTAAGTTGATTTATTTTACGATATACGTTCGAAATGTTTTGGTGAAGAGTCGCAGGATCTCCGACGAACGGACGACCATGGAGCGACGTTACGCGCAACAAATCGATCAGCTCACCACCGATTTGGGGGTACAGTGGGAGACCACGAGCAAAGTACAGCTCGAGCTCGAGAAACAACGTAGAGATAATTCGGATTTGCGTCGTGAGTTGGCTCAAAAGCAGGCGTACATCGACGAGCTCAAAAAGGAGATGAACTCAAAAATAGGTCAGTCTATTTAAATTGAAAACGTGAGTAGAAACCTTTTCCTTGGTAAATTTTTACATTTTTTATATTTATACACGGTTTACTTTGTCCTCATTAAATTTAAAATATTTAAATTCATCGATAACTTTTTTTCCAAGATGAACTGTGGAATTGTTTTTTTTGTAGAAAAATGACAAATTTTGTTACGGAATTTAGACGACATTTTGAATTTTGAAGAAAAGATTGAAAACCTTTTTCCCGCATCTCTTAAGATAAGTCTAGAAACTCATTTTTTAAAAGATGAACTGTGGGATTGTTTTTTTTTGGAAAAATGACAATATTTGTTATGGAATTCTGACGAAGTATGATCCATTTTGAGCGTAAATGTATCTTTAAAAATCGTTTCCCGGTATCTCTTAAAATAAATGAAGAAAATCATTTTTTAAAGATCGAACTGTGGGATTATTTTTTTTTAAATGACAATATTTGTTATGGAATTCTGACGAAATATGATCCATTTTGAGCGTAAAATGTATCTTGTTTCCCAGTATCTCTTAAAATAAATGAAAAATCATTCATTCTTTCATTTTACGCCATTAACTATAAGAGATTTGACTTTTTGTAGAGAAATGACAAATTTTGTTACGGAATTTAGACGACATTTTGAATTTTGAAGAAAAGATTGAAAACCTTTTTCCCGCATCTCTTAAAATAAGTCTAGTTTTGTTATATAATTATGGTGCAATATGATCTATTTTGGAGTGAATGTGTATCTTTAAAAATCGTTTCCCTGTATCTCTTAAATAAATCCAGAAACTCATTTTTTTTAAGATCGAACTGTGGGATTATTTTTTTATGGAAAAATGAGGAATTTTGTTATGGAATTCTGACGAAATATGATCCATTTTTGAGCGTAAAATGTATCTTTAAAAACCGTTACCCGGTATCTCTTAAAATAAATGAAGAAAATCATTCATTCTTTCATTTTACGCCATTAACTATAATAGTTTTGACTTTTTGTAGAGAAATGACAAATTTTGTTACGGAATTTAGACGACATTTTGAATTTTGAGAAAAGATTTAAAACCTTTTCCCGTATCTCTTAAAATAAGTCTAGAAACTAATTTTTTAAAGATGAACTGTGGAATTGTTTTTTTTTTCGAAAAATGACTAGTTTTGTTATATAAATATGGTGCAATAAGATCTATTTTGGAGTGAATGTGTATCTTTAAAAATCGTTTCCCTGTATCTCTTAAAATAAATCCAGAAACTCATTTTTTTAAGATCGAACTGTGGGATTATTTTTATGGAAAAATGAGGAATTTTATTATGGAATTCTGACGAAATATGATCCATTTTGAGCGTAAATGTATCTTTAAAACCGTTACCCGGTATCTCTTAAAATAAATGAAGAAAATCATTCATTCTTTCATTTTACGCCATTAACTATAATAGTTTTGACTTTTATGTAGAAAAATGACAAATTTTGTTACGGAATTTAAACGACATTTTGAATTTTGAAGAAAAGATTGCAAACCTTTTTCCCGCATCTCTTAAAATAAGTCTAGAAACTCATTTTTTAAAGATGAACTGTGGAATTGTTTTTTTTTCGAAAAATGACTAGTTTTGTTATATAATTATGGTGCAATATGATCTATTTTGGAGTGAATGTGTATCTTTAAAAATCGTTTCCTGTATCTCTTAAAATAAATCCAGAAACTCATTTTTTTAAGATCGAACTGTGGGATTATTTTTTATGGAAAAATGAGGAATTTTGTTATGGAATTCTGACGAAATATGATCCATTTTGAGCGTAAAATGTATCTTTAAAAACCGTTACCCGGTATCTCTTAAAATAAATGAAGAAAATCATTCATTCTTTCATTTTACGCCATTAACTATAATAGTTTTGACTTTTTGTAGAAAAATGACAAATTTTGTTACGGAATTTAAACGACATTTTGAATTTTGAAGAAAAGATTGCAAACCTTTTTCCCGCATCTCTTAAAATAAGTCTAGAAACTCATTTTTTAAAGATGAACTGTGGAATTGTTTTTTTTTCGAAAAATGACTAGTTTTGTTATATAATTATGGTGCAATATGATCTATTTTGGAGTGAATGTGTATCTTTAAAAATCGTTTCCCTGTATCTCTTAAAATAAATCCAGAAACTCATTTTTTTAAGATCGAACTGTGGGATTATTTTTTTATGGAAAAATGAGGAATTTTATTATGGAATTCTGACGAAATATGATCCATTTTTGAGCGTAAATGTATCTTTAAAAACCGTTACCCGGTATCTCTTAAAATAAATGAAGAAAATCATTCATTCTTTCATTTTACGCCATTAACTATAATAGTTTTGACTTTTTGTAGAGAAATGACAAATTTTGTTACGGAATTTAGACGACATTTTGAATTTTGAAGAAAAGATTGAAAACCTTTTTCCCGCATCTCTTAAAATAAGTCTAGAAACTCATTTTTTAAAGATGAACTGTGGAATTGTTTTTTTTCGAAAATGACTAGTTTTGTTATATAATTATGGTGCAATATGATCTATTTTGGAGTGAATGTGTATCTTTAAAAATCGTTTCCTGTATCTCTTAAAATAAATCCAGAAACTCATTTTTTTTAAGATCGAACTGTGGGATTATTTTTATGGAAAAATGAGGAATTTTATTATGGAATTCTGACGAAATATGATCCATTTTTGAGCGTAAATGTATCTTTAAAAACCGTTACCCGGTATCTCTTAAAATAAATGAAGAAAATCATTCATTCTTTCATTTTACGCCATTAACTATAATAGTTTTGACTTTTTGTAGAAAAATGACAAATTTTGTTACGGAATTTAAACGACATTTTGAATTTTGAAGAAAAAATTGCAAACCTTTTTCCCGCATCTCTTAAAATAAGTCTAGAAACTCATTTTTTAAAGATGAACTGTGGAATTGTTTTTTTTTCGAAAAATGACTAGTTTTTGTTATATAATTATGGTGCAATATGATCTATTTTGGAGTGAATGTGTATCTTTAAAAATCGTTTCCTGTATCTCTTAAAATAAATCCAGAAACTCATTTTTTTAAGATCGAACTGTGGGATTATTTTTATGGAAAAATGAGGAATTTTGTTATGGAATTCTGACGAAATATGATCCATTTTTGAGCGTAAATGTATCTTTAAAAACCGTTACCCGGTATCTCTTAAAATAAATGAAGAAAATCATTCATTCTTTCATTTTACGCCATTAACTATAATAGTTTTGACTTTTGTAGAGAAATGACAAATTTTGTTACGGAATTTAAACGACATTTTGAATTTTGAAGAAAAGATTGCAAACCTTTTTCCGCATCTCTTAAAATAAGTCTAGAAACTCATTTTTTAAAGATGAACTGTGGAATTGTTTTTTTTCGAAAAATGACTAGTTTTGTTATATAATTATGGTGCAATATGATCTATTTTGGAGTGAATGTGTATCTTTAAAATCGCTTCCCTGTATCTCTTAAAATAAATCCAGAAACTCATTTTTTTAAGATCGAACTGTGGATTATTTTTATGGAAAAATGAGGAATTTTGTTATGGAATTCTGACGAAATATGATCCATTTTTGAGCGTAAAATGTATCTTTTAAAAACCGTTACCCGGTATCTCTTAAAATAAATGAAGAAAATCATTCATTCTTTCATTTTACGCCATTAACTATAATAGTTTTGACTTTTTGTAGAGAAATGACAAATTTTGTTACGGAATTTAGACGACATTTTGAATTTTGAAGAAAAGATTTAAAACCTTTTTTCCCGTATCTCTTAAAATAAGTCTAGAAACTCATTTTTAAAGATGAACTGTGGAATTGTTTTTTTTTCGAAAAATGACTAGTTTTGTTATATAATTATGGTGCAATATGATCTATTTTGGAGTGAATGTGTATCTTTAAAAATCGTTTCCCTGTATCTCTTAAAATAAATCCAGAAACTCATTTTTTTAAGATCGAACTGTGGGATTATTTTTTATGGAAAAATGAGGAATTTTGTTATGGAATTCTGACGAAATATGATCCATTTTTGAGCGTAAATGTATCTTTAAAAACCGTTACCCGGTATCTCTTAAAATAAATGAAGAAAATCATTCATTCTTTCATTTTACGCCATTAACTATAATAGTTTTGACTTTTTGTAGAAAAATGACAAATTTTGTTACGGAATTTAGACGACATTTTGAATTTTGAAGAAAAGATTTAAAACCTTTTTCCCGTATCTCTTAAAATAAGTCTAGAAACTCATTTTTTTAAAGATGAACTGTGGGATTGTTTTTTTTTTTGGAAAAATGACAATATTTGTTATGGAATTCTGACGAAGTATGATCCATTTTTGAGCGTAAAATGTATCTTTAAAAACCGTTTCCCGGTATCTCTTAAAATAAATGAAGAAAATCATTTTTTTAAAGATGAACTGTGGGATTATTTTTTTTTTTAAATGACAATGTTTGTTATGGAATTCTGACGAAATATGATCCATTTTTGAGCGTAAAATGTATCTTGTTTCCCAGTATCTCTTAAAATAAATGAAAAAAATCATTCATTCTTTCATTTTACGCCATTAACTATAAGAGATTTGACTTTTTTGTAGAGAAATGACAAATTTTGTTACGGAATTTAGACGACATTTTGAATTTTGAAGAAAAGATTGAAAACCTTTTTCCCGCATCTCTTAAAATAAGTCTAGTTTTGTTATATAATTATGGTGCAATATGATCTATTTTGGAGTGAATGTGTATCTTTAAAAATCGTTTCCCTGTATCTCTTAAAATAAATCCAGAAACTCATTTTTTTTTAAGATCGAACTGTGGGATTATTTTTTATGGAAAAATGAGGAATTTTGTTATGGAATTCTGACGAAATATGATCCATTTTGAGCGTAAATGTATCTTTAAAAACCGTTACCCGGTATCTCTTAAAATAAATGAAGAAAATCATTCATTCTTTCATTTTACGCCATTAACTATAATAGTTTTGACTTTTTGTAGAGAAATGACAAATTTTGTTACGGAATTTAGACGACATTTTGAATTTTGAAGAAAAGATTTAAAACCTTTTTCCCGTATCTCTTAAAATAAGTCTAGAAACTCATTTTTTAAAGATGAACTGTGGAATTGTTTTTTTTCGAAAAATGACTAGTTTTGTTATATAATTATGGTGCAATATGATCTATTTTGGAGTGAATGTGTATCTTTAAAAATCGTTTCCTGTATCTCTTAAAATAAATCCAGAAACTCATTTTTTTTAAGATCGAACTGTGGGATTATTTTTTATGGAAAAATGAGGAATTTTATTATGGAATTCTGACGAAATATGATCCATTTTGAGCGTAAAATGTATCTTGTTTCCAGTATCTCTTAAAATAAATGAAAAAATCATTCATTCTTTCATTTTACGCCATTAACTATAAGAGATTTGACTTTTTGTAGAGAAATGACAAATTTTGTTACGGAATTTAGACGACATTTTGAATTTTGAAGAAAAGATTGAAAACCTTTTTCCCGCATCTCTTAAAATAAGTCTAGTTTTGTTATATAATTATGGTGCAATATGATCTATTTTGGAGTGAATGTGTATCTTTAAAAATCGTTTCCCTGTATCTCTTAAAATAAATCCAGAAACTCATTTTTTTAAGATCGAACTGTGGGATTATTTTTTTATGGAAAAATGAGGAATTTTGTTATGGAATTCTGACGAAATATGATCCATTTTTGAGCGTAAAATGTATCTTTAAAAACCGTTACCCGGTATCTCTTAAAATAAATGAAGAAAATCATTCATTCTTTCATTTTACGCCATTAACTATAATAGTTTTGACTTTTTGTAGAGAAATGACAAATTTTGTTACGGAATTTAGACGACATTTTGAATTTTGAAAAGATTTAAAACCTTTTTCCCGTATCTCTTAAAATAAGTCTAGAAACTCATTTTTTTAAAGATGAACTGTGGAATTGTTTTTTTTTCGAAAAATGACTAGTTTTGTTATATAATTATGGTGCAATATGATCTATTTTGGAGTGAATGTGTATCTTTAAAAATCGTTTCCCTGTATCTCTTAAAATAAATCCAGAAACTCATTTTTTTAAGATCGAACTGTGGGATTATTTTTTTATGGAAAAATGAGGAATTTTATTATGGAATTCTGACGAAATATGATCCATTTTTGAGCGTAAAATGTATCTTGTTTCCCAGTATCTCTTAAAATAAATGAAAAAAATCATTCATTCTTTCATTTTACGCCATTAACTATAATAGATTTGACTTTTTGTAGAGAAATGACAAATTTTGTTACGGAATTTAGACGACATTTTGAATTTTGAAGAAAAGATTGAAAACCTTTTTCCCGCATCTCTTAAAATAAGTCTAGTTTTGTTATATAATTATGGTGCAATATGATCTATTTTGGAGTGAATGTGTATCTTTAAAAAATCGTTTCCCTGTATCTCTTAAAATAAATCCAGAAACTCATTTTTTTAAGATCGAACTGTGGGATTATTTTTTTATGGAAAAATGAGGAATTTTATTATGGAATTCTGACGAAATATGATCCATTTTTGAGCGTAAAATGTATCTTTAAAACCGTTACCCGGTATCTCTTAAAATAAATGAAGAAAATCATTCATTCTTTCATTTTACGCCATTAACTATAATAGTTTTGACTTTTTGTAGAGAAATGACAAATTTTGTTACGGAATTTAGACGACATTTTGAATTTTGAAGAAAAGATTGAAAACCTTTTTCCCGCATCTCTTAAAATAAGTCTAGTTTTGTTATATAATTATGGTGCAATATGATCTATTTTGGAGTGAATGTGTATCTTTAAAAATCGTTTCCTGTATCTCTTAAAATAAATCCAGAAACTCATTTTTTTAAGATCGAACTGTGGGATTATTTTTTATGGAAAAATGAGGAATTTTATTATGGAATTCTGACGAAATATGATCCATTTTTGAGCGTAAAATGTATCTTTAAAAACCGTTACCCGGTATCTCTTAAAATAAATGAAGAAAATCATTCATTCTTTCATTTTACGCCATTAACTATAATAGTTTTGACTTTTATGTAGAAAATGACAAATTTTGTTACGGAATTTAAACGACATTTTGAATTTTGAAGAAAAGATTGCAAACCTTTTTCCCGCATCTCTTAAAATAAGTCTAGAAACTCATTTTTTAAAGATGAACTGTGGAATTGTTTTTTTTCGAAAATGACTAGTTTTGTTATATAATTATGGTGCAATATGATCTATTTTGGAGTGAATGTGTATCTTTAAAAATCGTTTCCCTGTATCTCTTAAAATAAATCCAGAAACTCATTTTTTTAAGATCGAACTGTGGGATTATTTTTTTATGGAAAAATGAGGAATTTTGTTATGGAATTCTGACGAAATATGATCCATTTTTGAGCGTAAAATGTATCTTTAAAAACCGTTACCCGGTATCTCTTAAAATAAATGAAGAAAATCATTCATTCTTTCATTTTACGCCATTAACTATAATAGTTTTGACTTTTTTGTAGAAAAATGACAAATTTTGTTACGGAATTTAAACGACATTTTGAATTTTGAAGAAAAGATTGCAAACCTTTTTCCCGCATCTCTTAAAATAAGTCTAGAAACTCATTTTTTAAAGATGAACTGTGGAATT
This sequence comes from Abscondita cerata, assembly GCA_030710515.1. Taxonomy (NCBI): domain Eukaryota; kingdom Metazoa; phylum Arthropoda; class Insecta; order Coleoptera; family Lampyridae; genus Abscondita; species Abscondita cerata. The sequence goes on from JALBCR010003096.1 coordinate 545,666, forward strand.
GTTTTTTTTCGAAAAATGACTAGTTTTGTTATATAATTATGGTGCAATATGATCTATTTTGGAGTGAATGTGTATCTTTAAAAATCGTTTCCCTGTATCTCTTAAAATAAATCCAGAAACTCATTTTTTTTAAGATCGAACTGTGGGATTATTTTTTATGGAAAATGAGGAATTTTATTATGGAATTCTGACGAAATATGATCCATTTTTGAGCGTAAAATGTATCTTTAAAAACCGTTACCCGGTATCTCTTAAAATAAATGAAGAAAATCATTCATTCTTTCATTTTACGCCATTAACTATAATAGTTTTGACTTTTTTGTAGAGAAATGACAAATTTTGTTACGGAATTTAGACGACATTTTGAATTTTGAAGAAAAGATTGAAAACCTTTTTCCCGCATCTCTTAAAATAAGTCTAGAAACTCATTTTTTTAAAGATGAACTGTGGAATTGTTTTTTTTTCGAAAAATGACTAGTTTTGTTATATAATTATGGTGCAATATGATCTATTTTGGAGTGAATGTGTATCTTTAAAAATCGTTTCCCTGTATCTCTTAAAATAAATCCAGAAACTCATTTTTTTAAGATCGAACTGTGGGATTATTTTTTATGGAAAAATGAGGAATTTTATTATGGAATTCTGACGAAATATGATCCATTTTTGAGCGTAAAATGTATCTTTAAAAACCGTTACCCGGTATCTCTTAAAATAAATGAAGAAAATCATTCATTCTTTCATTTTACGCCATTAACTATAATAGTTTTGACTTTTTGTAGAAAAATGACAAATTTTGTTACGGAATTTAAACGACATTTTGAATTTTGAAGAAAAGATTGCAAACCTTTTTCCCGCATCTCTTAAAATAAGTCTAGAAACTCATTTTTTTAAAGATGAACTGTGGAATTGTTTTTTTTTTCGAAAAATGACTAGTTTTGTTATATAATTATGGTGCAATATGATCTATTTTGGAGTGAATGTGTATCTTTAAAAATCGTTTCCCTGTATCTCTTAAAATAAATCCAGAAACTCATTTTTTTTAAGATCGAACTGTGGGATTATTTTTTTATGGAAAAATGAGGAATTTTGTTATGGAATTCTGACGAAATATGATCCATTTTTGAGCGTAAATGTATCTTTAAAAACCGTTACCCGGTATCTCTTAAAATAAATGAAGAAAATCATTCATTCTTTCATTTTACGCCATTAACTATAATAGTTTTGACTTTTTTGTAGAGAAATGACAAATTTTGTTACGGAATTTAGACGACATTTTGAATTTTGAAGAAAAGATTTAAAACCTTTTTCCCGCATCTCTTAAAATAAGTCTAGAAACTCATTTTTTAAAGATGAACTGTGGAATTGTTTTTTTCGAAAAATGACTAGTTTTGTTATATAATTATGGTGCAATATGATCTATTTTGGAGTGAATGTGTATCTTTAAAAATCGTTTCCCTGTATCTCTTAAAATAAATCCAGAAACTCATTTTTTTAAGATCGAACTGTGGGATTATTTTTTATGGAAAAATGAGGAATTTTGTTATGGAATTCTGACGAAATATGATCCATTTTTGAGCGTAAATGTATCTTTAAAAACCGTTACCCGGTATCTCTTAAAATAAATGAAGAAAATCATTCATTCTTTCATTTTACGCCATTAACTATAATAGTTTTGACTTTTTGTAGAGAAATGACAAATTTTGTTACGGAATTTAAACGACATTTTGAATTTTGAAGAAAAGATTGCAAACCTTTTTCCCGCATCTCTTAAAATAAGTCTAGAAACTCATTTTTTAAAGATGAACTGTGGAATTGTTTTTTTCGAAAAATGACTAGTTTTGTTATATAATTATGGTGCAATATGATCTATTTTGGAGTGAATGTGTATCTTTAAAAATCGTTTCCCTGTATCTCTTAAAATAAATCCAGAAACTCATTTTTTTAAGATCGAACTGTGGGATTATTTTTTATGGAAAAATGAGGAATTTTGTTATGGAATTCTGACGAAATATGATCCATTTTTGAGCGTAAAATGTATCTTTAAAAACCGTTACCCGGTATCTCTTAAAATAAATGAAGAAAATCATTCATTCTTTCATTTTACGCCATTAACTATAATAGTTTTGACTTTTTGTAGAGAAATGACAAATTTTGTTACGGAATTTAGACGACATTTTGAATTTTGAAGAAAAGATTTAAAACCTTTTTCCCGTATCTCTTAAAATAAGTCTAGAAACTCATTTTTTAAAGATGAACTGTGGAATTGTTTTTTTTCGAAAAATGACTAGTTTTGTTATATAATTATGGTGCAATATGATCTATTTTGGAGTGAATGTGTATCTTTAAAAATCGTTTCCCTGTATCTCTTAAAATAAATCCAGAAACTCATTTTTTAAGATCGAACTGTGGGATTATTTTTTATGGAAAAATGAGGAATTTTGTTATGGAATTCTGACGAAATATGATCCATTTTTGAGCGTAAAATGTATCTTTAAAAACCGTTACCCGGTATCTCTTAAAATAAATGAAGAAAATCATTCATTCTTTCATTTTACGCCATTAACTATAATAGTTTTGACTTTTTGTAGAGAAATGACAAATTTTGTTACGGAATTTAAACGACATTTTGAATTTTGAAGAAAAGATTGCAAACCTTTTTCCCGCATCTCTTAAAATAAGTCTAGAAACTCATTTTTTAAAGATGAACTGTGGAATTGTTTTTTTTCGAAAAATGACTAGTTTTGTTATATAATTATGGTGCAATATGATCTATTTTGGAGTGAATGTGTATCTTTAAAAATCGTTTCCCTGTATCTCTTAAAATAAATCCAGAAACTCATTTTTTTAAGATCGAACTGTGGGATTATTTTTTATGGAAAATGAGGAATTTTGTTATGGAATTCTGACGAAATATGATCCATTTTTGAGCGTAAAATGTATCTTTAAAAACCGTTACCCGGTATCTCTTAAAATAAATGAAGAAAATCATTCATTCTTTCATTTTACGCCATTAACTATAATAGTTTTGACTTTTTTGTAGAGAAATGACAAATTTTGTTACGGAATTTAAACGACATTTTGAATTTTGAAGAAAAGATTGCAAACCTTTTCCCGCATCTCTTAAAATAAGTCTAGAAACTCATTTTTTAAAGATGAACTGTGGAATTGTTTTTTTTTCGAAAAATGACTAGTTTTGTTATATAATTATGGTGCAATATGATCTATTTTGGAGTGAATGTGTATCTTTAAAAATCGTTTCCTGTATCTCTTAAAATAAATCCAGAAACTCATTTTTTTAAGATCGAACTGTGGGATTATTTTTTATGGAAAAATGAGGAATTTTGTTATGGAATTCTGACGAAATATGATCCATTTTGAGCGTAAAATGTATCTTTAAAAACCGTTACCCGGTATCTCTTAAAATAAATGAAGAAAATCATTCATTCTTTCATTTTACGCCATTAACTATAATAGTTTTGACTTTTTGTAGAGAAATGACAAATTTTGTTACGGAATTTAAACGACATTTTGAATTTTGAAGAAAAAGATTGCAAACCTTTTTCCCGCATCTCTTAAAATAAGTCTAGAAACTCATTTTTTAAAGATGAACTGTGGAATTGTTTTTTTTCGAAAAATGACTAGTTTTGTTATATAATTATGGTGCAATATGATCTATTTTGGAGTGAATGTGTATCTTTAAAAATCGTTTCCTGTATCTCTTAAAATAAATCCAGAAACTCATTTTTTAAGATCGAACTGTGGGATTATTTTTTTATGGAAAATGAGGAATTTTGTTATGGAATTCTGACGAAATATGATCCATTTTGAGCGTAAAATGTATCTTTAAAAACCGTTACCCGGTATCTCTTAAAATAAATGAAGAAAATCATTCATTCTTTTCATTTTACGCCATTAACTATAATAGTTTTGACTTTTTGTAGAGAAATGACAAATTTTGTTACGGAATTTAGACGACATTTTGAATTTTGAAGAAAAGATTTAAAACCTTTTTCCCGTATCTCTTAAAATAAGTCTAGAAACTCATTTTTTTAAAGATGAACTGTGGAATTGTTTTTTTTCGAAAATGACAATTTTTGTTATGTAATTATGGTGCAATATGATCTATTTTGGAGTGAATGTATCTTTAAAATCGTTTCCCTGTATCTCTTAAAATAAATCCAGAAACTCATTTTTTTTAAGATCGAACTGTGGGATTATTTTTATGAAAATGAGGAATTTTGTTATGGAGGTCTGACTGAAATATGATCCATTTTTGAGCGTAAAATGTATCTTTAAAAACCGTTACCCGGTATCTCTTAAAATAAATGAAGAAAATCATTCATTCTTTCATTTTACGCCATTAACTATAATAGTTTTGACTTTTTGTAGAAAAATGACAAATTTTGTTACGGAATTTAGACGACATTTTGAATTTTGAGAAAAGATTTAAAACCTTTTTTCCGTATCTCTTAAAATAAGTCTAGAAACTCATTTTTTTTAAAGATGAACTGTGGGATTGTTTTTTTTTGGAAAATGACAATATTTGTTATGGAATTCTGACGAAGTATGATCCATTTTGAGCGTAAAATGTATCTTTAAAACCGTTTCCCGGTATCTCTTAAAATAAAATGAAGAAAATCATTTTTTAAAGATGAACTGTGGGATTATTTTTTTTTAAATGACAATGTTTGTTATGGAATTCTGACGAAATATGATCCATTTTTGAGCGTAAATGTATCTTTAAAAACCGTTACCCGGTATCTCTTAAAATAAATGAAGAAAATCATTCATTCTTTCATTTTACGCCATTAACTATAATAGTTTTGACTTTTTTGTAGAGAAATGACAAATTTTGTTACGGAATTTAAACGACATTTTGAATTTTGAAGAAAGATTGCAAACCTTTTTCCCGCATCTCTTAAAATAAGTCTAGAAACTCATTTTTTTAAAGATGAACTGTGGAATTGTTTTTTTTTTCGAAAAATGACTAGTTTTGTTATATAATTATGGTGCAATATGATCTATTTTGGAGTGAATGTGTATCTTTAAAAATCGTTTCCCTGTATCTCTTAAAATAAATCCAGAAACTCATTTTTTTAAGATCGAACTGTGGATTATTTTTATGGAAAAATGAGGAATTTTGTTATGGAATTCTGACGAAATATGATCCATTTTTGAGCGTAAAATGTATCTTTAAAAACCGTTACCCGGTATCTCTTAAAATAAATGAAGAAACTCATTCATTCTTTCATTTTACGCCATTAACTATAATAGTTTTGACTTTTTGTAGAGAAATGACAAATTTTGTTACGGAATTTAGACGACATTTTGAATTTTGAAGAAAAGATTTAAAACCTTTTTCCCGCATCTCTTAAAATAAGTCTAGAAACTCATTTTTTAAAGATGAACTGTGGAATTGTTTTTTTTCGAAAATGACTAGTTTTGTTATATAATTATGGTGCAATATGATCTATTTTGGAGTGAATGTGTATCTTTAAAAATCGTTTCCCTGTATCTCTTAAAATAAATCCAGAAACTCATTTTTTTAAGATCGAACTGTGGGATTATTTTTTATGGAAAAATGAGGAATTTTGTTATGGAATTCTGACGAAATATGATCCATTTTTGAGCGTAAATGTATCTTTAAAAACCGTTACCCGGTATCTCTTAAAATAAATGAAGAAAATCATTCATTCTTTCATTTTACGCCATTAACTATAATAGTTTTGACTTTTGTAGAGAAATGACAAATTTTGTTACGGAATTTAAACGACATTTTGAATTTTGAAGAAAAGATTGCAAACCTTTTTCCCGCATCTCTTAAAATAAGTCTAGAAACTCATTTTTAAAGATGAACTGTGGAATTGTTTTTTTTTCGAAAAATGACTAGTTTTGTTATATAATTATGGTGCAATATGATCTATTTTGGAGTGAATGTGTATCTTTAAAAATCGTTTCCCTGTATCTCTTAAAATAAATCCAGAAACTCATTTTTTTAAGATCGAACTGTGGGATTATTTTTTTATGGAAAAATGAGGAATTTTGTTATGGAATTCTGACGAAATATGATCCATTTTGAGCGTAAAATGTATCTTTAAAAACCGTTACCCGGTATCTCTTAAAATAAATGAAGAAAATCATTCATTCTTTCATTTTACGCCATTAACTATAATAGTTTTGACTTTTTGTAGAGAAATGACAAATTTTGTTACGGAATTTAGACGACATTTTGAATTTTGAAGAAAAGATTGCAAACCTTTTTCCCGCATCTCTTAAAATAAGTCTAGAAACTCATTTTTTTAAAGATGAACTGTGGAATTGTTTTTTTTTTCGAAAAATGACTAGTTTTGTTATATAATTATGGTGCAATATGATCTATTTTGGAGTGAATGTGTATCTTTAAAAATCGTTTCCCTGTATCTCTTAAAATAAATCCAGAAACTCATTTTTTTTAAAGATCGAACTGTGGGATTATTTTTTATGGTAAAATGAGGAATTTTGTTATGGAATTCTGACGAAATATGATCCATTTTGAGCGTAAATGTATCTTTAAAAACCGTTACCCGGTATCTCTTAAAATAAATGAAGAAAATCATTCATTCTTTCATTTTACGCCATTAACTATAATAGTTTTGACTTTTTGTAGAGAAATGACAAATTTTGTTACGGAATTTAAACGACATTTTGAATTTTGAAGAAAAGATTGCAAACCTTTTTCCCGCATCTCTTAAAATAAGTCTAGAAACTCATTTTTTTAAAGATGAACTGTGGAATTGTTTTTTTTCGAAAAATGACTAGTTTTGTTATATAATTATGGTGCAATATGATCTATTTTGGAGTGAATGTGTATCTTTAAAAATCGTTTTCCTGTATCTCTTAAAATAAATCCAGAAACTCATTTTTTAAGATCGAACTGTGGGATTATTTTTTTATGGAAAAATGAGGAATTTTGTTATGGAATTCTGACGAAATATGATCCATTTTGAGCGTAAAATGTATCTTTAAAAACCGTTACCCGGTATCTCTTAAAATAAATGAAGAAAAATCATTCATTCTTTCATTTTACGCCATTAACTATAATAGTTTTGACTTTTTGTAGAGAAATGACAAATTTTGTTACGGAATTTAGACGACATTTTGAATTTTGAAGAAAAGATTTAAAACCTTTTTCCCGTATCTCTTAAAATAAGTCTAGAAACTCATTTTTTAAAGATGAACTGTGGAATTGTTTTTTTTCGAAAAATGACTAGTTTTGTTATATAATTATGGTGCAATATGATCTATTTTGGAGTGAATGTGTATCTTTAAAATCGTTTCCCTGTATCTCTTAAAATAAATCCAGAAACTCATTTTTTTTAAGATCGAACTGTAGGATTTATTTTTTATGGAAAAATGAGGAATTTGTTATGGAATTCTGACGAAATATGATCCATTTTTGAGCGTAAAATGTATCTTTAAAAACCGTTACCCGGTATCTCTTAAAATAAATGAAGAAAATCATTCATTCTTTCATTTTACGCCATTAACTATAATAGTTTTGACTTTTTGTAGAAAAATGACAAATTTTGTTACGGAATTTAGACGACATTTTGAATTTTGAAGAAAAGATTTAAAACCTTTTTCCCGCATCTCTTAAAATAAGTCTAGAAACTCATTTTTTAAAGATGAACTGTGGGATTGTTTTTTTTTGGAAAATGACAATATTTGTTATATAATTCTGACGCAATATGATCCATTTTTGAGCGTAAATGTATCTTTAAAAACCGTTTCCCGGTATCTCTTAAAATAAATGAAGAAAATCATTTTTTTAAAGATGAACTGTGGGATTATTTTTTTTTTTAAATGACAATGTTTGTTATGGAATTCTGACGAAATATGATCCATTTTTGAGCGTAAAATGTATCTTGTTTCCCAGTATCTCTTAAAATAAATGAAAAAATCATTCATTCTTTCATTTTACGCCATTAACTATAATAGTTTTGACTTTTTTGTAGAAAAATGACAAATTTTGTTACGGAATTTAGACGACATTTTGAATTTTGAAGAAAAGATTTAAAACCTTTTTCCCGTATCTCTTAAAATAAGTCTAGAAACTCATTTTTTTAAAGATGAACTGTGGGATTGTTTTTTTTTGGAAAATGACAATATTTGTTATGGAATTTCTGACAATATGATCTATTTTGAGCGTAAATGTATCTTTAAAAACCGTTTCCCTGTATCTCTTAAAATAAATCAAGAAAATCATTTTTTAAAGATGAACTGTGGGATTATTTTTTTTTTGTTAAATGACAATATTTGTTATGGAATTCTGACGAAATATGATCCATTTTGAGCGTAAAATGTATCTTGTTTCCCAGTATCTCTTAAAATAAATGAGAAAATCATTCATTCTTTCATTTTACGCCATTAACTATAAGAGATTTGACTTTTTGTAGAGAAATGACAAATTTTGTTACGGAATTTAGACGACATTTTGAATTTTGAAGAAAAGATTGAAAACCTTTTTCCCGCATCTCTTAAAATAAGTCTAGAAACTCATTTTTAAAGATGAACTGTGGGATTGTTTTTTTTTTTTAAATGACATTTTGTTATGAAATTTCGTTGAAATATAAAGTAATTATTAAAATTACAGCAAACATGCAGTCGGACATCGGTCTGAGCGGGGCCGAGAAGAGCGCGTTGGAACAACAAATCGCGACGCAGCAGTTGCTTAACGAACGCAACGATAGACAAAACAGACAAGAAGCTGCCCGATTGCAAGCGGAGCTTCAATCGATGCGACAGAGGCTGGACCGTTCGGACGCTGACCTAATACACAGCCGAAGAGAAAACATCAGACTGGGCGAGCAAATCGCTTCTTTGGAAAAAGAGGTAGAATACGAAATCGCGCGATCTCGAACTTCGACCGCATTTTTAATTTCTAGATAAAACTCAACGACGCTATGACCGACGAACGGACGAAGAGGGGCGTCAGCGCTGAACCGATCGCTCTGCCTCCTCCGGCTTCGACCAAGGGCGAACAGGAATTATCGACGATGGTCCGAGAATTGGAGAACAAACACGGTACGTTTCAATTTTGCATATTTTTTAAGGTCCCCGTTTCTCCATGAGTTGAATCGTTTCATTTATTTTGCCTCCAATTAATACGTGGTGTTTTTGCAGCGGCCACTGTGGCCGAATTGGAAGGCATGATCCACACGCAGAATCAACTCATGGACAAACTCACGGGCGAATGCCAAACTCTTACTATCAAACTTGAGGATGCGAACACTCGGCACAAGTAAGACGAGCTTTTGTTTGTGTGTGCAGTCTGCGTGCGTTTCAACTTGATGTTGTGTCGTTTTGAAACTAATCGAACTTGTGTTTGGTAGGGACGGCGCTAACAAACACCAAAAACGAGTCCGATTTGCGCTCAGCCCGACCAACCAAACGCAAGGAGCCCATTAAAGTTGATATTAGCGTCAAAGTTGTTCCAAAACCTCATAAGGTCAGTTAAACGAATGCAAATTCTTTCCTTTCTCGTTACTAAAAACTTTGATCGAAACCAAAAAATTGTCAGAAATCGTAGGGTACAGATTGCGAACAGAAAACAATGAGTTGATGAACAGACTCCGGCAAGTATGGAGTTTATTAAAAGAAACGCACAATACGACCGAGGATGATATTGATGAGGTAATTTTTTCAAAATGTTTTTAATGCCGACAATTTGTTATAGGGAGGAAATACGGGAACTACAAGCTAACTTAGATTATTTAAGTAGCAGAGTTATTCATACACAAAGTAATAATAAACTGCCATCTCAAACCGAAGGTACCTTAAAGTAGAGAACGCTTATGCTTAAACATTTCAAAGGCATTATAAGCAAATAGAATATTTAGCACCACTCATTTCATTAGCTTGCCCTTAATTTTCATTAAAAAAACTCGTCAAATAAATTCGTAAAACTTTTTCTAAAATGTTTTAGATGAGAAGTATAATATCGCAAGCACTCAAAGACCTATACAGCACCAACCGCTTGTAACAAACAATTTAAGCACACCAGCAGCATCTCATCAGTCAAACAACCGACACCGACTTCGAGAAAACAATCTATTGCTCAAAACCCATCTTTCAACACTGTCGAAGATCACCCTCAAGAACAGTATGCGACCGTCGAACCCGACCCTCAATATCAAACCTATTCCGAAGAACAATATGCGACTGATCCAAATCAACAGTACGACGAAAATTACGCATACGACCCCAATCAATACGAATATGATCCGAATCAAATGTATCCAACTGATCCCAACGAACCCTACCTCGACGAAAACAATCAAATGTATCCGAATGTAACTTATCCGCAAGAAGAACCTGCACCCATCGCTGAGCAATCACCAACTGACGCACAAAAACCAACTGCTGGAGCTACTAATTAAAAATTTGCACACAAAACTTTAGCACAATTATATTCTGTACAAATTGAACTACATTAAAATTTTAATCTTATCGCAAAATTGTATCACACCATAATTCCCCGATTCCTCCCAGCCAGGCGATTTCTCAGTAATAGCGTCAGCGACACCCGCTTCTAAGCCGCATATAAGCTGACACTTAATAGACCGTAAGATCGCCAACTTAGACGGCATAAATCCTCGTAACCCCTCCTCCACCGACGTAGTAGGATCCCAATTCTTTTCTCCAAACAACTTCCTATAATTCAAATCGCCCTTAAAAATAACTAATTTTGCTGCGGCAAATTGCTTGTACAAATCGGCAGAGTCTTTTGCCATGTAGGAGTAATCAATTGGTAAAGTAAAAAAGCTATTTTCAACCACCACCCAAGTTTGTTCTTTAACATACTTGACCATCGTTTTCCTAGCATATTCAATTCACAAACATCGCTTTTCTCAAGCTCTTGCAAAGTCCAATCGAAATCCAATTTTGTTACGTCCGACACGAACCATGGTATACTTTTGACGTAAATTCGAATACTTTGAGCGAGCTCGTTTGTTATTAAAAAATCTGCTAGGCATAGATCGGTGAATAATTCATAACCACCGTTGTCCAAAACTATATCTAAAATATCGAGTAAAACTATGACGTAATGCTAAGCGAAATCTGTCACCTATAATTTGCGAATTTGTATTAATTGTTAGTGCAGACCAAATTTCTTTGGACTGATCCAAAATTATGTTGGCCTCTAAGTTGTTTGTGCAAGCGCTTTCAACTACTCCGGCTGATAACGATAAGTCGCACTTGTTTCCCCATAAGTTTAACTTGTAATACAATTTAGTGATTAAGCAACATCGAAATAATTAAAATTCTTACTTTCAAGAGTTTGATAAACTCGTGCTCAATGTCGCTGGTTTTTCCGCAAATTGAAATTAAGTATTTGCTCAATTCTACCATTGCTGTATTGCTTGTTCGATATGCCTCCTCTTTTAAAATTTGAAATGGATCATAAGTTCTTAAGCTTTGCCTATAAAGATGTAGTTATAAGAATTAAAACTATGTGGGAAAGATTACGTTAAATTGAATATTTCTCTAATTCTTCTATATGAGTAGCACCCAGCAAACAAGGCAACCGACGTGAAATAAGTTAAGTTCATTTGTTCGGCTATGTAAGAATTATACAGGGCTGCATCGGATGCATTATCCATGATATTTCGCATAAGTTTATTTGTTTGAATTTCATGTTTCAACTTTAATATTTCGCCGATAACAACCTTCAATTCGTCTTTCGCATTCTGCAAGTATCGCCCTTGTTATTTGTTTGAATATATTTAAGTGACTCACCGACCCATAATCTTCTTCAATTTTACTTTCATGCCGTATCAAAAGGTCGATAAGTTGAGTGAGAATTCTTGGTAAACGTTCTTTGATATCTTTGTAAGCGAAACTCCTAAAACCTTATGTTAAAAGATAGAATGAGAATAAAGTTATGGTCACCGTTTGTAAAAGCCACTAAACAAAGCGTTCCTAGGAGTTGTAATATCCATTACTGTCTCATTTATAGAGTTGCACATTGTTCTTACGCGCCTGTTAAATTATAAGTCAAGATTAGGTGCGCGACGACGTGGTATCATTTTAAAAAAAAAACTAGGTTAAGGTCTAATAATAAAACGCTTGAACTACTTTTTATTTGATCTACTCATTTCAATAATTATTTGGTAAGGAAATGCATATTACATGCAGATATGTACAAATTCTATTATATTAAAACTTTAATATTGTCGGAAAATTGTATCACACCATAATTCCCAGATTCTTGCCAGTCAGGCGATGTCTCAGCAATAGCCTCAGCAACACCCGTTTCCAAGCCACAAACAAGCTGACACTTAATAGTCCGCAAGATTGCCAACTTCGAAGGCATAAATCCTTGCAACCCATCCTCCACCGACGTCGTAGGATCCCAATTCTTTTCCCCAAACAACTTCCTATAATTCAAATCACCCTTAAAAATAACCAATTTTGCTTCGGCAAATTGCTTGTATAAATCAGCACAGTCTTTCGCCATATAAGAGTAATCAATTGGTAACGTAAAAAAGTCATTTTCAACAACCACCCAAGTCTGTTCTTTAATGTATCTGGACCAACGTTTTCCTAGCGTATTCAATTCGCAAACGTCGCTTTTCTCAAGCTCTTGCAAAGTCCAATTGAAATCCGATTTCATTACATCCGACACGAACCAAGGTATACTTTTGACGTAAATTCGAATACTTTGAGCAAGCCCCTTTGTTATTAAAAAATCGGCTAGGCATAGATCGGTGAATAATTCGTAACCGGCGTTGTCCAAAACTATGTCTACAACAAATCGATTAAAACTAAGACATAACACCAAGCAGCAATCTCTCACCTATAATTTGCGAACCTGTATCTGTTATTGCAGACCAAATTTCTTTGGACTGATTCGAAATTATATTTGTTTCTAAGTTGTTTATGGGATCACAAGCGCTTTCCACTACTCCACCTGAAAACGATAAGTCGCACTTGTTTCCCCATAAGTTTAACTAAAATACAAGCAGTTAAGTCACGTCAAAATAATTAAAATTCATACTTTCAACAGTTTGATAAACTCTTGTTCAATATTTTCCTTGTTGTTGGTTTTTCCACAAATCGAAATTAAGTATTTGCTCAGCTCTACCATCGCAGCATTGCTTGTCTGAAACGCCTCTTTTTTTAAAACTCTAAATGGATCATAACTTTGTAAGGTTCGTCTACAAATCAGATATGGTTACAAGAATTAAAACTTAAGCAAAGAAACTCACGTTAAATTGAATATTTCTCTAATTCGTCTATACATATAACACTCTGCGAACAACCAAACTGCTGTGAAATAAGTTACGTTCACTTGTTCAGCTAAATAAAAATTGTATAGCGCAGCATCCGATGCATTATCCATGATATTTCGCATAGGTTTATTTGTTTGAATTTCATATTTCAACTTCGATATTTCCCCAATAACAATCTTCAATTCATCTCTCTGCAAGTTTTTCTCCTTACTATGTTTTCGAAAACATTTAACCACTCACCGATCCATCTTCGATTTTATCTTTATGCCTTACCAAAACGTCAATGAGCTGCGCCAAGATTCTCGGCATACGCTCTTTGATCGTAAAGTATGCAAAACTCCTGAAACCTCATGTTACAGATAGAACAAGAGTAAAGTTAGAGTCACCGTTTGTAAAAGGCACTTAAAGAAGCGTTCCTAGGAGTCGTAATATCCATTATGGTTTCATCTACACATTCGCACATTGCTGCGGTTGGAATAATTTAAATAAAATTGTTTAATCACTTAGTACGCGACAACGTGGTACTAAATACGCCCAATTAATTTTTATCAGAAAATTGTCCATTTTTGTAGAAAAATTCTCCCACAATGTCATAAGAGGTCACTTATAAATATAGATTTTTTTTTCAACAAAAATTAGGTTAAGGTTTCAAGCTTTTGAACCCCTTTGCATTTGACCTACTGGTTTCAATAACCTCAATCGTACCAGGAATTATTTGAATTATGACTATTATTCTTACGAGGCACTGCTTGTCCACAATTAAAAGGATCCACCTTTTTAAAGCTAGAAATTTATCGATAGTAACCAATGAACCGGTTATCCAAACACAGATAGGTATCTTTCGAACGATATCCGAAAGTGCACCTGTGGAATACTTGCAAAAATTCGTCGTTGGTTTTCATGACGTAACCGGCTTACCATGGTGGGCAACAATCGTATGTACCACCGTATTCCTTCGATCCACTGTAACGGTACCTTTAGCGATCTATCAACACTACATCCTAGCGAAAGTGAGAAACATTCAGGTAGAATTGGCTCATTTAGATAAAGAATTAAAATCGGAAGTAGATGTTGCAGTTCGGTTATACAAATGGGATGAAAAAACGGCCAAACGACATTATTCAAAATCGGTGAGTATACTTAAATCAGATTGTTTAATCCGATCATCAATTTGTAGTTAAAAAAACAATGGAACTCGTTGGTAGTACGAGATAATTGTCACCCGTAAAAGCAAGTTTGTTGATCTGGTTTCAAATTCCTTTGTGGGTATGCTTTTCAGCTACGCTACGAAACTTAGCCTACAAACTTCCACCATCATCTCCAAACGCTTTGACGACATTTAACGAATTATCTTCGAGCACGTTTTTATGGATTCCAAATCTTACAGTCCCCGATCCTTTATTTATTCTTCCGGTAGCATTTGGACTAATCAACTTCACCATCATTGAAGTACTTATCTGTGTGTGCAAAGTTTTGCATTTACCTCACGATTTAACCTTCCAGATGCAGTTGCTTTCGAGAACATCGCAACCGACTAAGTTGCAAAAATACTTAATGAACTTTTTTCGATGCTTTGCTGTAATTATGGTTCCCATTACCGCAACAGTACCTTCAGTAAGTTTACTTATTATAATTCACACTTGAACGTAATTTTCGTTTTCAGTGCCTTGCCTTGTATTGGACTACGTCGAGCGCTTATGGAATATTTCAAAACTTCCTGTTGATGTCACCGAGATTGAAAACTCTTTGTGGCGTACCAAAAACTACGCCGATGAAAACCGTACGCTTACCTTTTTAAGAACGTTAAGAAAAGATTTTCGTTTTAAATTAAAAAATTTTATTACATCATCTCGCCAGACTAGTCATTAGTAAGAGCACTTAAAGGTGTACCATCTAATCTTAACTTAAAAAAAAATTGCTGCCATATACTCTCAATGGTAACGTACAAATGGCACTTAATACAATATGAAAGCGTATAAGCGATTCGCCACTTGGAATGTCTTTATTAATACAAACGCTTATTGTTAATGTTACGTGCAAAGAGTAAGCTGCTTATAATAACTTAAGTACGATTCAAATACAATAAATGCAATAAATACTATCAATCGGAGCACCTTAGTAAAGGAACTGAACTATATATTCGTGATAAAACTATAAGTAATAAGATCAACATTTTATCTATAATTTATATGTACAAAACAAAAAATAATGTTGGAAGAATAAAAATGATCACAATGTTAGTGGGCCTGAGTGACTACTTTAGTAATGGCATCGTCAGGACTTGTAAATAAAATATTTGCAGATATAATCAACGGAAAGGTTGTGTCTTTATCGAACACCATCAATGGTATTTCCTCGGATTTAATCAACGGGACGTTTTTTATTCCGGTAGTTTGTTGAAACAGTATCTGCCTTTGTTCGTTTAACGTTGCTACTGTCACACTATAACCAAAGAATGTATAACATTGTAAGATAACGTTAACAACTTACCGTATCGACAATCTCCTCACAGTCTGAAAACTTAACAGTTGTTCGAATTCGGGTCGATGATTACGTTTAATTGATAAAGAACATCCATCAGTTACCATTAACAAATCCATGCCATAATGAAACCCCGTCCACCGCCACATATGCTTATCTTTCTCATTTAATATTCGTCCGCACCTTAAACTTTTATCTAGAAAGATTTCATCGACAATCTCGGACGATGGACCTTTATCTTCATTCTGGTTAACCTTCAGCATAATTTTCCACTGTTTTAATACAGCCGGATTGAGCCAACTGTGCGGTATTATATTATCGCGTTGTATAGCTTCGACGTCCATATGATGTGAGATTAAATTATGTATACGAAGACCTTGAAATGCTAATATAAAGTTTTCGCCATCTTTTGTTAAGAGATATGGTGCGTCCTCTGAAATTGTAGTGTAATATAATTACAACGCAAACATAATACGTATCCAGTTCGAGATGAATAAAAAGCGTTAATTTCTTTTATCGATGGGTCCGAGTTGAGTTCCGGGTGTACGTGCATGAACATCCAAAATTTCAACATCACGTATAAAGAGAATTCGGTTTGTACGACAAACAGATTTGGATTTGCGACCAATTTTGCCATCAACGTGATAGAAATCGTTCTCAAGTAGCATAAAGATCCGTAATAATAAAATGTCATTAAATTTACAAGGAACCACTGCATACACGTGTCTTCTAATTTTTGTCGGCATACTGACAAGCCGCATTGTAATAATCCATTGCGCTCTATAATATTTCAGTTTTTAAAGGACAACAAGTAACGAATCGCTCACCTTTGGGTTAATAGTTTCGATCATGACTTCTCGACATTTATCTATAATTCCATCGAGTTGGAACATTGTTGCACTAGCTAGGATAGGCACGATTTGAGTCGGATTTAAAGTGATTTCATCACTGTAAAGAGAACCGAACACAATTTTCAAAGCTGAAAGCAAAATGTTTTTGTAAAAATAAAACGTTCACCTTTGTTGAGAACCTACATTCGATTGTAATTTGGGGATCAATTATATCAATCACTATGTATTTTTTATCATACTCTAACCAAGCACCCCCAAACATGCTAGCAAAATACGGACTCTGACACAAGTAAATGCGGTGCAAGAAAAATTGGTGTCCGAGTGCTTCAACTGTCAAATCCGAGTTTTTACCTTCTTCATATAACGTCTGGTAAATGTACTTGGCTGTAGTTACTAACTTCTTGCTGAAATGTGTGCGATTTAATTTTTAATAGTGCTTAATGATTAGAAGTACCGCTTAGGTGTGTGCAACGCTAAATCGATCACCTTATTCATTTCTTCCTCCGAATCATTCTCTTCCCTTTTTCTCTTCTTACCGACGAATTGCTTAACATTATCAACGATGTATTTTGAATTCAACGCGCTGAATAATACACCCATGTTTAATATGCATTTACTCACACCAAAAGTGACCCATTTAAATACGCCCTAATAATTCGATAGTATTCGCTCCAACGCCATTAAAAAAGAATTAAATTCGTGGATGAAAGTGCAGAATTTTCTAAATTTGGTTATTATTTTACCTCCTTAATTTCCGTTTTTTACTTTGTAATCGAAGTCAGTGGCGTACGCGAGCAGATGTTGCATTGACTTCACTGTGGGTTACGAAAAACGTCGATTGTATTTCGTTCGTGCTGGTTAATTGGCGTTGAATTTGAATTTATTTAAATGATTAACGCAAATGAATTTCATTAAGCGGGCGTTTATTAAACGACAGCCGTTTAAAAGCGGACGTCACTGAGATGTGTATTTATTTACATCGAAACGTCATTGTCAGCTGGTGGGGCTCGCGCAACAGAACACCACTTGAGTCATCGTCCAAAATAAAAAGAACTTTCGAAAACTTGCATAATTTTAAATGTGAAATTAGGTCGAAATGTCGGAACTGAATTGGTTATTTTTGGACTTTTATCGGTTTTCTAAATTTTGATCGTTTAATGAGCAGACTTTTTCAAGCTGTGGTCGCAGGCACAGTAAATTAATCAGACTTTGTTTTCAAATTCGATTATTAGGCAACAACGACCAGACATAAATGTCAGAAAAATAGAATAGTAATTTTCTCTTTTTTTTTAAGTTAAGTTGGTAGCATCGCTGGAAAATTTAAGTTGCTCTAAAATAGTACGGAAAGAAGTTCATTTTCGCCTACAATACGGAAACGAAGCTATAAAACTGCGAAATAGAAAGAATAAATGTACATACTTAAATGAGCGCCAAATTTAAATTCAAATTGAAGCGCAAAATTTGAATTTAAATGCTTTAATGTATCTTGTGATGCTTTTGGAAGAGTTTCAAGGTAGAAAAAACATGAAAGCAAAATGATCAAACTGAAAAATAAAACAGCAACTGATTTATGTCACGGTTGCATACCGAATCGGAATATGTTGGAAGTGCAGTATATAATTTATCAATAGTGAATTAAATGGAAGGCAATCTTTCCCCGCCGCTTCAGTAAAATAAAATGGTCAATACTAGTGAACAAAAATCTTCTACAGCAATATTTTGTCAGAACATGGACAGTCTGAGCGGATTATCTTAGTTTTATTCAATAATCACGAGAAATAGCAGTTTCCGCGGTTATCGTTATTTGTGCGCATGTGCTGTAAGAAAAAGAATAAGATTAAAAGTTATAGCAATAGCGCTAAACTTAATTACGGCGAAGTTAATTATGTTTAGTGTGGTTATAGAGCGACCAATCCGCAATGCGCTGTCAAATTGATTGTAAAACAAAAAATTAGGTTAGGGTTAAAAATTATAACGAAAAAATGTAGTTTTACACACAGTTCTATTAAGTGCAGTCCAAAACCTCTATTGAAACTGCTTGACATTATCGTTATTTATAAACACTGAGTATTTGGTTTTGACGCGTTATTTTTGACCCAAAATCCTACTCTTTAAATTAAAGGTTAATTATAAATTCTGAGGATTGACGATAATCTACGCCATATACGATTTAAATTTTGGGTCACATTACTAATTAATCTGCAGAAATTTAAGTAGATGGCGTCAGTGGCGTTTATATCTTTGACGGATAATTAATCTATTATTTAAATTTTTTTAATGATAATCCATGTATTGCTTAATGAGTAAAGTATAATCATTGTCTAAATTTAAGCGGGTTAAATTAGAATTTTTTTCTTTAATTCTACCCCATCTTGGCGAATTTTTTTCTAATAGATTCATTTCCATTTTGGGGCTAATATAACCAAAAATAAACTAACATAACCTAACTTAACTAAAAATCAAAAAACCTAACCTAACCCAACTTAAAACAAACTAACATAACCTAACCTAAAAGAAGCTGCAAACCTTGATTAGAGGTGAAACTTTAACTTCTTTCTTGTTAAGATTTTAAAATTTGACGATATTTTCCGGTTACCGTTTCATAATTTAATTAATTATTTATCAATAATCAAATTTGTGACGATGATTTACTTTGACACATTTTGATATCACGTTTGAATTTAAAAATCTAGTGCAACAACATAATAAACCGCAAAGTTTTTGTCAACCTCTAGAACAATAATCACATCAATAACATTTATCACTTACGAATAATCTGTTTCTGGGGGTTCAATTATAAGTGTTGATTAAGGTCAACGAAGAGTTAAATTTTCAAATGAGATTAATCCACAATTTATTATAGTAGAGAGCGCCGGTCGAGTTTACATACATTGATATAAACTTAAAATTATTGTATGTAAACTATTTACGCTTTAAGCAATCCAATATTATTTATTTATTTATTATTTATTATAACTAGTTTCAACTCAACAATATATCGTGAGTCATCTTCAGAAGTTGTCAAAAATTAATTTTTTCCAATTTTAAGTTTACAGGACTAACTAACACAACCAAAAATAAAATAAACTCTCCTAACCGAACCCAACCTAACCTAACCTAAAATAACATAACCTAACTTAACGTAATCTAACCTAACATAACATAAAATAACGTAACATATCACAACTTAACGAAATATAATAAAAAAAAGTTGTATTAGGATATTCCTTTTTGTAAAGGTCAGTCATATAAATAATCTGTTTGTGAGGGAGTTGATTTTTTAATTTCCAGGATAATAATTAAGAACAACCAAAAGTTAATTTTTGAATGCGACTATTAAGAATTAATTCGCAATAATTTAAGTAGAGGACGCTATTTGTGATGCATTGCCTAATCTTGGAAATTAAATTGATTCCTTAATTGTTAGGGAGCTTGACTTGATAATAAATTTGATCAAATTGAAACCATTAATCTCTTTGGATTGATGATAACTTAACCTACTATACGTGAAAGATTGAAATTTTTGAAAAATACTACAGAAACAAGTTCGGAAGCACTTTACCTTATCCATATAATTTTTTTTTTTTTGAAAAATACTATAGTTAATTCAATAGGAAATTGATTCCTGTGTTCATCGGGGCAGTTATAAGAAATGTGAAATTCAAAAGTTATGAATTTTAAATTTTTATAATAGATTTATTGCTATTTTGGGTTAACATAAAAATTAAAATAAACTAATCCAACCTTACCTAACCTAACTTAATCCAACCTAAGATAACCTAAGCTAACTTAAAACAAACAAACATAACCTAACCTTGCTATTTTTGCACTAACAATCAAAAATAAAACATACTAACCCAACGTAACCTAACCTAATCTAACTCAACCTAACATAACCTAAAATAAAATAACCTAACATAATCCAACCTTTCATAACCTACGCCATCTACAAGTGTGTAATATTACTAATTAAAAGTTGTTGTAGATTTTAGGTGCATCAGCTTCTTTTACAAAGTTGCTCATTTTGTGAGCCAAAACTGTTTTATTAGCAAAATCTCCGACTAAATAAAAGTACCTAGACGAGTATGACGCTATCTTCGCTTTAATTGTAAAATGAAGCCGGACTGCTAGAAAGAGAGCACTGAAAGACGACACTAAAATATCACGTGACGAGTGAAAATTTGTAAGTGGAAGTGGACGATATAAGGCATTTCAACGCTTTTGCCAAAATGGCGTCTGTGGGGCAAACAAACCTCGAGTGTGTCTAATATCTGTTGAATGTTATAGAATCTGTAAAAGAGTATTTTAACTCACTTTATGTTTAAAATTACAAATAACAGGGATTATTAAAAAGTTAACACTGTCACGATTTCCTCTATTGCCACAGTTCACTACACAACAAATTGCTGGCAATATGATAAATTACAAATCAATTAAACGTATAAATTATAAAATAAAAATGGTCTTTTAGGACCCCTTCAGTGTGGAGGTAGGAAAACAAACAACCCAAAAAGATGTGCTTGCCGACGTTTCGCCCCTCATTGTGAAAGCTTTTTCAAGGCTGTAAATTATTAAGAAAAAACAACACACAATTAGTTAAATAAATGAATTTAATTAATACATAAACGACATTAAGAAAACGGTATCACTAAATGTATATTGAACATAGTAGAACGAATTAAGTGCAAAATTCACCACATTAAAAAAGAACAAAAAAGACCAAAAATTAAATAACTATATCACTAGATAATTAAACACTAGATTATTGAATTTAAAATTTAAAACAATATTACACTCACCTTACACAAGTATGAGTTGGACTTTAGTTTAATTAATAATATAACCATCAAAAATTGATGATTACGTCAATTTTAATTTAAAATTATTTAAAAACTTGTGTGTTGTTTTTTCTTAATAAATTACAGCCTTGAAAAATTCCTCACAATGAGGGGCGAAACGTTGGCAAGCACATCTTTTTGAGTTGTTTGTTTTCCTACCTCCACACTGAAGGGGTCTTAAAAAGACCATTTTTTTTTAATTTAATTTTTGGAGGAATACTTACCTGAATTCTTGTATAAATCCTATAACTCAATGATAAAACCCATCTAATCATACGTAAATTTGTCCTGCAGTAGCCATTTTTAAAGGTCTTTGACAGCTATCTGACAGCGGCCTTATCAAGATAGGGCATGTATGTTATACGTTAACAATGAAAGTTGACATGTATTTTAGGTTAACAGTGACATGCGGAGCATGAATTTAACCTTTTCATATGCTGATTGAAGTAGTTTTTGTTATTTTCCCAAGCGTCACGTGACAGTGATAGCTCCTCTCTATCATGGCGACTTTAAAACAAAGGTGCACGTTACTTGTCTATAGGCACTTATATTTAGTCTGAGAGCAAAATATTGGGTTTTGGATTTGTGCCATCTACTAATAGAACTTGGAAGTACAATGACATACTTGTTTGGGAAGAGGACGCTAAGTGGCGCCAATTTAAAGTTAATTGTAAAATTGATTAATTTTGTTTGCAGCTACTTTTTGGTTGCTTTTGTTTATAATTTTTAATGCATGTTCTATAAGTAACTGTAAAAACAGTAAGCAAATCAATGCTAACAATATTTTAAATGAAAAACACATTTAGAAAGAGATAAGAATCTAATCTTGCACGAACGCGATGTATAGGATAGTACGTGGCTGCATTTCATCGTCAGCGGACAAAAAAATTAATACGATTGTTAATTAAAAAAAAACTTATTTGCAAAAGGAAAGTCAAGAGAAACTGCGGAATAAATTTTATTAGTTTTTTTATAATCGCAGAATAAGAAAACGGGCGCGCTGGTGTTTTCGTTTTTATCACCAAAAACAGTTTGCATCACTTAGTTTTGGCAGTTTTGTCTACGTGTGTGTGTGGGTATTGTGTGTACTTATTAAAAATCCGGCAAATTAATGCATGAACTAACAAACAAATACTGAAATCGAATCATTACGCGTTGTAGAATTAGTTAAAATTCCAATAATGAACTTGTTATGTAAAATTATATTGTTTACGCTCGTTGTGGGGGCGTTGACTGACGAACACAATCACATAGTGAGTAGCATAAACATTGAGTAAATAAGACGATATACAAAATCATCCGTTTTTAGTACGACGACAACGAGGAGGTAGTTTTGTGGATGAACACCGTAGGTCCTTATCTATCGACAAGAAACTTATAGGTATTTCTCGTTACCATTCTGCGTTGGGTCTAAAGAAACAATATCGCATTATCACGAAACTTTAAGCGAAGCCCTTCAAGGGGTCGAATTAGAATTCAGCGGACTCGACATCGAGTTTAAAGGTAAATTATCTTACTCAAATGTCTGACAATTAAACTATTCGTTATAGGCGATGTTCAAAAAACACGTTATTGTGGCACGTTGTTGAACGAAGAAAGGTTTAAGGCGTTTGTTTACGCTGTCAAAAATCATTATTGGTATCAAATGTACATTGATGATTTACCTATATGGGGGATAGTAGGTGAGGTCACCGATTCGAATTATTACATTTGGACGCATAAGAAGTTCGAAATCGGTTATAACGGAAAACAAATTGTTGACGTGAATATTACGTCGGAAGACAAGGTGATGTTGACGCCGACAACGCAGCTTACATTCACCTACGAGGTTATATGGAAGAAATCTGATATTAAATTCGAAAATCGGTTCGATAAATATTTGGACCCGAATTTCTTTCAACATAGGGTAAGTCTATGGGAAAATTATCGGAGTTACCCACTTTTACTGTGGCTCAACTTTTTTTTGCCATGTTAAGTCTATCGGAATTTTTAATTATTTTTTAAACGACAAGTGGTGTATTAAGCGTTTGTTTTGTGATTCTTTTACAGATCATGGCAGAGTGGAATTGCCGAAACCTTAGCTTAGGTTATGTTAGTTTTAAGTTTTTGTTAGGTTGAGTTTGGTTAGGTTAGGTTACCTGATGTTACGTTGGGTTAGGTTAGGTTAGTGTATTTTATTTTCGGTAACTTTAACAATAAATCGATTAGAAAAAAAATTCCATAGACTTTACATTGGAATTTAAAAAATTCATAACTTTTGAACAGTAATTTTCAAAAACAAATTATTAGTAGCAATGAACTTAGGAGTGAATTTCTTATCTAATTAGATAGAAAAAAATGTATGGAGCTAAGATAAAGCTAATTCTATTATCAAATAATCACTGAGTGAATGATCATTGTTACTGTATCTGGTCCTTCGAGCCGCTACTATCACAATACTTGGCGCCTACGACATCCTTTATACCTGGATATGGAGCTTTAAACTAAACTATTAACATCTATTAATTTCTATTTCATTGATTATTCTAAAAAAAAACGTGGACGAAACGTTGGACTTTTATTTTATACTTTTTATTTTTATAAATTTTAACGTAAGACAATTTCAGATCCATTGGTTTAGCATCTTTAACAGTTTCATGATGGTCATATTTTTGGTAGGATTGGTATCGATGATACTTATGAGAACGTTGAGGAAAGATTACGCGCGTTATAGCAAAGACGAAGATATGGACGACATGGTGAGTGCTGCTAAGATTGTTTTTTTTTCGTTAAAAAAAATTGAATTTTTGTTCAGGAGAGGGATTTGGGAGACGAATACGGATGGAAGCAAGTACACGGAGACGTGTTCCGTCCAGCTTCACATTCGCTTCTGTTTTCGGCTCTGATCGGCACCGGACATCAACTCACGACAGTCGTGTTTTGCGTCATTATTTTCGCCATTTTGGGAAATCTTTATACTGAGTACGTGTTGTTATTGAATCATATAGTCAGACAAAAAATAGGCATAGTTTTTGTGAAAGATAGTTCGTTCAATGTCGATGCTCAATTACTGCAAAATAAGATAGCACAAACATCAGTTGATTTCTTTTTTACATTTTATCGTCGAATTGACCATTCAAAATTGATTTAAAAAAAAATGACTCCTTATAGCGTCGAAACGCTTCTTCACAATTAATGAAAAAAGAGTATCGAAAATTATAACTAAATTTGACTGTCTTAAACAATTATAAAAACAATGATCGACAAGCCACGCACCTTCAGGAGCCGCTTGCGCAAACCACGCCTCTTTAGGAGGTACGGCTTGTGCATTAATTCTTTAATGTAAAGCGCGGTTTTATGTGTCGACATCAATATTTTTCGTGGATCGAAACACATCATATTTCATCTCATATTTTTATCATTTTTCATCAGGTTTTAAAAGTAGAATTCTACACTTAACACCTCCGTTCGAAATACTACCGAAAAGGAGAACTCGATTTCTGCATTTCATTTTTTAAGGTGGAAGAGTATCTATCAAACTCATCGACTGCCTCAAACTATATTTTATGAAAACAATCACCGAGGTGGTGCTTCCACAAACCACGCCGTTTCAAGAGGCACCTGCGCTAACCACGCTTCTTCATGAGGGGATTGATCTCATAATTTTAATCACGATTTAAACCTGCATTTACTACCGAAAAGAAGCAATTAATTTCTGCAATTTCATAAAAAAAATTGTCATTCTTTAGCGTTGGGGCGCCTGTTCGAAATTAATGAAAGAGTATCGAAATTTGACTGTCTTAAACTATCGTTTTTTTAACAATGGTTGAGGCGGCGCTTCCACAAGCCACGCCCCTTAAGGATTCGCTTGCGCATACCACGCCTCTTCATGAGGTGCCGACGGCGGTTGTCGACTTTGATATTTTTTTGTGGTACATCGTATTTCATCTCATAATTTTTTGTCATTTTATTCGTCTCTTACATTTTGACATCAAGACCCTCGTCCGAAAAAATACCACCGAAGAGGAGAGCTCAATTTCTGTAATTTCATAAAAACAATCGCCGAGGCGTTGCTTCCACAAGCCACACCCTTTCAAGAGGCGCTTGCGCAATTCATACCTCTTCAGGAAGTTCTTCTTATAATTTTACGACATTTTTCATCATGGTTCAAAACTGCATTTTGACGTTAAGACACCCGTTCCAAATTTATTAAAAACAAATGCAATCGAAGAACTCAATTTCTGCAATTTCATAAAAAATTTCAATCATTTTTAGCGCCGGAACGCTTGTTCGAAATTAATAATTTTATAAAAACAATGCTCGAGGCGGTGCTTCCACAAGCCAAGCCCCTTCAGGAAGGGTTTGCGCAAGTCACGCCTCTTTAGTCTTATTTAGAAAATTAACAATTTTGTCGTTTTAGACGTGGCTCTATGTTATCGACTTCGATATTTGTGTACGCAGCGACATCACCGGTAAACGGATACTTCGGTGGATCGTTGTACGCCCGGATGGGAGGAAAAGTATGGATACGACAAATGCTCGTATCCGCATTCATGCTGCCCGCGTTAATATGCGGGACAGCGTTTTGCATCAATTTCATTGCCATCTATTACCAAGCGTCGAGAGCGATCCCGTTCGGAACAATGGTGGCGGTCACGTGCATATGTTTGTTCGTGATTCTACCACTGACTCTGGTTGGTACGGTACTCGGACGTAACTTAGCCGGACAACCCGACTATCCGTGCCGCATTAACGCGGTCCCGAGACCGATACCCGAAAAAAAATGGTTCATGGAACCGGGCGTTATAATCCTTTTAGGGGGAATATTACCCTTCGCCAGTATTTTTATAGAAATGTAAGTCGCATCGCATTAGGCCTTTTCAAAGAAAGTCTAGGTCGCCACGTCACTGCGCGATGGCATCGCACATATGTGGGTTTTTTAGTTACTTCTGTGGATATTTTTGGTTTGTAGATCAAATTTGACAAGTGACAACTGAACGAATATAGCACAAGCTGGAATTTAACCTCAAATTACTGTCAAATTTGACTTAAGAAGTGTCGTTGCTACCCACATATGTTCATAACTTCTATCTCTTTTCATTGAAAAGGTCTATTTAGATCAGATTACTCTAACGCGCCTCACAATTTCAGGTACTTTATATTCACCTCATTTTGGGCTTATAAGATTTATTACGTTTACGGATTTATGCTTTTGGTATCGCTGATATTGGTGGTCGTTACAATTTGCGTTACGATTGTGTGCACCTACTTTTTGTTAAACGCTGAAGATTATCGCTGGCAGTGGACGTCGTTTTTGGCGGCCGGTTCGACATCGGTCTACGTATATATTTATTCGATTTACTATTTCTTCTTTAAGACTAAGTGAGTATACTTAGATGGTGGACGTTTTAATCAAGATTATTTTCAGAATGTACGGCCTTTTCCAAACCGCTTTCTATTTTGGTTACATGGCACTGTTCAGTGCCGCTCTAGGAATATTATGCGGCACCGTCGGATTCATCGGTACGAGTATATTTGTTAGGAAAATTTATTCAACTGTTAAGATTGATTAGACTTAATTAGCGATTGTGTATATACTGTGTTTGTTATACATTGTTACAGCCATCAAAACTTATATTTTGACGACTGAAATAGTGTTGTGTTAAAAATTCAAAATAAATTTGATTTCCCACTTTTTTTTTTAAAACGCACTCGGTTTATTTATTTCGAATCTCTTGTGGAGAACAGTAATGTAGTTGATAGTGATAGATTACTTTGATGTAAGAATTATTTTGTAAATATCTGTGTAAATACCCCGACCATTCTGGTTTTAACTAAGCCGCTGATATTTTTTGGAGGCAATTGGAAGTTTTATGTTTTTTTTTCTCCTAAATGTAAATGTCTATATTATAAGCTTGATTTTTATTGCAGAAATAAAAAGTTTTTATTAAATTTTGTACATGGTGAGAAGTAAACTGAACAGTAAAAATTTGTAGACTATTTTAAAGCTTATTCGGTATCCGTTAAAAATTAGATTTTAAAAATCTTTGGTACGATAGTCCCCTCAAGTTTCCATTTTCTTCAAGTCTTTAATGCTGGTGAATGCACCATTCAGCTTCCTGTACAAATAAATTTGTGCTGCCGGACTTAGGGCCGATGGTCGAAAGCTTCTTCAACTCTCGTTCATCACCTTCATTTAATATATTTAGCACATATTTTTCGTGATCGTAGGTATCATTTAATTGATTCCGCCTGAAACAATAATTGGTTTAATGATCATTAGTAATTTAAAAATAAAACGACTTACAAAGTAACATTAGTCGACGGAGACTTTCGCTTCTCTAATAACCTCACGCTTTGTCGCCTTTTTGGTTCATCAACGGCAGGTAATTTCGATAAACGCAGGCTTCGTCGTACTGGAGCATTGTTCGTTTTAGCAGCCCTCTTGGTGGGCGCTAGAAACTTGCTATCGTCAAACTCTAAACGTTTCTTAACCGCATAACTATTATCATCATCGTCATCAAGAGGGCTGCTACATGTGTAAGTCCTTTGTCCAGTCATTTGAATTATTTCATTACGTACTATCTGCGCAACTTCCGTTTTAAGCTCATTCCAAAAATACCTGCACAAATATAAAAAATCACAAGTCTCTTTAACTAATTAAATAAAACTTACATGGGAGTGTTTGGTATCATTGCGCTCATATGTTCTTTAAGCTTTCCAATCATCTTAGTTTCTATTACCGCTGAACATTCTCGAATAATAGGACTTATTGCGATACTGCGAACTTCTTCCGCAACCACCGTCATAGGTGTCCATGTCTGGTTAATTATTTTCGGTTTCTTCACCAAATTCCTCGCAGGCGTACACTCCATCGAAACATGCTGACGTTTCAAAGGTGTCTGTTGTTTAATCACCGGATTCTGTTTCTAAACATCAAAGACATAAAACCTTATCACATTCAACTACTTAATTCTCACCTTATATTGTTGAACGATGTTGCGTACCTCCGGTTGATTCTTCAGTTTCTTCCATTGCTTTGCAAACTCCAAAGTTTGTAAAGTTTCATTAACGTCTTGCAAATCTGGGCTAATGCAAGCCACCAAAGTAACAAAATTTTCTTACTGAGAGAATCTTGTAAAATTGTCGTAATCATAGATTCTCGATACGGGATGTAACGTACATTATTACTAAGTGCATTCATCACCCGTCTCACATTAAACAACCCCATGTTAATGTTAATACCTTCTTGAAACTGAAATCCTTCGTTACCAGTCCTGCGAACACTTTCCGAACCGGCCAGATCCACAAAATTTAGTTTAGCCTCAGTTTCAAAGGTACTAAAACCACATGTTAACTAGAAATTAATTAATATAATCCAAAACTTACCCATTCTTTATGTTGCAGTATATAGTGAAAATTGCGTGTGATCTAGAACTATTCGTATTTAGTTTTGTCTCACCGACATGTCTATTTATGCTTCCGATATTAAGGAAATTTTGAGCATGTTTTGCATTTAAGACTTGCATTTGCGTCAAACCTTCAACTTTAAATCCTTTAACCGGTAAAGATTTTTTAGTGTTGCTTAACAAATCGAATACTTTTTCATTGTAAATCTCATAAAACGATATGTTAATTTCAAAATGGTCATTTGTTTGTTGTTGCCTGAAAAGATCTTCAAAAGTTCTTAATATAAATCCTGGTTCTGTATATACATTCGGATCGCTACCCATTGTATATGTTTTGCCGGTACCTGTTTGTCCATACGCAAATATAGTGCAGTTATACCCCAACAAAACTTTTTTAACCAATGGGTTAACAATGTCATTGTAAATCTCGGCTTGTGAGGTTTCAGGAGTGAATATGTAGTTGTATGTATAAGATTGATGATTGTTGACCAATAACACCTATGAAATACTAACTGAATTTAGCTGTTTTAACAACCGGACACTTACTGGAGGATATTTGGTCACAACTTTTACTGCTACCGACTCCTCCAAGATGTTCAGTGAAGGCCTTATCCTTACAGCAACGTTAACAAACTCTTCTGTTATGCTATCCATCAAATCATTAACATTTAATTACAACGTTTATAGTAAAATTCGTTAAAACTTTTTCAAATAAACAAACATTGACATCAGCTCCATCTCGTAAGGTAAATTAAAAGCTTCGTTGTGAGGGACAAGAAAAGATTCCTGCCGTTGATTGAAATATTGGTAAAGATAGTCAACCTTACGGGATTATGCGACCCCGAAATTTGTTCTAAACATCAGAGGTCGGTAGTATCGCTTTGTGCTAAGAAAATACGTCAATTTTATTGTAGAATTTACAGAACAGTATTGCCGATAAATGTGAAATAGAAAACTGTAATTTTGCTGATAGTTTATGCTAAGGCACGACATTGTTGCCAATGCATCATGCCGTTGATTGAAATATTGGTGCATTGAGTCAATGTTGACAAACAAACAAAAACATGCGTTCTACAATATACAAGAATTTATTGATTTTTGTCGACGTACTAATTAAATGTGTGTCCTTTGTTATATATTTTTTTTCTATTGTCTGTTAATTGTTCAATGTAATAATATTTATTTGTATCTTTCTTACGTAAGGTTATAACAATGGTTATACCATCATGACAAACACATATATGTACAAAGATTGTATACATACACATGTGAATAAAGTTTATTATTATGAAAAAAACCTGCAGATTTAAAAGTATTAATTTCGTAAAGAAATCGTTGAAAAACGTTCTCCCAAAAAAAACAATTTCTTTAAATACTTTTGAAAATTCCATACTCATATATTTATTACATTAACATCGTTTATCCGTTGAAAATGTTTTAAAATCTATTAGGCTTACGCAAGTAAATTTCTAAATTTTGGTCATTGAAATTAAAAGTTGGTTAAAATAAAACTATATCGAACCTTAAAGTGGGAGGCTAATAAACATATTTCTAATAGCTATAATTACAGTGATGTCACAAAACCACACCGTAAAATAAGAATATTATCTGCATAAATAAGTGTAAATGTTTGGATATGTTTTATGTATAGCATTGTATTAGGTACGTTATTATTTATGTGTAAATTGTTTGTAAATTATTACTATTATTTTAGATCAGTTGGAATTGTAATTTTTGAAACAATGTTTATAATTAATGAGCTATTTTTACTTTAATTAAACTATTTTAATTCGAAACCATGATATTTTGATACAGTTTCAAAGAGTAAAATCCTAACTTTTATCTCTACTAACAGATAACAAAGTGTCACTTTTCGTAAATTATTTTTTCCCTCGGGAAAAAAGTGAGTACTATTTTTAACACCAAATTTCCCTCAATAATTTTCTAATTCTATTGTAATATGATTTTTCAATATTAAATCGTCATTTATTTCGTCACAGAAAAGAATAGTGTATTATACACGTATTATCCGCACCGCGTCGGGAGACAACACACCTCAAGCTAAAATCTAGTACTTTTATTTTTAGAAGTAATAGGAATAGGTTTTATTACCAAGTGAATTTAAATTTGAAGGTCTAGTGGAACCCACTTTCCCTAAAAAACACGGTAACTTGTTGCCTTTTGAATTGAAAAATTTGAAAACCAATTTTTATTTAAAATCCTTTTCAACTGAACACGTAAAACAAGTAGATACAAAAACCAATAATTTTGCGTTTCTGAACTCTAGTGGTATTTCTCCCAGTATGTTCTACTTTATTCCTAACGAAGTTATTAAATGACAAACAAATGTCAACATTATTATTTGCAAGTTAAAAATAAAGTGCAAGCATAATTTGTAAAATAATTGTTTCTTATTTATCTAACACCGACCAAACCAAACTGTTTTAACAAATAACGCTTCGCATGTATTTTAGTAAATTATTAAAAAAACATTGTCATTAAAATCCAAGATATGTATCATCAATGGTATTATTCATAAATGAAAAATTCGTCACTTTTAATTACTAGTGAATACGTTTACTAAATATTTGAAAACGTTGCAACATTGTATTGACAAAAGTAAATTTTACGGATTGTATGTTGCGCCATTTTTACAACGGTGGAATAAATTGAACTATTCTATTTCAAGAATCGTACACATTATAACTTAGCGCTTCAGTACAGGTGAAAAAGTAAACAAAAACGCAACCCAACATGCATATGTGAATTGCATCCGTGATACAAGCAAATACAAGCGGTTGACTATCTTTACCAATATTTCAATCAACGTTCCTGCCTAGACTACAAAATACACAAAGTTTAAATTTTACTGTAACCACTTATAGCATAAATATAATAATGGCGCAGTAATATTTTAAAGGCAAATGATTGTATAAAATTTTTGTGTGGCTTTTTCAACATAATACGATGTAATTCAATGCGTAGAACTCTGCAATACAAGCCATTTCTTTGGATTTCTTAAAATTGTTGCATAAACTACGTTTTTTCCATTAGAATTTTTTTTCTCTACAATTTTAAATGTGCGTAAAAATTCCACAGTAATATATATTGATAGCAACTGATAGCATTTCTGTATTCTACACCTTAATATTAATGTATTCACCAATTTTTAGTCAAATCAGAAACAAAAATGTTTTTTTCCCGATTTTATACCCAAGTATAGTCTTTGCTCTTTTGGCAAAAAATGACAAAAATTTTTGTGTGGTTTTTTCAACAGAATACGATGTAATTCAATGCGTAGAACACTCTAATACAAGCCATTTCTTTGGATTTCTTAACTACGTTTTTTCCATTAGATTTTTTTTCCCTAAAATTTTAAATGTGCGTAAGAATTCAACAGTAATATTTTGATAGCAACTGATAGCATTTCTGTATTCTACACCTTAATATTAATCTATTCACCAATTTTTAGTCAAATCGGAAATTTCCCGATTTTATACCCAAGACTATAATAGTCTTTGCTCTTGTGGCAAAAAATGTGTGGCTTTTTCAAAAGAATACCATGTAATTCAATGCGTAGAACACTGTAATATAAGCCATTTCTGTGGATTTCTTAAAATTGTTGCATAAACTACGTTTTTTCCATTAGAAGATTTTTTCCCTACAATTTTAAATGTGCGTAAGAATTCCACAGTAATATATTTTAATAGCAACTGATAGCATTTCTGTATTCTACACCTTATTAATAGTGTATTCACCAATTTTTAGTCAAATCGGAAACAAAATTTTTTTCCCCGATTTTAACCCAAGACTATATCTTTGCTCTTTTGGCAAAAAATGACAAACATTTTTGTGTGAATTTTTCAATAGAATACGATGTAATTCATTGTAATAACTGTAACCTACCAATCAACACCGTTCATCCCCGATCACACCTACCAACCAATTACCCCAAATCACATAAAAATTTTAATAACTGCAACCTACTACCCAACAACGTTCACCCCCGATCACATACCAACCAACACCTTTTACCCCAAATCACATGAAAACATGTATTTTGTTAAAAAAAGAAAATAGTGTATTCATCAATTTTCATTAAAATGTAAGATAAACATTTTTTTCTCAAATTTTATAGCCAAGTATTTTTTCTTTTGATGAAAACTGGCAAATTTTGTGTTTATTTTCTACAAAATACAATGTAAATCAACCTTTATGATACTGCAGCATTTACTCTTTCACCGAATTTCACATAATTGTTGTCGTACGTACGTTTTTCTTTAAATGTAATAAACACAACTAAAAATTGAAAGCAATTGGTTATATTTCCTTATTCAACACATATTTACCAATTTGCATTCAAATCGAAGACGATATAGAGGGACAAAGACAAAGAATAAACACTAATAGGGGAAAAGAATAATTTATTTATAAAAATGGTTACAATAAACTTAAATAATTACTCCTTAAATGAAAGTGGTGTGTATGAAGTAATCCCTGAATAAATTAAGCGTTCGAGAATAAGAGTATAATAAACCCCCTATTTTTTAATAAAAATACAATAAAATGAATAAATCGCTAACTATACTAAGTATTTACAGTACAGTGCTTACAATATTTGTAGCATTAAAGAGAATGAAAAGTAAAAATTAACATTTTTTAGATTTTACATTCATCAAAATGTATATGATGAAGAAGGTCATATACAGCAAAACCGAACCTATTTAAAACCTTTTCTGAAACGACCGTACAAAAAATACTAGTAAATAGGCTCTAATCGTACACTGAAATACGAACCTTCGAAACACAGATAAAAATTATTAAATTATCCAAGAGTAAAATATTATCGCAGCCAAAGTAACATTAAAATTTTTAATGTCAAATTGCTATTCAGAGAGAAGCGCTAAAATAAGTATTCTGGCGTATTTAAAAAATACATTTGTTTTCGCAAAAACACATACACACACAGACATTCAATAAATTGCACATAATGCGATAATATTTTACGTCAACATACCTTCTGCTTTTATTGTTGTCGTTAGTTGCCCATCTCAGTTGGGATGACCAAACGTAGTCGAGAAATACCTATAATAAAACTAACACAACATTTATAGTTTGAAGGGGCACGAAAAACAATAGTTTTGGTTCGGTCCTTTTTTCGGCAACCTATCCCCAAAACTATTGCATAATAAATGAATCTCTTACACGTGTGAGTTTCAACGATGACGATTTACAATCAGGTACAGACGGCTTGCGATGGAGGATTATCGGCGTTGTGCGTGGACGAGTTCGTGTTCTCTTCCAAAACGCTTATGTTGCTGTTCGAATCTTCGTTACAACTAAGCGACGAATTCGAATTTTCTTCAAACTGAAAAGTCGTAAAGCAGGTGTAAAACTGGTTCGTTTACTAAATCGACGCTAGAAGTCGCACCGAACTTATTTGTCGCAAACTTGATTTGATCATTAAAACCAATTATATTTTATTATTATTCGTATTGCAGTGGAAAGAGAAATTTAGGAATTTAGAAGAAACAATAGAAAACTTAGAAAGAAAAATGAAAAAGCATGAAAGAGAAAAAAGAAAGACAAATTTAGTGATTAAAGGGCTAGAGATTTGCGGAAGAAGAATTGAAGAAGCAGGTAGAGGATATGTTGAAAAATAAGATGGAAGTAGAAGAGAAAGTAGAAGAAACAATAGAAATAAAAAAGGAATAGTGATGATAAAGGTGAAAAATATGGAAGAAAAAATAAAAGAAAGTTGAGAGGAACGAGAATATAT
This sequence comes from Abscondita cerata, assembly GCA_030710515.1. Classification (NCBI taxonomy): domain Eukaryota; kingdom Metazoa; phylum Arthropoda; class Insecta; order Coleoptera; family Lampyridae; genus Abscondita; species Abscondita cerata. The sequence goes on from JALBCR010003096.1 coordinate 580,277, forward strand.
GTAGATGACGACTTGACAAGAAGAGAAAGAGAAGGAAAAAGGGTGAAGATAGGGTACATGAAATTGTGGGTCGAAGGAGAGGAGAGAAGGTGGATAGAAAGAGAAGAAAAACTAAAAAAATGGTCTTCAAAAAACTGGAAAGTGGGGGGTGAGGAGGAGAGGAGAAAATAATAAAAACTATAAAGACTATAGAAACAAAGTGGTGGGAAAAGTGTGAACATAGAGCAATAAAGCAATAGAGTAAAATAGTATTTTAGAATGTGGCTGGAATAGAAAACAATGGACAAGATTTTTGGAATTATTTAGGAGGTTTTAAAATGGTGGAATTAGTAGAGACCTGGTTAGAAGAAAAGGACTGGGAAAACTGGAATGAGAGGCTACCGGGACAATATGTGTGGAAGGTTCAAGTTGGGAAAGAAATCAGAAAAAAGGTAGGGGGAGATAATTACTGGAGTGAAAAGAACTGAGAGAGTAAAGAAGAGAAACAAGTGCAAGGAATTGTTAAAAGACTTATGATAACAAACGAAGGAGAAAATTACGTAGTGTTAAAAGTATATGGAAAATAGATGAAAGAAATCAGAAATAATATCGAAGAAGTACTGAAAGAAGAAGAAGTAGGAAAAGTGATATTAGGGGGGATTTTAACGCAAGAATAATAGAAGAGGGAGGGATGATTGTAAATGGAAATATGGAAGAAGGGAGAAAGGGGGAGTATACAAACATAAGTGAAAGAGGAGAATCGGTAATGTATTATGTGATAGAGAACGAAGAAAGCTTGTGGAAAATAGACAAAATTAAAATAGGAGAAGAAGAAGAATCAGATCATCAACCAATAAAAGTTTTCTTTTAACGAAAGAGAAGTAGAAGAGGAAGAAAAAACTAAGGGAAATATTGATAGTAAAAAAAGTATGGGCAGAGGAAAGTATACAAAAATATAAACAAATAATAGCATACGACCAAGAAACAAATAAAGGAATAGAAGAGGAAATCGAAGACATAGAAAACATAATACAGAAATGGGAAGGAAATGTTATTAGTGGAATGAAGAGTGCAAGAGAAAGAAGCAAGACGAGGGAGAAGAAAATAGAAAAAGGACACACAAGTTTAGAGGAGTATAAGAATATAAAAAATCTCTAAGAAAAAAAGGAGGAATATAAGGAGGTGGAAGATAAAATAAAAGATATTAAAAATGAAGGAGACATATGGAAGTTTATAAATAGAGAAAAAGAAAGGAAAAAATCAAGAATCAGAAATAAATGAGAATAAATGGAGAGAATACTGTATAGAGTTGTTAGAAGGAGATAGAAACAAGCCAAAAGAAACAGACGGAGAGAAAAAATCAAGGAAAAGAGAAGGAGAAATAAGAAAAGAGGAACTAGAAGATGTGCTGAGAAAAATGAAGAGTGGGAAAGCGGAAGGGACGGACGGAACACAAGCAGAACAATGGAAATATACAGGGATTAAGATGAGAGAAGGTGAGATCAATACTAAGTAATATATGGAGAGGGAAGGATTACCTCAGAGGTGAAAGGAAGCAATAATATGTCCGATATATAAAGGGGGAGATAGAAGGAAGTACGGAATTACAGAGGAGTGAGTATCACAAACGCAGAGTACAAGATTTGCGCGGAGATATTAAACAGGAGGCTAGAGGCTGAGATAGAAGAAAGAAATTTAATAGGTGATTGGCAAGCGGGATTTAGGAAAGGGCGAAGAGCGGTCGACAATATATATATATATATATATATATATATATTGAGGCAGTTGGTGACAAAGAACTAGAAAATAAGGGGGGGGAGATGTTTACTTTGTGCCTAATAATGTGAATAGGAAAGAATTATGGAAAGAGCTAAGAGAAAAAGGGATAACAGAAGATCTGATAGAAGCACTTGAAGAGTTATATAATGAAACAAAGTGTCAAACAAGAACAGAAGAAAAAGTTGGAGAATGTTTTTGGACCAATAAGGGACTTAAACAGGGATGTCCACTAAACATTAGTTTATTCGCGCTATACATGGCCGATATGGTAGAGGTAATAAAAGAGAAACAAAGGGTGGAGTGGTAATAGGAAGGAAGAAAGTATGTGTTCTGGCATATGCGGACGATTTCGTGGTGGTGGCAAGTAAGGAAGTAGAAATAAGAGGAGCAATAGAACTAGTGAAAAAGTATATAGAAAGAAAGGGAATAAAGGCGAATGTTGGAAAGACGAAAGTAATAGTGTGTCAAAAAAACAAGGAGAAGGAAAAGACAAGAGAAAAACTGGAAATGGAGAGAAGAAGTGAGGAGCATGTAAGAGAATTAGTAAAAAAAAAGGTAACAAAGTTGTGGGGCCGGTGTGGGGAATAGGAGAGAGAGTGTTTGGGGCTAACATAGAAAAAAGAAAATGGCTTTTTCAGAAATTAGTGAGGAGTGTTTTGATGTATGGAGCGGAGGTGTGGGAATGGAAGGAGTGGGAAAAATTGGAAAAAAACAAGAAAAGTATTGTAGGTGGACGTTGGGGCTAGAAAAGGAAACACCATCATATATAGTTGGGGAAGAATGAAGAAGAGTTAGAGAAAAGGGAGGAAAATACAATTCTAAGGAATGTTGGAAAAAACTGAAGAAGTAGAGAATAAAATTAGGACAAAAGAAAGAAGAGATACAAAAGTTTAAAGGCGAAAAGGATGATAGCGAGATTTAGATGTGGGAATGAAGAAAAAGGTAAAATAGGTATTGGCTAGAAGATGAAGAAAGAAAGTGCAGAACGTGCGGGGAGGGATGAGAGGACTTGCAGCATTTGATAGAAGAGTGGGAAGAAATCAGAAGAGAAAAGAGAAAAATACAAGAGTATTGTGAGAGGAAGGGATGAGAGAAGTAGTAGAAAGGAGAAAATTTTATGTGGAAGAAAGACATTTTAAATTTTGATGTGGGGTGATTTAAAGGAGCATTAATATTAGTTTTAAGGGAGTTTTGTTTAGGGATACAGAAGAAAAAACAATTGCAAAAAAACTAACCTCCTCTGACATTCGCAATCTTTTATTGCTCGGCGTGTTATCCGCGGATTCCAACGGCCGCTTAAGACTACCGTCGGCACCATTTTTGTTCGAAGACGACGTCGTGCTGACCTTCCTTTCTCGTTTTAGGAAACTCGGTGCCAAGTACTGATGAAGTTCTCTTCGTCGCACGTGTCTCGCTTCGAGTTTCATACCCTCCTTAAGCATTTTTATGTGCATCGCCTGTCTTATGACAGTTTCCGTAAAATGTTGTATATCGTTCGTGAGATCGACGTTCAAATTTTCCGTTTTCGTAAACTCTAAACCGATAAACCACAACGTGCAGTGAACGTTCTGTTCCTGTTGAGCTTCTAATTGATCAAAACTTTCGGGGTTTATGTGCGCCAATTTTATGTGTTGATTTCTCTAACCAACGTCACTGAAACTCAAAGACTATTAATCGGGCGTCTTTTTGAACACTTACACCAGGTATCATTACTGTAAATGAAGAGTTGAGTAATAATTACGCAAAAGTGACTTAAAAATTTACGTCATTAATAGGTTTCACGCAAAGTAGTCTCCTCCGACTCGAAGAACCAAAAATATTTATATATAATTTTTAAGACAGAGTCAAGTGTATTTAAGATTTTAAAAAATACATAAAAATTAGTTTAACACTCACCAATTAATAAACGAATCTTTACTTTCTTTCGACAAGTCCACAGCTTTTCCAAATGGTCTTAAGTCGATCCGAATACTACTAAAAAAGTACGATAACATGTTTATATTTGAGGAAAAATAAGGGAGCTCGAATAATTTAACCCAAGTCTGTTTTCCAAGCATAATTTCGTCGGTAAGCGTAAGTCCGGATTTAAACTCTTCCATCATGACGGTGCGTGTCGATTGGGGAAACGTTGTAGCCTGAATTTTGTTGTGGATACGCGGGAGTAATGATCGGCATCAAATGATATCGGTCTGTAACCGTCACTCTAGGATCCCATACCGAAACCGTAAAGGCCACGTTAAACGGTTGCTTTAATAAAATAGGTTGCGGCCAATTCCACTGAGAAAAACACCAGAATAATTTGTGTTCTTAAAGGTGGCGGGGGCGGCGTTCCGGATACAACTGGAAGTTCTCGCACACGAGCATACACTGCCCAGAAACGCCACCTAAATAACCCAAGACGTTACTGTAAATTCCCGTGCCCTGCAACCAAAAATAATTCCTTCAGTAAAGCTGGTCTCCGGGGATATGTCTTCTTACTTTTTGCCCATAATTTAATCGCACGAAGAGTTAATCGAAAATTATCTATATTAGGTACTAATCTAAGAATTTCGTGCCGTAACCCGACATCCATTTTAAACTTCGAACACAACGTTGATCTAAATTTTTGAGCAATAAATCATCTTACACGTCCATACTATCTGGAATTTCTTTTAAGGGCAATTGCGCGAACAGCATGTCGATTTCATTCCATCAAAGTTCATTTTTATTACTGGCACAAACGCCTCGAGCGGCCTAAAAAATAAATTCGTAAAGTGTGCGTGTGATAAAAGTTGCCCTAGATTCCAAAATGCACAAATTTCCATTTCATTCCGAAAAAGTATTATATTTTATCTGTGTATATAAACATAGAAATAGTTCAGGGTGTCTTATACAACGTTAACATAAATTTAAGTGTAATAAGCATTGTATAATAAATTCAGTATAACTGATCTTGCGTTTCTTTAATAATATACACCAAAGTGAAAGAAGTGAAGGATCGTAAAAGAATGAGAAGCCCGATACAAAATGGTCAAACCAGAAACAGTCGCTCGCTTGCAACCCAAGGTGTCAATATTTTTCTTTGTTGACGTAGTTAACAGTGTTACTTAATATGGAATTGTTAATATTGTCAAAGTAAGCCATGTAAATGACAAATGTTGTGTTTGATAATTGACATTTCATTAATTAAATCACTAAAATCGTTTATAGTAAAGCAGTTGGCTGGAAATCCAAACTTACTCTTGATGTCCTAGCCGTGGTTTCATATGTAACTGTAACATTCTACGATTAATAACTTAATTACGGCACATAAAAAAGACAACATATTATATTTTTTTGAAATAAAAAAAAAAAAGATCTCTTCAAAAATACAGAGTCATCCCCAAAGTACGCACCAAATGGGAAACTTATTTATTATGGGTTTTTCGATAAAAAGTTATTCTTTATAAAAGTTTGTGCATCCCCTAAAACTAAAAATGCGCTAACAAAATGTGGCGAAAAACGCGGAATATACGAGGTGCATTCGAAAATTTGATTTTGAGTCAAGAGTAAAGTGCTCTTATTTCTGTAAATATCAAAAAATTTTATTTGAAAAAGTTGTTCACCATTAAAAACTACATCAAGATTTGAAGTCATGGCCATCTAGAAGAAACTTGAATTTTTTCAATTTTTTTAAAATGGTGGCTATAAGAAAAAAGATTTGCTTTAAATGATAATTAAACGACATCTTGTATACAACAGTTTATTTAAAAAAGCTTGTAATTTACAAATTGCCCAATTATTGTGCTAATTATGGTCAATTTTTTTATTCATTAGAAAAAACTTCAACATTTTTGGTGCAAAGTTCTTTTGATTTTTTGTTGACACCAAAAATTGCTCAAAACAAGTCAGTATCTTAAGAAGAATATCATTTTCTATAATATTGAGGCACTAAACATCAAAATTAAATTACATCTCAGTATGATGTCCATCCCGCAACAGGCACAGTTCGATTCTTCTTATTGGAAATTGGAAAAAATTAAAATTTGTCCTAGATGGCCATGACTTTAAATCTTGATGTTTTTTTTTAATGAAGAACAACTTTTTCAAATAAAATTTTTGATATTTACTGAAATAAGGGCACTTTACTCTTGACTCAAAATCAAATTTTCGAATGCACCTCGTATATTACGCGTGTTTCGCCACATTGTGTTGGTGCATTTTTAGCTTTAGAGGATGCACAAACTTTTATAAAGAATAACTTTTTATCGAAAAACCCATAATAAAGAAGTTTCCCATTTGGTGCGGACTTTGGGGATGACACTGTATAATAATATACTGAGTGTTACATTAAAAAAATAAATCATATTTTTGTTGCGGCCTGTAAACGGCGAGTAACTGAACTATTGATGGCATTTTAAGAAAATTCAGTTAAAACCATACAAGTTTCATGTATAACTTTTTTTTCTACGAGCAATAATAACGATAATAAGGAGTGGGTAATTTATAGTGAATAACCTTGTACAGTTTCTTAGTAAAATGTTAGATGTCGTTCCACAGACGAGATGTTTTCGGATGTCCAAACTCTACCATAGGGTTTAAGACCAAGTCACAGCGTAACAAACACACAGCATCGTATCATAGTTTACTAAACTAATTGTGCGAATGATTATGGTTTAATACTGATTCTTGAAGGCTTTAAGTTTAAAACATCAATACAAATTTTAAATATAGCCATGGAAAATCGCAGGCATCAAGCAAAAAAATATTCAAAACCACAAACATTGTAGTCTCAGATATTACACTAAAAACTCGGATTCCTTCCGACACTGAACGAACCCAGAAAGTTCAGTCGTCTTGATCAAAACCAATCACAAAAGCATCAGTCCAAAGAAGCATACTATTCTAGAAGAATAGTTTGATGATGCGCTTTATATGCCATTTCAGCAGTGCTGAGGTCAAAGAAACCAAAAATGTACATGTATACCAAAAGAATCAACTGATCACTGTCTTAAGATATCATCGATCAATTATTCATCGAAACCACCACACCACCAAGTGAAAGAAGTGAAGGATCGTAAAAGAATGAGAATTGTGGATACGAAATGGTCGATCCAGAAACAGTCGCTCGCGTGCAGCCCACGGTGGCAATATTTTTCTTTGTTGACATAATTAACAATGTACAGTCGTTACACAGACGAGATGTTTTCACAGCAGCGTATCTTAGTTTACTAAACTAAAAAAACAAGATTGGCAGAACCTTTTGAAGGTCAATTTCTGAATGTGGTATGGTCCGATGTTCAGTAGATTCTACGGTTGCAAACGTTGGACCTAGGCAATAATTTGTTTATACGGAGGATAAACAGAAGTGGCGACCCTGATGTTGAAGAGTGACGAAATTTTGTTCCATTGAACGTAAGCTTCTAGAATCGTATGTGATCACTGGACTTGCCAGGTTAGGTAATAGAGCGATCTCTCGAAGTAATCCTCTAATAGTAGTTTCTTCTCTCGATCATCCATGGTGCCTTGACGAACCCACACTGACTAGAGGTGGTGATGATTAAGGTGATGCGGGCGTCGAGAATTTGTTCTTTATAAATGAGCACGATAGTGCTCGTTTTCCAGAGATTTGAGAAAGTTTTCTCCCGGAGGATGAATAATTAGATCCACTATGTGTCAGCTAAGAGGGCTCCAGATTTCCGCAGAAAGCACAGGTTGTTGATTTTCATCTGACCTAGAGTTGTAAGGACAAGATGGATTGACATAATTGATTAAGCAGCCATTTCATCGCTGTAGAATCGCGAGCTGCTTTGTCAATCATCATCAACGTCCTTGGTCTTGGTCGATGCGGGTGGCTCGCAACTTCTTGCATTCTGGCTTCTTCAATCTAGTTACTAAATTGTTAGATTTGATATTGCGTCTCTGCATGTCATCAGCCGATCTAACCATCTCATTTCGGTTCCGCCGGTCCAGAGACTACTGCGGAGAACGTGAGCGTACCACTGCACACCTGCCTTTCTGTGATCGGTGCAACTCTTATTCGTTTTCGTATGTCCATATTCACCACTCGGTCAAGGGTGTAAGGCCGGGCAACGAACGGAACATCATGTCTCCATGGTGGGATAGGTGCCTACTCTAAGACTACCAGCCCGATGACAGCTTAGAACATCTTTCTTCGAGGTAGACTAGTATAATTGAGCCGCAGAGCACTACTGCAGAGATTGATCGGAATTGGCGTCAATATGGTATTTGCTGATTTTGATCGAACTAGCTTGGTCGCCGCATTCTAGGTATGGTCTGGTGCAGCACGTGACAAGAAGGAAAAATCGTCGGCACTGGTGCAAGGAATAAACCTCAGCACTAATTTATCAATGGAGGATAATTAGGATTGGCGACAGGGCCTACCCTGATGTTAAAGACCAGCGAAACGCAACCAAGCGGCGGACAACGATCGAAATATCAATTGAAGTTTCTAGTAGTAGTTTCTTGTTTAGATCATCCATTCCGTCGACGATTCGTTTGAAGATCTTCATCGCTGACACAGTCCACGGATGTTTGCAGATGGTACTATCGCACTGGTCTCCAAATCCCTCCCGAATGATCGACGCGGATAAAGTCTAGTTAATCGTCTACTACTAGTAGTTTTTTCCATCAATCATCTGTGGTGCCTGTCCCCTTGATGAATTCACACTGATCGGGTGTGATGATGGCACGGAAGCGGGCATCGACGATTCATTCGAAGATCTTCATCGCTGCATAGTATCAGACTGCCACCACGTTTATGGGTTAATCATATTTTTTTTTATTTGTTCGTTGGATTGAAAGAAATTCGTAGAAATTAAGTCGGTAATCTTTTTGTTAGTTGTTTTTCGTTAGAAAAGTTCACTGATGCTGCAGAAATATAAATGGTTTCTTTGTCTTTATGTGCTGTCTTAGTTACGCACGATCGGTTGGTACCTTTTTATTGAGTTTCTTTGATTTAAAATAGTTCCGAATTGGTCAGTTAAAAGATTAAAACTTCCGGCAACCAAACAATTATGTGCCGGTGTTTAGTGGTATAATGACTTAAGAATTATTTTAGAATTCGATAATTGCGAAAAACTCTAATATGTTTGCGAAGTCATATTTAAGTATATACTGTGCTGAAAGAGTTCTTTAAATAATAAAAAAATATTTTGAATTAAAATAATGATTATTTAAATTTATGGCAAATGTTCTATTCAAATCGAACGTAGATTTAATGTAATTAAAGATTCCGATTTCTAAAATCGACCTACAATTAATTAAGAAAGGAAATTGAATTTATTTATGTAAATAATATTTTCATTTAGTTGCAATTAAAGAGTTCAGAAGAACGAATGTTTATTTTGAATTGCTGAATGCGTGGGATATTATAAAGCGTTTTCTTTAAGGGTACGTAACAAAAGTACATAGTTTCTTTAATATTTTGTATAACATCATAGTATGTCATATGAAATTTGTTATTGAATGGAATCAATTTTTTATTTAAACAAGTTCAAGCTCTGGGATTAAAATTCAAACTAAAAAATAAAAAAAAGTAAATAATTTTTTAATTTCCGCCACGTTTGAATTAATTCGAGTGAAAACAGTGAAAAATTACTATAAAGTTACCGAATAAGTTAAATAGATAAATGTGTAATACGTCTTATTGAATTAACCTATATTAAGAAGCCAAATCCATCAACATTGAAATTGTATTTGTCGTTTGTAGTTTTTGAGTTTGATTGTAATACTTTTCAGGAAAATTACGTGCGGGGCAATCGCTCGTTATTTTTTGTTTTTTCAGTTCAGTACCAGACATCACTGTCCGGTTTTGTAATTAGATTTTGGACATACATTTCAATAGAAATTTTGGTTTTTGTCTTTAATTTCAAACCAATTCAGGAATATTGTATTTTCCCACGTTTCGTATGCACTTTCAGATAAATGTAAAAATATGGTGGCATCTAAATAGCTGTGCAACTCGATATTGACATCCCGTAGACATTTACCTTTTTGACTACAAGATTAGTGAGACAATTCTTTAAAACTCTTCCCCTAACGACTGTAGCAAAGGCGGCAAAGCAAGTTAAATCGTTGCGCTTCAATTTGGGGGCGTAAAAAGCACGGTATTGCTTCGATGTTATCGATTTCTGTTAAGCAGTCACTCCATCGCTATAGGATAGATACCGGGATGTGGATCCGATTTTTTTTATTAGGACAACTTCATCAACGTCTTAGATCTGTGTCCGTTAGCTTAGTACGCCACACTTCCTAATTCTTGCTTTCTTGCTTCTGATAGTGAGTTGCACTTCTTCATTCCTGGATTGGTCTTTCGAAAGGTCCCATCAGCTGCGGTGAAGATTATCGTGCAACAATTCGTTGATGAGTCGTGATCTTAAAGAGCGCAGATGAAACCATGACATGTTTCCAGTTTGAGATAGTTGTCAAGAACGTGATCCGCATGCTGGTTTACGGGGCGCTAGTCGATCGGCTAAATTCAGTCCAAAATTCATTCATGAATCGTGCAAAATCTTTGAAAGCTACCACTTGAGAAACGGAGGATTGGTTTCTTTATTGTGTAAATAGGACCAAATCAGACTGTTTTTGACATCTGAAGAACGCCAGCGTCGGTGATGGATGATGTTTGTGAAATAACCGTTCTGAAGAGGTATTTTTAATCTGAACAAGTTGATCGATGTCCTAACTTCACAAATCAATACAATGATTATTGCCCAAATTATTTCCCGGTTGGATCGCCCTACTACCTAAATTGATAACGTTTCTAATAAAGAAGAAGCAAAACTGAAAGACTTTGTGACGCCTTTGTGAATTTCACTTAATAAATTCGTTTTCGCTCTGTTTTACGCCTGGCGTATAGGCAAATTAACTTATGATATTAGCTTTATGATATTTCCTGTCATCTTATTTCGGTAAGTGGTATTAGGTATTTTCTCTGCCGTAAAAGGTAAAAGACCTTTTTATTAAACAAAATCCTCGTTTACTTGTAGGAATCCTATTAAGGAGTGACGAGTGACTTAATGCTGCATTTCTATTGTTTTGCACACTGTTGAATGCCGTAAGTTTAAAAGAAATTTCTTTATCAACGCAAGCGCCATTTTGTCAATCGTTTCAGAACCACCGCCTAGAGGCAAATTAAACAACCAGCTGGAAGCAAAATTAGCCCATGAACAAAATTTACGTCTCTTATTTATCGTGCTGGTGATATCTTTTGGATGTACCTTCCAATTATTGATAGCAGGCGACCTTCATCACTTTTTACACACCTCGTATAAGACTGGAAAATTTTAATATATGATATTTTTTTATGAAGAATAACTTTTTTTCAAAATATTAATAATAAAACAATTTCCCATGTGGTGGAAACCTAGGTGGACACATTGTATATGGAATAAATCCTATCATTAATTATTGTTTTTCCGAAATAAAAATTTGTATTTATTCATTTATACCATAAATCTTTAATTTATTTTAAATTGAATCAAATCAATTAATAATATTTTACAATGTAGGAAACTACAAATAATTTCTAATGTACATAACAATTTAAATCACTGCTTTTATAATTTTAATTTAATGTAAGACTTAATTGTTTAGCTGCTCATTAAATTCGATTGTACTGCACAGTATATTCGATTATACCCCATCTTATTTTACTGCACAGTTAAATACTAGACAGAATTATTTAGCGCCTTTTGTGACAATTTTTGTGTCAGAGGGATCCCCGACAAACTAATTTCACGTTCGCTTGCACCAGTATTTCATTATTAAAATTAAATGTTTATTTAAACATAATTAGGGAAGTAATCGTGATATATTTAGTATTGAATTAATATAATTAAAACCGTTCTTGAAGCGTGGATTACGTATTCGACTTTTGCCGTATTATATTTTTGTTGGTATTATATCTATATTTTGTATGTGTATTGCTGTGGCTCAAAGGAAGCTCTGTAAAATTATATTTTCTTGGTTAACAGTTTGTTCTTTTGAATCTCAAGTTCGTACTGCTTGACATTAATTACTACAACTCATAGACTGCATCTTTAAAAATTGTCCACGGCCAACAAACTATAAGAACTTAGCAAGCGTAAGTAAGAAGCCCAAGAATAACATTCAATTGAGTGGTTTAACCAACTACATTCGTCAGTATGGTATTCCAGTGTAGCGCAATGTAACATTTCAACTCAGCCTCAAACTAACCAAATAAAAAAACGATCAAAAACCACAAACAATGGTAAACGTACGAAGCCTGCGGTTACCATTTCGGCAGGTCCAATTCCGGAAAAACTAATTCCTAGCAGAACTCCTGAACAAATCAAATTTTATTTTACTTAACAACTTATTAATATCTTTAATTAAATGAACAATAACACAACACACCTATTCCCTTTAATTTTTGTGCAAAACTTATTCTACCTTTATTCGAATTGTATGATATTTCTGTCTCTTTCTTCCATCCAGTCTCTCCTCTTCTTTACCTCCCTGATCCATTCAATCCCTTCTCCCAATAGCGTCCTTCTCTCTCTCTCTCATTTCTTTCCTCAGTTCACCTCCTCCTTCATATGTTTCAAGTTTTCCCACCCTTCTGCACACAAGCTCCAATTCAGTCTTTGTCCTACCCCCAATATTTATTTTTCCTTTCTTCATTCACTTCCCTGAATCTCGTTATCAATCTCTTCTCTCCTAATTCTCTCTCCCGTTAGATAAGTGGGTTTCCCTTTCGTCCTTATCTCCCAATATTTCTCATTGTACTTTTATTTTTCCACTCTTCTTGTGAATCCTGATCTCCTTTGCTATCCTGTTTCACACTTCTTGTTTTATCTTATCCTTATCTCCGCTCCATATGTCAATACTCCTCTGACTATCCTATGAAATAGCCATATTCTTTTCTCTAGGTTTTTCCCAAATACTCTTCTCCCATCCCCCATACCTGTGTTGCTATCTGATTTTCTTTTGTGTTCTATTTATTTGATATGCTCTTTATCCTTGTTATCACAGCTTATCATATATCGCAAATATCTATATTTGTCCACTTTCTCTAATTCTTCTTCTCCCCACCACCATTTTACTTTTCTTTATCTCCTTTCTTTTCTTATACTCCTTAATCTTCGCCTTCCGCACTTTCGCCTCCATTAAATATTTCCTTATCATTTTTATCATTCCCTTAATCTTCTCCTCTTTTTCGCCACCGCCACTATGTCATCCGCGTACGCAAGTATTCAAACTTTTCTTTTTCCACCACAATTTCCCGCACTTGTTGCTTTTCAAATTATTCCTCCAAACACGGACTCATTGGACATCTCCGTCTTAATCCTCTTCTTGTTCTGAATTCATTTCCTAACTCTCCTCTCTAGTTGTTCAAAAGCTCCCTCAGAATTCTCTTCTATTGCTCCCACTATGTTCTCGTTTATCCCTTTTCTTCTCATGTATTTTCAAAGTAGTTATCTCTCCACCTTGTGAAGTTCCGCTCTCAAGTCGATAAATACCGCATACATTTTTTTACTCTTCGTTCTTATCTGTCTATTTACCATGTGCTTTAATATGTATATGTTGTCTATCGTTCCCTTTCTTTTTTTGAATTCCGGATGCTTAGTCTGGCATGAACTTCCTCTACGAATCTTTTCCTAAGTATTTTCCCATAGACTTTATATCCCACTTTCAATAGACTCACTCCTCTAAAACTATGTATTTCCCTCTTATCCCCTGCCTCCACTCCCTTCATTTTTTTACTGTCCCCTTGTGTCCCATCCGTCCCTTACCTATCCATACTTAATTTTTCCTATCGCTTCTTCCACTTTCTTCTTCTCATCTCTTTTTACACACATCTTCTCTTGTCTTTTACCTCTATTCCTCCAAGCATCTTATTCTAATGTTCATACCAATCATTTCCTTCTACATTTTCTTTTGATTCCGTCCTCTATTTTGCATTCTTCCTAAAACCTCCATGCTTGTCCTTCATTCCATGATTCCACAACCTCTGCTTTTTCTTATATTCTTTTCTTTTTACATACTTCTTCAAACTCATTTCTTATCTTTCCGAATACTTCCATTCTCTTCTCCCTCTTCTCATTTCCTTCTTAGCCCTCTGACATTCTCCATTCCACCACTCATTTTTTCTTCCTAAAATTCATTTGATTTTTTCTATACTTACTTTTTTCCGTTGCCGCCTCTATTGTTCTTTGCAGTGTTTTTATCCCTCCTCCGGTTCCAATCCTTCTTCCTTCTCCTGTAGTTTTCTATACTCCATACCTTCTTTTCTCCCATTCGCTTTCGCCGTCTTTATGCTCTCCCCTTCTCCTACTATTGTCACTTCCATCGCTTGATGGTCCGATTTTCCTGGTCTACAATGTCTTCATTGACTATTACATAATCAATCACCGACTCCCTCCTCTCCCCTATAAACGTAAAATCCACCTTCCCGCATATTGCTATTCATGATCGTTAGATAATCCAACGAGTTTCCTTCCTTGTTCTTTTATCTTTTTGGTCCTTGTTTTCCTCCTTTTTACCTTCCCATCTATCATCATTCCCCCTATTTTATTCTTGCGTAAAAATCTACTCCTATTATTATTCTCCTTCTTTTTTCACCATTTGTCTTTTTCTCTCTCGTCCTTCCATATTTTCTGGTATGTCCCTCTCCCATTTTAAAAAATGGGCCTATTTAGATAAACCAGAAATTAAAGACTTGAGGTCGCCGCTCCAGGTCAGAGGTCAAGGTTAGGTCAACTTGTGACCCGTCTAAGATCAGCGCCTGGACCTCCTGAACAATTTGATATATAACATGCCTATATTTCCCTGGATTTTCTATGAGGTCATCGCTCCAGGTCAGAGGTAAAACATCAGGTCAACTTGGGACCTATCTTAAAACATTCCCCTTGACATCCTGAACACTTCGATATATAACATGCCTATATTTACCTGGATTTAATATGAAGTCACCGTTCCAGGTCAACTTGACGTATTGATCTCCGAAATCGGTTCAGCCGTTATAAGGTCACCGCTCCAGGTCACAGGTCAGGTCAACTTGTGACCCCGCCTAAGATCAGCCCCTCGACCTCCTAAACAATTTGATATATAACATGCCTATATTTCCCTGGATTTTCTATGTCATCGCTCCAGGTCAGAGGTCAAACGTCAGGTCAATTTGGGACCTATCTTAAAACATTCCCCTTGACATCCTGAACACTTTGATATGTAAGATGCCTATATTTTCCTAGATATAACATAAGGTCAAAGGTCAGGTCAACTTGTGACCCCGCCTAAGATCAGCGCTTGAACCTCCTGAATAATTTGATATATAACACGCCTATATTTCCATGGATTTTCTATGACGTCATCGCTCCAGGTCAGAGGTCAAACGTCAGGTCAACTTGGAACCTATCTTAAAACATTCCCCTTGACATCCTGAACACTTTGATATATAACATGCCTATGTTTCCTGGATTTAATGAGGTCAACGCTCTAGGTCAGAGGTCCAAAGGTCAGGTCTACTTGTGACTCCGCCTAAGATCAGCGCCTGGATCCTCTGAACAATTTGATATATAACATGCCTATATTTCCCTGGATTTTCTATGAGGTCATCGCTCCAGGTCAGAGAGCAATACGTAACTGAACGAAGTAATACTGAT